>JAUCMT010000068.1:15594685-15632601 GCA_032357475.1 Enteromius thamalakanensis
AGTGCTCAGGACCTCAGACTGGGCCGAAGGTTTACCTTCCAACAAGACAATGACCCTAAGCACACAGCTAAAATAACAAAGGACTGGCTTCAAAACAAATCTGTGACTGTTCTTAAATGGCCCATCCAGAGCCCTGACTTAAACCCAATTGAGCATCTCTGGAGAGACCTAAAAATGGAGAGGATCTGCAAGGAGGAATGGCAGAGGATCCCCAAATCCAGGTGTGAAAAACGTGTTGCATCTTTACCAAAAAGACTCATGGCTGTATTCGATCAAAAGGGTGCTTCTACTAAATACTGAGCACTGAATACTTAGGACCATGTGATATTTCAGTTTTTATTTTTTAATAAATCTGCAAAAATGTCAACAATTATATGTTTCTCTGTCAATATGGGGTGCTGTGTGTACATTGAGAACAAAAATGAACTTAAATTATTCTAGCAAATGGCTGCAATATATTAAGAGTGAAAAATAAGGGGGTCTAAATACTTTCAGTACCCACTGTAACCCATGAAGTTGTGTGTGTGTGTGTGTGTGTGTGAGAGTGTGTCCAGAATGCGGATATCAGAAGAAAGAGAACCCTGTTACACACACACCTCCTCCAAAACTGTGCTCAGAGAGTCTGAAACTAAAACTAGATCCTAATCTGAGCCGCTCGCTCGAGTCTTAAATCTAAAATTACTATCTAACACACCTCTGTTTAGTGGCCATCTTTGCAAACATTTTGCACTTTTAAAAATACCCTTCAGCCTGCTGACATTTAGAGCTGACATTTGGGACCCAGCACGATGCCTTTAAAATGCTCTGAGTTAACTTTAAATGATGACACAGTTGGGAAGGTGAGGTGTAGTAAAATAAAAGCAAGAGCGCTGATGAACTCACAGTGTTGAAGTTGGGGAACAGGCTGAGGGGGGAGGAGCCACTGAGCCGGAAGGGAAGGAAATGTTTCAGGTCCAGAGGGGTCTGCAGCGGGCGACCTTGCACTGGTAATGAAGCCAGCAGGGGGCTCCCCTGAGCAGCGGTACCTGGGAAGAGCAACAACACACATAAGAGAAAATCACCATTATTCAGGCCAGCGACAGGAGAGTGTTCAAATCAAGCAATTAGTGCACAAACCCCATAATCAATGATGAGAAGGGAGATACTTAATAACAGTCACACAGTTCAGTAAACCAGGATCAAATGAGTTTAAACCATCATTACTCTGACACAAAAACACATTGACTGCTCTGATTACAATTTTTCTTTGATCTTTTTATGATCAATTGTTAACACTGCTTGAAAAAAAATACGTCTGAAAGAATCCCATGAGATTTTTTGGAAAGTGCATCAATATTGAGAATGAAATGTAATGTCTGTAAAATAAATTTTTAGGTATGACTATATATACAAACAAATTAAGTTGCATAAATTTGGTCACTTTTTGATATTAAGCTAAATATTATTTATCATTTAATTAACATATTTTTCACTTTTGAACAATTTATTTAAGTTGTTTATGATTGTTTGAAGGCTTAAAAATCCACAAGGTAAATTAATTCATAACTTGATGTAACTATATCTACTACTGGCCTTCTTATACCTTTTTATATATTTTTATCTAACTTCTTAAATAAAGTCTTAAATAAATTATGGGAAATCTGTAAAATGTGCCCCAACCTGCTCTGCAACTATAGTACACCACAAAGGAAAGTTAACAAAAACGTGTCATATAATGAATATAAATTCATTAAAAATTTTAGATGCATATTCTATTTCTTTTGAACTTTTATAGTGAATATCATCATATCAAAACTAGAACCAGCTAGAACATATAGATACACATTGTGACTGAGCAAGATTGCTACATCATATTTTAAAAATAATTTTACTGTCAGCTTCTTCAGATTGTTCTATAACCGCACGAGTGTTTGTAAAGATAATTAATCATGAATACTTTGAGAAAAAACATTGATCACATTAATAATGCACACATATAAACACACACATACTCTTAATCTGACTGATCGGGTGTGTACTGGACCACATTGGCTGTGTCTCACTGAGTGAAATGGACACCATGGGATATGGGATTTTTAATGGTGTGTGTGTGTGTCTACAGGGATATCATGTTTCTAATGGACCAGGGATGTAGAGGTTTCTCATTTTCCAGTTGGCTGAATCTGGAATCTAGGAGCGTATAGATACTTACCCTACCACAAAGATCAATCAGTGTAGTGTACGTGTACACACACACACACACACACACACACTCACTCTCTCCATGGAGGCCTGATATCAGTCATTTAATTCTATGTCAAAACTGTCACATTTCAGTGTGTGTGTGTGTGTATGTGTGTGTATGAAAGAGAGAGAGTACTGATGCTTTCATCTCACAGAAGTGCAACATTAATCATAGTCCTGACAATTTATTAGAGCGAGTAAACACACAGCCAGCACCACACCCTTCACACACACACACAGATATGCTCCAACTGTCAGGATTAGCTACAAAATTCATATAGTGCCAAAATAAGTGTTAGGAATATAATCTAGTTAGCCTCATATCTTTCCAAATCTGTGTGATCTTTCCAAGTGACCTAGTATATATACAGTACAGGCCAAAAGTTTGGACACACCTTCTGCGTTTTCTCCAATGTGTTTTCTTTATTTTCATGACCGTTTACATTGGTAGATTCTCACTGAAGGCATCAAAACTATGTATGAACACATGTGAAGTTATGTACTTAACAAAAAAAGGTGAAATAACTGAAAACATCTTTTATAGTCCAGTTTCTTCAAAATAGCCACCCTTTGCTCTAATTACTGTTTTGCACACTCTCTTGATGAGCTTCAAGAGTTAGTCACCTAAAATGTTTTCCAACAGTCTTGAAGGAGTTCCCAGAGGTGTTTAGCACTTTGTTAGCCCCTTTGCCTTCACTCTGTGGTCTAACTCACTCCAAACCATCTCGATTGGGTTCAGGTCCGGTGACTGTGGAGGCCAGGTCATCTGCCGGAGCACTCCATCACTTTCCTTCTTGGTCAAATAGCTCTTACACAGCCTGGAGGTGTGTTTGGGGTCATTGTCCTGTCGAAAAATAAATGATCGTCCAACTAAACGCAAACCGGATGGGATGGCATGTTGCTGCAGGATGCTGCGGTAGCCTTGCTGGTTCAGTGTGCCTTCAATTTAGAATAAATCCCCAATAGTGTCACCAGCAAAACACCCCCAAACCATCACACCTCCTACTTCATGCTTCACAGTGAGATTCGTTCACCTTTTCTGCATCTCACAAAGACACGGCGGTTGGAACCAAAGATCTCAAATTCGGACTCATCAGACCAAAGCACAGATTTCCACTGGTCTAATGTTCATTCCATGTGTTTCTTGTCCCAAACAAATCTCTTCTGCTTGTTGCCTCTCCTTAGCAGTGGTTTCCTGGCAGCAATTTGACCATGAAGGCCTGATTCGCGCAGCCTCTGATTTTGCTGATTTGGACGTGTTCCTGGGTTAACATATTTTATTGACCCTGGAACAACATTTTAATCTAAAATTTCAGCTTTGACCATATCTCTAAATCTAAATCTAACCTTACCCATAAGTAATGCCTAAAATCATATTTAATGATAGATGACTGACACTGATGTACAAGCACCAAATACTGACTGTAAGCCAAAACTTCACAAAAACTATAAACAGGTTCTTTAAATCTGATTGGCTAATTACAGTGTTGTGACAGACACGCCAAACTCAGGTTTCTGCCAGTCTTCTCTTAACAGTTCTAGATATGGGTCTGCTGCTAGAACTCTGTGTGGCATTTATCTGGTCTCTGATCTGAGCTGCTGTTAACTTGTGATTTCTGAAGCTGGTGACTCGGATGAACTTGTCTTCAAAGCAGATGTTACTCTTGGTCTTCCTTTCCTGGGTCGGTCCTCATGTGTGCCAGTTTCGTTGTAGCGCTTGGGGACACAATTAAAGTTTTTGCAATTTTCCTGACTTCTGCGCAACACAACTGATGATCCCAACCCCATTGATAAAGCAAGAATTCTCTCGCTCATCAAGAGAATGCCAAGAATGTGGAAAGCAGTAATCAAAGCAAAGGGTGGCTATTTTGAAGAAACTAGAATATAAAAGATGTTTTCAGTTATTTCACCTTTTTTTGTTAAGTATATAACTCCACATGTGTTCATTCATAGTTTTGATGCCTACAGTGAGAATCTACCAATGTAAACACTCGCACGTCCTGATTTTGCTGAGTTAGGCTTGTTCCTGGGTCAACATATTATACCTAAACCTAACCCTACCAATGAGTATTGCCTAAAATCAGAGGAAATGATAGATGACTGACACTGATGTACAAGCACCAAATTCTGATTATAAGCCTGAACTTCACAAAAACTATAAACTGGTTCTTCAAACCTGATTGGCTAATCACAACGTTGTTCCAGGGCCAACAAAGATGTTGACCCGGGGACATGCGAAACTCAGCAAAATCAGGTTCTGCAAAAAGGCACATAAAAAACACATTGAATAAGAAGGTTGTGTCCAAACTTTTGGTCTGTACTGTATATATATGCATAGAAGACAATTTTCAAAAAACAATGTTTTTTAAAACATGATTTACGAAAATAAATTAAAACAAAGTTATCTGTTTTGCGCAAATAAACTTTTATATGTATGATCATATTCATGTTCAAAATATTAATAAACTTAGTATACACTCTTGCACACTGCAGTAAAGCAGTACATCAATAATTCTAAAATAATTGTTTCTTCCATACTGTTCTTTCATTCATAACTGATCACAACACAATCTGAATATGTGCAGGGATTACCAGAGCACAGCTCTTAAACTTATATTTCAATAGGCCTATAGATGATACCATGTTCTACAGACTATTAGGCATTTTTGCATTTTTATTGCACAAAAAAACCCTCTTTTATTTGAAGTAAAATCAAGTGGGTTTGAAACAATATGAGAGCCAGTAAATGATGAAAGAATCTCCATTGTTAGGTAAACTATATCTTTAATTTCCCATTTCTTTAAAACTCACACACAAAGCACTTCAGAGATGTTTCCGCGTAGACACTTCAGTCCTAAAGCCTCATGCAACCTCATTCCATCACATTTTCTTGTTCCAAAGAAATGTCTGTGTGACAGTGTGTAATCTGTCTAATTCAATGGAGCTCAAAATAAATGACCAGCACGCCCTGAAAAGGCAGACTTATTTTTCAAGTGGTTATACGCACGCAATATTCAACCAGAAATACACGCGTCCACACAATGAACGTCACACACATGCTCTCGGCCTCAAACAGATAAAGCTTTGAATTCAGACGGCGGCACCAGTATATGCTGCTGTTTGAATGTAGTGGACCACAAAACACTGAGCAAAAAGAAAGAGGAGATTTTTTCCCCCTCTCTCTTCCTGACAACATTTAAAAGGCATAATTATGATTTCCAGAGAGCTGTAATTAGCAGAATCCGCTGCTCTAGCTTCTCTGTCTATCTCCCTCCCTTCATCTCTCTCTCTCTCTTCCTCTTAAACATAGCCACAAAATCAGTGCAGAGTCCAGCTGGCATCTCTCACTGTGTTTCTATGTCACATCACATATTCCTTCCTCATTTGCTCTTTTGTTGCAACACTCACTTCCTCACACTTCCATTTATATATATTTGAATCTAAATGCTAGTGCACCAGACTAGCATTCAAAGGTTTAGGGTCGGTAACGTTTTTTAAATAATTGTTGCATGCTCTCATAGGCTGCATTTATTCAATCAAAATGCACTAAAATTGTGAATCATTATTAAAATGACCGTTTTCTTGTATAATATAATGTAAAATATAATTTATTCCTGTCATAACAAAGTAGAATTTTCAGCTTCATTACTCGGGTCTTCAGCATCACATGATCCTTCAGAAATCATTCTGATGTGATGATTTGACGCTTAAGTAACATTTCTAATTAATATTAATGATATTTACAATTTGCAGATTTTTAAATGAACATTCTGTACATAGAAGTACAAAAGTATAGCACAAGAGGGAAAAAAACCCAGAACAAAAGTATGCATTTCTACTAAAAAAATATACTTCAGACTTTTGTATAAAAATATTGTATACGGGATCCTGGACTAGCATATATGCATAAACAGCATATACATATTTTAATCAGATCTGATGAGCATGTTCTGATGATCCAAGAGGCATCTTGAGCTTTAAGTTTGAGTTTGTGATGAAACATAATACAACATCTCAAGTACGCTTGTTACTCATCACACCAAAACACTCCTTTATATTTTCCCCTCACACATTTACTTCATTTCCAGGTTAAAAGTCCAATACCAGAATTTCAAATGTGGCTTTTGGTCCCCAGTGCACGTTTTTAATATGTTAACAAGTGTGTACAAGTGTGTGTGTGTTTTAAGAGTTTGGATAAAGGCATTGCCGAAATCCCTCTCCATTTACATAATGCACAAGCCTACAGCATGTACCACACACACAACCTAAGCTCAGTGTCACACACACTCACAAACAAACCCTGTGGCAGAAAACCCTGCCTGAGTCCATCCTGAGACGAAACCGAGGGTGACAGGCATGTGCGTGTGTGTTTGTGTGTATGCACATGTATATCTCGTTTTATTTGTGCTTGCCTATTTGTATGTGTCTGTGATGCGAGAGAAAGTGACAAAGAGAGAGCTGCATTCTGTGCTGTACATAATGTTTAGCTGCAGTGTGTGTGTGTGTGTGTGTCAGGTCACACCGGAGATCTTTAATAAGCACACAAAAATTCAGCTTGGGCCTGGTCAGTTCAGCAGAAGGTGGTGAAGGGTTGATGCTGCTGATGTTTGGCTCTTCTGCGGCGGTGAGCAGATGGTTACAGGTGCTATTTGATAAAGAACCACATCTGGATATCATTTTGGCTTAATAAATAACTGGTGACCAAGTATTATTAGTGGCACACCAATATAGTATCTAAGATAATTATGAGCCAGTCATTACAATATTATCAGTACATAGTATAAAAAAATTTAGCACATTTTGAATCATCAATATTATTTTCTCATATTAAATAACATAATATGTTATATACATTTACATTTACATTTATTCATTTAGCAGACGCTTTTATCCAAAGCGACGTACAGGTGGGGATTATATTTATTATTATAAATTCATTATGGAATACAGTATGTAATATTAATAAATAAATACATTATAATTGAAAATATAAAAAGAAAAGAATGCTTTATACAGCAAGGATTGTCAAAAATGTATATAAAGGCATTTATAATATCACAAAATATTTATATTTAAAAAAAAAACTTTCTATTCATCAAAGAATCCAAGAAAACTTCAGCACAACGTTTAACACTGATAATAAGAAACTTGAGCAGTAAAATGATTTCCGAAGAATCATGTGACGACTGTAGTAATGATGCTGAAACAGGAGTAAAACAAGTATAATCCAATACAAACAGCAATTTTTATAGCATTATTTTTTTATCAAATACATTTATGTTTGACATTTATTTCCTTGTCTTACTATTTTGTTTTGCTGTTTATACTGAGTCACCTTCTGCAGCTTTAAAAAGAGTTACATAAGTAAGCACTGATTTAATATATCATGTATATATGATCAACCTTTAACCAACCATAAAACAATCAGTCTACCACTACAGCATATATACCACCAGTAAGATGAGATGTAAGAGGGACGAATGGCATGTTAATTAAGCGAGCGGTTATAAATCTCGTTTGTTAGTTTCAAGAGATTATCTATTGGCTGCACTCAGACAGAGTGAAGGAACATGAGCTGTAGCACTACAAGACATGACGTGTGCCTCTTTCCATTCCCCAGGCTTGTCTGATAACTCCTTTCTTAACAAAAAAGTCTAAATAAATAAATAAATAATCTGCCGCCAGGTGCTCTCTCGTTCTGCGCAAAAAACACTTTTCAATCAAATCCTCAATCTCTCTTTCTTCTCTGCACCAGTCTGTCGAAACCCTTCAGCAGCCACAATCAGGACTCACTCCTGAATCTCTTCAATTCACTCTCCTTCTACCTTTCTCTGACCTGCATGTCTTTCTTTCCCTCTTTCTGTCCTTCCCTACATCACTCTTTCTCTATGTTCCTTTCAAGAGAACAATCCTAAAGGACGAGCGTGCCGGTTTTGATTAGACGTAACAGCGCATGAAGAACATAATGAGAGAGGAAATGATGGAATGATTGTAGGCTCTGCTGAAGCTGCGTGTCAGAGAGGGACCGAAACAAGCAGAATTAATTAGTTGCAGCACGAAGACCCTTCCAGAACACAGAGGTCACCCAACGCTGACCTTTAAAACCAGGAGATCTGATTGGCTGATGATGCAAATGTAATACGGTGAGCATAATGAGCAAAGATTTTATCAATTAAGCATGAGAGAGAGAAAAAAGAGAGCTATTCTGTTCCTCTTTTTTTCTGCCTTCCTCTCCTCCTTTGTTGTTATTTTTTGCCTGCCTGTTCATTTTGCAGTTCACCTGCCAGCTTACATGGAATCAAGTACGTAATTAGGGGTCTCTGGCTTTGTGTGTGTGTGTGTATTTGTGTGAGTGTGTGTGTTTGTGTGTGTGTCCAAAACCACGTGTGAGTGAATAATAATGGCTAATGAAACATCATGATGTGTTCACTCATGCCGAATTGAATCTACCCAGAAATATCAATTTAATGAAGTGCTTTTGTGTGCATGTAAAAGTACAAATGGGCCAGTCTGAAAATAACCTTTTATATGCGTGTGCAATCCAAAAAGCATCTCACACTTCATTCACGTTAAATTTAAACATTTGGGGTGAGTAGGATTTTTTTTCCTTTATATCAACAAAGCTGCATTTATTTAATGAAATATACCGTAAAACCATATCCCTGTAAAATATTATTAAAATTCGTGAATGACTTTAATATTTACATATGAAAAATATTTTAAAATGTAATTTATTCCTGTGATACTAAAGTTGTATTTTCAGCATCAATATTTGATCTGCTGCTCAAGAAACATTTATTATCAATCTTTACAGTAAATTGCTTAATTAATAATAATTTGATACATTTTAGGACTATTTGGAGAAAAAATTACCAAGATCATTAAAAACCAAAACCTAGATTACATACATACATATATATATATGCAATGTAAAAGTCTTTACTTTCACTTTTGATCAATTTAATGCACCCTAGCAAAATAAATTGACCCTATATTTTGAATAGATATAAATACTACTGTTTAATTTGATCACATTTCATTTAAAGGCTTCTGACTTTATGTATGACGTTAAGTTATATTATATGCCGAGTCATAGGTCAGCAAAGAAGCCAGAACTCTGTGCTCTCTTGGAAAATAAACAGAAGTCAGTTATTTACTTTATAATTTTTAAACTAGAAATATTTTTATTATAACCCCCTGAAGGTGTATAGGTTAGTTTTACATTGCAGTACTCGCGAATATATCTGATTTATGGAGCTTCAAAATATAGGCCGCTATCCACCAGCATTACCAAGTTTGGATGAGCCAGGATACATTTTTAAAAAACTCATCTGAAAGAAAAAAAGTTTTATACACCTAGAATGGCTTGGGGGTAGTTTATGGTGTAATTTTTGGGTAAACTATTCCTTTAATGTTGTTTAAAGCCCTAAATTTAAAGTTAACATGAAATTACACCATTTATTTGGCATCATTTACAAAAGAAGATCATTTTCAAGTTCACCAAGCTTTCACTGCATTTTTTCATCAGATGAATGCATTCTTGCTGATTACACAAAACAATCTTACTGACCCCAAACTCTGAAACAATAATGCACATACCGAATAGATGGAGAATATTACAGAAACCACTTGCACAAAAAAGATACAAGGATCCCATTTGTAAGAGAATGTTTGACCTTGACTGATCTACATTTATGTCCAAAGCGACTCTGAATACAAATCTCTACTCTGCCATATCTCAAATCTGCATTTGCAATATTATACACGAGAGATTCTGTCAGTTACATATTATCAATCTAGCTGATACATTTGCGAAAGCATGGAGAGAAAACGAGAGAAAAGAATGTTGTATGAGCCTCTTTCCTGTTCATTAAGATGGCCTATTCGCCATTCAAAATAAGAGCCTCTTTTAATAACGTCTTATCATCTTCTCTGCTTGGATCCAGAAGACGCCGACACAGTGCTTCTGCCTCAGCCACATTAAAAACCAGTTTACTGGACATACTTGCAATGCATTTATGTGCCTTTGGGGTATATTCAGCAAACACAATATCCATAATGTTTCCTTCATTCTGTTCTATACAATAGAAATAAAATATAACGTATTTTACATGTATTATTTTCAGCATCTGTCATTCTGCTTCCAAAAAAGGGCAAAATGCTTATAAAGCACTTCCTCCGGGCTCTACATTGTGTCTCACCACAGAAAATTAAGCATTGAATCCAAAAATGAATAGCATAATGTTTTTTCCTTCCAATAAGCAAGCTTTATCTTCAACTGCGTTCAGTCAAAATTCAACAGAGAGCTTGTTTGCGAATTGAACAAGGCAGGTTTATTATTCGTTGCTGATGCCTGCGGTGTGAACGTACTTCTAATGTAACCTGTACAAACTGCTACTGCATCTCAACTGAAAATAGTGTTAGCGAGCCCAAAGGAGACAATAAAGGACGTGATTAAATGATAAGATCAGAAGGCAGAGTGTTTGAGCGTGACTGGGAGCCTCGAGTTTAGAGTGCTGTGCGTAGAAATGTCTTTCGGTGATCATTCACATTATTAATTCTATTTACAATTGAAATCAGCAATCCAAATCACCCATAACACAAACATACACACACACATAAAAAAAGGAAACTTTACTAAGTTATTGTCCATTTAATAACTGTAGACCATATGGCCCCAAAAAACACATTTTATGTACCATACTGTCAAATAAAGGCTCTTCAGTAGGTGTGCAAGTGTGTAAGTGTGTGCATTCCAGAGAGAGAGAGAGACTGAGAGGGAGAGCATCATCAAAACCAATGGTGCAAAGCGGGCAACCCATCTGCCACAAAGGAACAATAAAGCCTAAGGCTTCTGTGTGTGTGTGTGTGTGTGTGTGTTAAGCACCCTGAGGCTGCACAGTGATAAATTACTCCTTTTTTCTTTTTCCCCTAGAGAGTCCGGCTGAAGGAAGGGAGGGTGAGACGTTTGGTGCACGACTGCAAATATCAAATTGATAAAGAGCAGGAATTGCAGGACATAAATATAAAATCAAAGAATCATACTCATTTATCTGTTACGCTTCTGTAAACCACAGCGGCACATAGAACAAAGCGCCATGCGGATGAGGAAGAGGAAACACAAGGAAAGCAATGAGAAATAGAGAGGAAGTATGCTCTTATTTGTTAGCGTCATAACTGCAGGGTGAATATATGCAGAGGGAGAGCGCATGCAGTTTTCTTATCTCAATCACACTCTGTGTGTGTGTGTGTGTGTGTGTGTGTGTGTGCTGGGAGAGCGGACTGATAGCGACAGCAAAATCTTGCTAAAGGCTGTGCAGTTGTTACACTGATAAGAAAATGTTTTTTAAAAAGGGGTTTGCTCTTTTGTTGCTATATCTATAGCTTTAAAAAAAAGCAATGTTGAAAACTATGAAATTGAAAGGGAGATCATTTATTACAACCAATAGAATCATTATCAGTATTATTAATGTTAATAATACAATTACATTAAAATATTAATTGTATATAAAATATTAATTAAATAATATTAATAATAGTATTTAAAAAACTTAATACTTTTATTCATTTTTAAGGCTTACATTTTGGCTTAAGTATTTTGTTAATAATAATAATATTGTTAATGATATTGTATATATTATTTTGATAATAATATTACAAAAAAGTCCTATTATTATTTTTAATACTATTCTTAATAATAATTTTTACAATAAAAAATTTTTTTAGAACAAAATCACAGTAATATTCACAATATGTCAATGTACATTGCAAAATTTTTTGTTAATTAATTTGCTTTAATTTCCTCTATACAGAATATATACTATACTAATACACAGTGACCCCAAAATATTCATACACTTAAATCACGCCTAAACATGTATGAATTTTGTTGCAGTAAAAAGTCAACAGCAAAGTAATGCCATGTTATGATATTTTGTGAAAATAAATTTCACACACCAGGCCCGTCGCCAAGGGAAAATCAGGTATTCAGCCGCATTCAGCTCAAAGAACCAACGGTGACTTACATAGGAAGCTATAATAACACAGAGTAGCGAACATGTGCAGTGCGAGGCACGCAAATATAGCAGCACAAAAAGGATTCAGACCAGGGTCTGCCCACATTGCAAGCGGGCCCATGGCGACAAAGTTACTTACTACCAAAATTAGAGAGTAAATTTTACCAATAAAATATACTTCAGGCTGAGAATTCTTACAACAGTAAAAATATCCATACATTTGTTTCCTTAATATGAGTGTTGCAGTGGACTGGTGGTAGAACATTTGTCAAGAATGTCTGAGGCTGTGGGTTCTAATCCACCCTCGTAAGGTTTTTCTTTTCTAATTAAAACCAAAGTGGTGTTCATTAAAGTCATTGAATATCAAGAGCAAGGACACATTCGTGTGATTTGTTTGTGTGATTTTACCAGAACGAAGCGCTCGTCTGTGTGAGGGCATTGTGCATGAGTGCCAATAGAGAACTTCAAACAGCGGCAACGAGAGCTCGTCATAACACCTTCCAGCGATAGCATCTTGTGGGAAACATTTGTTATTTGTGCTGAATAGGCTTATGGTGCATTAATGCACTTATGTATTATAGTTTATAGTTAAATTTTTTACCGTAAAAAACTTACGCATTTTCTTTAATATCCTGAAAAACACTTTATTTAGTGTCTATCACGTTAATTTGAAATGAAAAAGCTTTAATTTGCGAGCTATATCCAGCACAGACTATCTGTGTAATATAGAATTTGATCGATTTAAGTAATAATAGCTACAGGATGTTTTTGGTCAGTGTCTATTGCTGAGATCATAAAGTGTGCCCCCCTATGAAAACAAAATAATTGAAGAGTTTCTGGCGACGGCACTGTCACACACTGAACAGTACTTCCCTCCATCCCCTTCATTCATTCTCTGTCTATCCGTCTCTCTCTTTTTTAACACACAGACAGCTGAACCCACGCTCAATCACAACCATTTATGAAGCAATGCGGAGTGACAGAAGCTTAGTGGAGTTCATTTCCTGTTTAAATGAAGTCATTTCCTGTGTCAGCAGCTACTTAAGAGCTATGACCTCAAAATAAACCACTTATTACGTGATTAAACACCTTAAACAAGAAAAGTGCAACGTATACACCCCCCAGACTAAGCGCGAGAGATTAGACGTCCCTGATGTTAATACAGTGGAAGACTGCAGCAGCACGATAAGGAAGAGTGTTTTTAAAATCTCATTATTCAACCTCTATAGTGCTCCGCTAAGAACGTATCTACAGAGAGCGTGAATGCAAATGCACGGTGGGAAATGTGTCACACGGACGGAGGGCTAAACATACAGTGATATCTCTGCACTCATCGTTTTGGGCCGCTCTCCATCTCTCTCTCGAACAGCATTGTGGTTCATTAGTAAGCAGGTGTTCGCTTTTATCTTTTTGCATATCTATTTACCGGTTGAATAGATGCAGCACCTCTTGAAGGACATAATGTCATTGAAATGTCCCTTCCCACTCGCCCTATTTCATGCGTGTGAATGTGTGTTTTTTTTTGGCTGCTTTCGAATTTTATCAGAGATGCTTGCAAATGAGTTGGGAGCTGAATTTGGCAGCAGTGGTCTGTAATTGTTTTAAATAAGCCTCATGCGTCATGCCAAATAATGGCAGCTCAATGAAGACATTAATCTACACAAGCACATCTGTGCGACTTCATTTACCGTCCTCCCCCTCGTGACATCAAGCGCACGCCGCTATAAACGGTCCCCGTGGTCCCTCTGCTAACCGAAGACATGTCGACTTATTAAACAGCCTTTTGGCGATTTAACTGAAGCACCGCACAAAGCGTAACACTTCTGACATTCATTTGGCTCTTATCTGTCCATCTCTCTGTTCTCTTTTTCTCTATCCTGATCTCTCTCTCTCTCTTTTGAAACAGGAGGAATATAGTGAATGTAAAAAAAAGAGCATAGGCTTTTAGCTGTAAGCTGCATAAAGGAGTAAAATTATATTAGTGGTGATTGGGGCTGGGTGATAAAGCTGAAAAATTGCTTTTTAATATTTTTCTCTCTTTCAGTGACATTTGATAAATATTCAATATGTATTTAATCTAAAAAGAGTAATTTTTTCTCTGCTTTTAAAATCTGAGACCACTAGTGAAAACGCATCTATTTTGGATTTTAATATTTTATGACTTATTTATTTTATTTTATTTAACTTATTTAGCATAACAATTTAGGAAAAAACGTGCTTTGGTGGAAGCAAGAAAATCTGATATATTGTATAAAGAAGTTCACATAATCAAGATATAGAAAAGTGCAGAATTTAAATACTTATTATTAACTTTACTTAATAAATCTTTGTTTTACATTTATACACTGAAAAAAATGATTTGTTGAATTTAATACATTTTTAAGTAAATGGTTGCCATCATTTTGTTTTAGCTACATTTAAATAAATTAGTTGAAAGTTAGCCAACTAAATTTGTTTATTTAAATGTAGCTAAAATAAACGGATTGAAACCACTTGCAACCAAAAATTTAGTAAATTCATTTATTATTATTTTTTTTTTAGATGTTTGTTGTTGTTTTAGATGTTCGCTTGTTGTTTGTTTACAGATTTAACATTTTATTTATTTTTTACATTTCAATAAATATATAGATTTCCAATATACTCTCAAAGACTGCATTATAAATTATCACTAAAACAAATCTTTGAGGAGTTTTAAATCGGTTCTCTGAAACAATCAGAAATTCTCTGAAATGTTTCAAATCATTAAAGTGCATTAAAATCATTCTGATATTCATAAACATATTAGCACTAGTAGAATCACTGTGTATATTCATTATATCACCCAGCCTTAGTGATGACAACACACACACACACACACACTGAGTGTCCTGTGAGTGTTATGGTGTTATTGTGTAGCTGTTGCATTATGCTTGATTCATCCAGACAAACAGGTAAAAGCCCTCAGGAAGACAACACAGCAGAGATATGCAAATACACCTACTGTACTGTACTGGCAATGACTTGATCTTCCAATCGTAGTTCTGATTAATTATCAGTTACTCAAGTTTAACCTCAATTATGGGGTCAAATTATTCTTAAGTAAAAACCATTTTACCAGCAATACAACCAGCCACATTTCTAAAAGGTTCTGGGTTTAAAATTCAGTATTGTGAGATAAAGAGTTGCAATTATATTTCTATATATATATGTGTGTATATTTTTTTTTATTCCAGGGCAGAAACAAATTCCATAGGGACTTCAAACATAACAGCAAAAGTCAAGCTCGTGAAGGTTAAACATGTACATAGATACATAGCATATGTGTGCACCTTCACTTACACTCACACACATACACTGACAAGGTGATGCATTGACTTCACCTTCAGGTAGTAGGTTTGGACAGAAAAAGCGCATCAGAGCCAATACAATGCTCACTAGTGATAGAAAATAGAAGTCTCTCTTTTTCTCTCTTTCACACATACAACATCAGAGTTTCCTTTTTGCCCTCTCTGTTCTTCTGTATCCTTGGTGTATCTCACAGGAAATATATTCCCCAGCATGTTAAGTGAAATGACCTTCCATGTAACAGACTCAGTTAGACCTAAGCGGTTGCATTCTTCTTTTTCTCTCGCTCTCATAAGCATGCATTTAAATACATCAAACACTGATAATATCATATTTAATTGCATAACTAGCACTGACTGATTTTTTTATCAGATCCAAAACTAAGCCAATCAAGCCATCTCCAGACTAAGAGGCTTACAGGCTTAGCTGACTTAAACCAGACATTAAACTAGACTACATCCTAAGTGACTAGCTGGCTAATTACTTTCTGTCTTAAAGATTTAGTCATGCTTTTAAACAGCACAGACTTGTGAAGAAAGGCTTACCGATTAACCCTTTAAGGGGTTAGTACAAACAGAAAGCAAACATTTGCAGTAGGACTTTTTTCTATGGAACATACAAGGAGACATTTTAAAGAATGTTCACACTGCCTTTTTATTCAGTGAAAACCCCAAGCTCAAAAGAGAACAACAAAATTCATTATTTTTTTTATTTCATTAGATTTCACGCTTTAATTGTTTTAATTTTCTATATTCTTTATAATTACATTTTAAAATAACTGTTTTATACTAAAAGTAATGTATTTCTGTGATGACAAAGCTGAATTTTTGTCAGTCATTACACCCTTAAAGATGCTTCACAATGCTATAGAAAAACCTTTTGTCTAAATGATTCCACATAGAACCTTTAACATCTGAAGAACATCTGTTTCACAAAAGGGTCTTTGTGGTGAAAGAAGGTTCATTAGATGATAAAAAGGTAAGAAAGAGATGGTTCTTTAAAGAACCTTTGATTAATGGTTCTTTGTAGAACTAAAATGCATTCTTCTATGGCATTGCTGTGAAGAATCTTTTGAAGCACCTTCAGTCCTCAGTGACACATCCTTCAGAAATGATACTAATATACTGATTTGGTGCTCAAAAATCATTATTATTAATTCTGAAAACAGTTATGCTATTACATATTTTTGTGGAAACCATGATTTTGTTCAGGATGCTTTGAGGAACAGAAAGTTCAAAAGAACAGCCTTTACTTTTTTAACTAAATTTTTTGTTACATTAAAATAAATCTTTTTGACACTTTCAATCAATGTAATGCATACTTGCTGAATATAATGACTAATCTCATTTAACCCCAGTTAACTAACCCCCAACTTTTGAATGCAAGTGCATCAAAATGTTTAGCAGCTTAAATTTTCTCAGTTTAATTCTCCTGGGTCTAGTGTTGTATCAAGTCTAGTGACATTTCCATAGTTTAAGTTTTTGTAATGAGAGTGCTTCTAAAATTACCGAAGTCCTGAAAATGTTGAAGAAATCATCATTACTTAACACTTTTGACAACTGTATATTACAAAAAGGGCAGGGTGGACATTCTTTCAAACATCTCATTTGGTGTTCCACAGAAGAAAGAAACCCTATGGGCCTGGAACAACATGAGGACTGAGCGAATGATGAGGAGGGGAGAGGATGGGCCCACGGGCAGTACTGACCTTCTTTGTAGGAGCCTAAAGACAGGATTACCTCTCCAGACCCCCCTTTCCCTCCTGTCCAGAGCCACGGGTGTGATGATGTTTCTAGGCCACCGAGCACACCTCCAGCATCCCACAGTAACCCATGTATCAATGTGGCCTACACAACAAAACAATGCTGTGTGTGTGCGCACATGACAGAGTGCGAGTGTGTGTGTGTTATCCCTGTTGTTCCCTCCCCCCCTCCCCTCCCCTCTTTCTCTCCAGGGACATTTGTAGTCGAAATAGCTGCCCTTCCAAAATCCCCAAATTACCCCCAATCAACCCTGCCCTTCCACTTTTTGATCCTTCTGTGTGTGTGTGTGCAATGTGCATACGTGGGCTATTAGCACTCAAGGAGAACTGCTTGGACTCAACACCCCCACTTTAAAGGGCCTTTAGAGAACATTTGAACCACTGTGTCCAGTAGGGGGGCAGTTAGACCCACCCCTGGCCTTAATGACCACAGTGATCACCACAAGTCAAGGCATAGCAGAGATAAGGCATAACAGTGGCTGTGCGCCAAAGTCACCTTCCTATTAGCCTCGAGAGGAACCAAAAAGGCCAGTTGGCCTGAAGGACGGGAACGGAGGGGGCTATTTTTGTTACGCTGGCTCAAGCTGGTCCTGCGGTTTCTCTGTTGCCCCCTCTGGGCTCAGTTACTACAGCGAAACTGTGGCACCAAAATGGCTCCCACTGCAGAGACGATGAGAGAGGATAAATGATTTGCCGCTGAGGACTCGCTCACTTGTGGAAGAAGAAAGAACTGACGAGGTGACAAAAAAAACTTACTGGCAGGAACCACTCTTAAATGTGTCAATATAATTGTGAACGGCTCGATGTGACCACTGGGACAACAAACCCACATTACAACACACAATCTATTTGCTTTCAAACCCACACACACACACACACACACAAAACCCATAGCTGATGTCAGCATGAAAAATACATTTACTCTGTTTATTTTTATAATGCACGTTCTATGCTTGATTTCACAATTTATCAGTGCACGTTTTTAATAGGAAAAATCGTTTTTTATTATGTTTTGTTAAAATAAGTGCAAATTAAAAAACAAAATGTTTTTCACTTCTGAAAAGATGTGGCTTTTTAAAAAAAAAAAAAGCTAACTAAAAGCCAATTATCTATTTAAGAAAGCGGCTATGCAGCCTTTCCAAAAACCTGTCAATAGTCAACGCACTAATTTAACGCAGATTAACATTAACACAATAACTGCAACGGCGATAATAGCAAATTATAGATGCTCTCGAGGGAGAACTTGACCTTCAGCCTCCACGTCTCATACACCATTTCAGATCCCAGCAGGTAGAGGCTCAAATAAATATGGACTGATTCTTGGGACATTTTCCTTCCCCACAAAAAAGCCACAATATTACTTTTAGGTTTTAGGTCTTGCTTTTATTCTGATGTGAAACATCTTCTTTTCAAGATCTAATTAATTCCTCATAACATTTTTAGTATAACATCAGCAAATGCATGCATTAAAACAACAATTAAACAAAAGGTGATTTAAATAATAAATATTAAAACATTCAAACTGTAGGGTCAGAACATTCATTTAGAAGGATGCTTTAAATATATCAAAGGTGAAAGAACAAGTTCTACATTGTTACAAAAAATTAGCTTTAAATGCTGTTGTTTTGAAATTTCTATTCTTTAAAAAAATCCTAAAAAACATGACTGTTAGAAGCAGAACTGTATTTAAAATTGATAATAATAAGAAATATTTATTGAGCACCAAATTAGCATTTTAAATGATCTCTAGAGACACTAAAGACACGAGTAATGAACAGCTTTGAAATCACAGGAATAACTAATAATAAAAAATGCAAAACAGCTATTTTAAACCAAATTTCACCTTACATTATGTTCTACCAAATATTCTTTTGGACTGGAAATTATGTCACATTACAGAATTTTACTTAATTTCTGATGCTGTCTTATTGTCAGCTCAACATCTGGCTAAATTCAGCCACTATTAAAATATTATGGTCAATCTAGTACAAGCTAAACCTCGAACCACTCCATTATTGCAGCTCCATATTGTAGATAATCACACAAAACAAACACACAAGAAGTACACAGACAGACTCTATTGTTGTGCTTGGGCTACAGGAAAAACTTAATCCTAAAATCACTGAGCGCACATGGGCGTACACACACACACATTCTCTTAAGCCAGGATGGAAGAAGCCGATCTACTGTGGATGAAAGACATTCCTTATCAGCTTCCTCATAAAGGAACGGGAATAGAAGGTATTTACTCAGCGAGACAGACAGAGAGAGAGAGAGAGAGAGAGAGAGAGAGAGAGAGAGAGACTGAAGCTAAAGAAAAGCAAGGTGTGTGGGTAGAAAGATTATGGGTGGGTTGCAGCAGCACTGAGCTGCTTCAAAGACTGTCACACTCTAATCAGAGCAAATTTCTGTCCATTTCATGTGAATTCAGATTCAACGATCCCTGTTTCATCCTGCATCTTTCTCACTCTCTGGGTCATGAAGTCAAGTGCAGGGCGAGTTTGTGTTTAAAGCGAGAGCTCAGTGCATTGACAAAGACTCACTCTCAGCCTGTTTTGAGAAACATTCACAAACACACATTCAAAGACGGTCATTTTTCCTCTTGTAACCCCTGCTGAGAGCATATGCCTTACCCTCTTGTCATTGTCACACACACACACTCGCTCACACACACACACAAGCACATCAGACGTACTGACAGGCCAATCAAGCCCATGCCGTCATTTCATTTTAATGACTCGCCCTGTCACTCATTCGCTGTTCTACAGGGAGCAGACGTACACTCACTGCGTCACTAAATAGATGAGTTGAATATAACCACCCTTACCGAAAGGAGAGGCTCCGGCGAGCCGAAACGCAGAATCTTACAAAGACCATTCGCTCTGGATGTCGCTATAAAATGATGCATCAGTGCACTGCATCACAGGCTGATAAATGCGGGGTGATAAATATTTGAAGGCCATTCTGAAAGCCAGAATGTAAAAAGCTCAAAAAATGAAATGGTGACGCAGTGTCTGAATTTTCCAATGGTAAATCTGTGATAGAAGCACAGCTTCAGGTTTTTGAAGAGCGGTGCAAGGTTTTGGATCAAATCTTTATTATTAAACAGATTATTCAAATTTTATTCAAATTATTTTAAATTCTGATTGGAGGAGTCACATTCTAGCCCCTGCGACATGACTGTTCGACCACTGTTAACAATCAGTTATTACCATAATCAACTACATTAGGTGGGGAAATAATTACTATAATAATTCATAGTAAATGTACCTGTTAACATGCACTGGACAAACAATACATTTTAAATAATACATTTGATTAAGTTTGTTTTTCTTTAAAAGTCTTAATTATTTTTCAGGAGCAATTGAGTTCTTAACAATTTGATAATTTCTAATAATAATAAAAAAAGAATTATGAATAAAATGTCTTACATTCAGTTTGCAGTGTTTCGGTGTGGCCTTCCAATAGAGTGCCATAGTAATATGCGGCTGGCAAAGAGCATTCGCTTAAAGGATGGTATTACCGCATTCCCCACACTTACAAACACACACATGCAGGCTGGGGCGCTGCCACGACAACTGAAACCATGACAGTGAGAGAGGGGTTGAGAAAACAGAGTCGAAAAATGTAATGTTTGTGGTGTGACTGCAGCCCAGAGCAGCACACTCACATTCAAACACCTCTGCAAATACATGGGGAGAACGTTTGAGACGGAAACTGAGCATTTAATTAGAAGCGGATTTATGCAAAGCCCTTGGACGTGTTTAAAACATAAATAAAATAAAAAATAGCATGTCAATAGCGCAAAAACAAAATACTGACCAATCCAGCTAACACACAAAAAAAATGAAGGTCAAGGTACATGTAACTAGAATAAAATGTACATTGTTCAAGACTGTTAAAGAATGTCAAGGGCATGACCTTTGTCCCCATAACCTAAGCTATACAGGTCTTCACATCAGCAGGTAATTCACGCCTGAGTGCAGGGTGATGAATAGGTAGCATACACTTGATGGTGATTGTCTGTGTGCTGATTTCGGAGGAAATGCTGAAGCCATTTCATGCTGCAGCTTTCTGTCCTTTTTTTCCTCCTCTCTTTTTCCCCCTTTTTCTTGGATTTAATCTGAGTGTCTTGATTTAAAGAGCTTTATGGTTTCTGTAACTTTGTACAGCTTTGTCACATCTTTGTGTCCTTTTGTTTGGGTTGCTAAGCGGACAGGGGATTGGTATCTAGCCAATAATGAGAGAAATTGAGAGCAAGGAGGTGAGAAGGACATTTAAATCTTTCCTGCTTGCTTTTATTACTTGCTATATATTTACAAAAACCCACAAAAATATAAATGACATGCTCTATAATTAAATATTACATTTAGAACAAATATATGTAAAACATAGCAATTCTAACTGAATAAATACCTTTAAAGATCTTTAGAGTAGCATTAGAGCATATTTTTACAAATAATAACAAAAATAGCAGATACAAAAGATAATAAAGAAAATACTGTATTTTAAATATTAAATATACGTTTATGTTAAGCACACGGTTTATGAAAAACCATTAAGATAAAAAAAAATAAAAAATGGAGCGACATGAAGCCCAAAAAAGAAAAAAGGCACCGTTATGAAATGCATAAGCAAATGGCTTCGATCCCAACGAAATTCATGAGCTAAGAAAAATAGAAAACTCGAACGATTTCCTTAAATGAGCTGCGTTATTGATAAAGCATTTTCAGCGCGTGCAGGATCAATCCTTTATCATTTTTAATTTTCCGCTCCGCTGCTTTGAGCTCTTGTGAGGAACACCAGGTGCTTTGAGGAGACAAGATGCCTTTAAAAAGCAGGACTTAAAAGAGTAAATTCTTTAATTGAAGAAAAATATTTTTTCGCATGAATCAAAAAGAAAACACTCTTAAAAAATAATAATTTGTGCTCGGCACACAATTCAAAATTGTGGCGGCATGTGAATGACATCTTATCAGTCCGTTTATTTTATTTTTTATAAACGTATGTTTGTTCATAAATGTGCAGAATAAAATTTTACATATTTTTACGATGCATAAGCGAATAAAGCTAATTTCTGCATTGCTGTAGCCTGAGCAAGCAAGAGAGAGAGAGAGAGAGAGAGAGAGAGAGAGCACGAAAGTTTTTTTAATGTCATTCCAATGCGCTCAGCCGTGTCATAAGAGATCAACACAAATACACACCATTCCTTTTATCGTCTCTGCTTCTCTCATGTTTTTTTTTTGCATCTGTTCACCAGTCACTCGTACTACAGAGACGAGAAATTATGTAAAAAAAAAAGCACCTGCTACTGATTAAACCGGGATTATGGATAAAAAAAAACCTCTCACGCTGGACTTGTAAAATTATGTCCAGGCTTTTGCAGGTGTTGACTGGACAAAACGTCATCCTAGGCTGACACACTGAAGGCCGTTTGATGGCACGCGTATGACAGTCGCACGCGCATCTGCCAGCATCACGGGCAACCAAATCCGCCAACACACAGAATCACTTCTTGAGCATCTCTGCTTCTAGAAGAGTCTACATTATCTGCCTTATTTTTTCTGGAAAGTTTTCGTTTTAGTCTCATTTCGGATCGAATAAGCAATACGAAGGAAAGCAAGACTGAAAAGCTTTGCGCGTGCCAGTGGTGAGTGCGCAGAGCGCGAGGAGTTTGGGCACGAGAAGACATCCTTAGCGCAATATAATCACATTTAAGACTTTTTATGCAGCTTATATGTCACACACACACACACACAAATATAACAAAATCTCAACATCTCATCCGAACTGACTTACCGATCAGCATTGTGATAGGTAGCCTATCCTGGTTTCCAAAAAGAAACCAACCAAAAGAAGAAATCAGCGCAGGAAAATCAGAACGGGGATCAATACTCTCCGACAGTTTGAAATGTGTCTTTCCCACTCAGATGTCTCCCTTTTCGATGAATCTCACTCTTGTTTCTGGTCCTGGAGTTGATGTGTCAGAAGAAACGTTACACACGCTCGCCACTCGGTGCTCCGCTGATCTGCGCGCTTCGACGGGGAACGGGAGGAGGAGGAGGAGGAGGGAGAGACTATGATCGACAGTCTTTTACCCCCGTGTCTACTCCCCCTCCACCGCTACCACCTCCTCTCTCGCTCTTTTTGCTGCCTGCCGCTTAACCTGAACGAACGGCACAGATGGGAAAATTAGCTGGTGCTATTTTCTCCTTTCATGGTCCTTGATTTCGACTAAATAATTCTGTGTGCGTCTGTGAAAGGCGGGGGGTATTTTTTTTCCACCTCCAACAATTCTAGATAATTTAGCACACAGACTCTTAATAATACATTACCGCTGTAGAACGAAGCAGTATGATGAAGCAAATATTTTGTTTTGTTTAAGGCAAAAACAAGCCAGTTAAGTCCAAGAATGGCTACACTTTATTTTATTGTGTCTTTGTCTTTTGTGTAACTACAAATTTAAGTACTTGAATATTACATGGACTGACTATATGACCCCGGGGTACAAAATCACTATATAATCACTATATAACTTCCTACTGTAATAAAAACAAAATTTAATTTTTGAAGGGTAATATGCAATGCCAAGAACTTAATTTGGTCGACTTTAAAAGGAAATCTTCTCAATATTTAGATATATTTTGCACCTTTAGATTCTAGGTTTTCAAATATTGTTTCAATTTTGCCTACAAAAATCACACATTTCTTAACAAATCTTATTTATTTAGCTTTCAGATGCTGTATACATATCAATTAAGGGTCCAGGGTCACATATGGTTAGGAATTGGGCTTTTCATGTAATATGCGTTAACCTTAAAAAAAAAGCATTACCCCAAGAACTATATTAGCATCAACATTACTCACTCATAATAACGTTAGGTAGTCTATTGCTTTAAATGCTCGAGCTCTTCAAAGGTGGATTCTAATTGGCAGCCAATGATTGTTCCTCAAAAAAAAAAAAAAAAAAATCACTCTCTTCTGTGTTTCCCAAAAGCAACTATGGCTGAAAGTTTCAACATCACCAATAGTTAAATAGAACTTGTGACCATAGTCAGCCATACTTAGATAACAATCCTTTATATGATCCAGATACATTCCTGTGGCCAGGTATGATTTTACCTTTAAAGCAGTGCTGTGGACTTCCCTACTCTTAGAATTATGATTATTTGAACTTTTATAGCTATAGTTATCGTCCTTGATTTAAAGGGCCTTCAGTTTGTTTTTTCTCCATCAACAAATATAGTTCCAAAAGAAACCAAAGCATTAAGTTGGAACCATTAACAGCATATGAGTAAAGCCACAGAGATGAGTTGCATCCATAAAAGTCTCAACTTATCAGAGTAGGTATGCATTCAATGAAAAACTTGCTATCATTAAAACAATATGGTACGCATGAGCTTAGTATGAATACAATCAGGAGATAGTACATTCACCATGTTGCTGCTGTCAGGGTTAGTCAGGGTGTTTCACCAGAATTTACGAATCCACCTGGACTCTAAGGATGCTTTGTGGATGTTTACTATGGAATATTTTTCTCTGCCATTTTATAACTATCATAAATTCAGACATGACAGACTCATGTCACATCTTTTTGGATGCTACAGTAGGCACTTACAGGCACAGGCATATTCTCCCATCTTAAATCGTTCTATAAGCACTTGGCTTCAGCTCCACTCCAGGTTTTACATGTGCCAGGGAAGAACCCCAAACAAAAGTCTACATCTCGCATTTCGTCTTCGGTCTGGAACTGCGAACAAGCAGAATAAGCATTGACAATTTAGTCTGGGAATGATTATGGGAGATTAGAAACTGAACAGGACATTATGGCGTAAATATTTCAGGCCATAAATCCGTTGGCTGGCACTTATTACAGCACAGTACTGTATCTACATCAGTGCTCTGGGGTATTTGGATCCCAGCCTGAGGACCCCCTACTGGTGCCATAAACACCTCTTCCTCACCCAGCGAGAGTTTCCCCCGGAGGACTCTGGTCACTTGTTGTTTCAGCACTGCAGAGTGGACTGTATGTGACAGATGACTAAAAAGAAATGATCTACATCTTTTTATACATTACTCAATCCTTGGAAGATTCGATTTCTGCATTCATTTCTTGCTTACTTTTATTAACCAAAAAGTAATTTAATCACTTCCAGATACTGTCTGTATTGCGATCATAAGTTGTCTTGCTTACCATATGTTACCTAATATTGTAGACGTATCTCAAACAGTGATAAGATGCATGGCAGTTCTGTGTGCATGTGTGTGTATGTGTTACAGTTCGCTCAGCCTGAAGCTCTGAATACTGAGACATTAGCGGAGACAGCTGTGCCCTCTTCCTGCCAAAATACTTCCGCCATCCATCCATCCATCCATCCATCCATCTACACACACAGATTAGGTTTCGTCTGTGTTGTGCTTGAGCAACAGAACTATATGATTACTACTAATAAATGATAATAACAATAAATTCAGCATCTTTAAGAGCATCATATATAGAATTGTCATCTCTCAGTTTAGATAAAGTATTCAAATAAAATCGGTTATTATTTCCTCACCCTCATATAGTTTCAAAACACTCATGGTGTTTTTTTCCATTAAACACATGCACACACAAATACACAAAATAAATAAATAAAATATATCTTAGATAAGCAAGATTTTTCAATTTATGACTATTATTTATTATAAATAAATATAATTTTTACTTTCTATTTATTTACAAAGGGTTAGTAATATTGAATGTAAACATGTTTTAAAAGAACTATAAAATATAATAAATAATAATTGATTTAAAAGATCTTTAGATTCTTTACATAGATCTATTTACATATATATTTATATACAACAACAGCTTTTGGTCTGCTTAGACTATCAAGCTAAAATATAACAACAACAACAAAAAACAAACAAAAAACATTAGAGAAAGCAAGGAGCTACAAAAAATATTAATTTATGGGTGAACTATGCCTAGTCAAAAAGAAACTATACAGGTATAACTACATATACTAGACTGTACTATAGACCTGTTACCGCACAATTGCTTTAAAAAGAATATAGAGTATATTGAGGACTTTTGAAAAGTAGTCAAAAGTCAAAACTGTTCTTGAATCATTTGAATAATTCAGCAATTAGTCTTCAAGCTTCAGTATCCCAGAGTGCAGTAGGGCGTATTACAAGAGGTGATGGGCAGGTGAAGGAGGAAATGATTTACTCCTCCAGTAGAGTTAAGAGTCTATTACAGCTTCAGACAGACACTCAGAGCGGTCTCATGACCTTAGTGTAGCGCTCAGTGGAATCCCTTCAGCTGAAAACATGGCTGATGTAAATACAGCAGCCTGCCAATCAATCCCATCACTCAGAACAATCCAAACACACCTACAATACGGCTGCTTTTGGCTATATTTAAATAGTACAGTGAGCGTTTCATTTCTAAGTATCTTATTGGTGTGAAGTAGTCTTTGTTATCTTGTCTCCTTTCATAATTTACTAGCACCTTTTAATCCAAATGGCTGGTACGAGCACATGGTAGCGTCTCACTGTCTGGTCATGCTACTCTGCTAGTCCATCTGCCTCCTCCACACTTGCACAGGTCCAAGTGTGTCTCAATGGTAAGGCGGGCTGTCAAACTGAAAAACTGCTGATGAACTCAAGAGAGAGGAACTGGCAGCTTGAGATTTTCAAGGTTGACAATATCTCCCTTTATTTAGGGGATGATAAAGCTAGTCTCAGTATTTTTGACTGCTGTTTAATGAGAAGTAATGATTATTGATGTTGTGTTTAATAGCTAAACAACAAATAAATACACAATATATTTATTACTCTTTATGCTACTTTGTGATGCATTAAACGTGTTTGAAGAACTTAAAAAATAATCTATGCATTTTTTAGATAAATTGGCCAATTTAAGACTATTTAAGACTAACATTACATTATGTATTTATAAAATAAAAAATACTGTGTGTGTTTTACAAGAAAATAG
The DNA here is from genome assembly GCA_032357475.1 of Enteromius thamalakanensis. Classification (NCBI taxonomy): domain Eukaryota; kingdom Metazoa; phylum Chordata; class Actinopteri; order Cypriniformes; family Cyprinidae; genus Enteromius; species Enteromius thamalakanensis. Next base: position 15,621,993 of record JAUCMT010000068.1, read on the forward strand.
TCATGTTTCATTTAAGGTGATTAAATATGATATATTTAGGATTTTATGTTACATATTTAAGATTAAAGTTTAATTTATCAATACATGAAGTTTTGAGTAGATTTGAAATTACAGTCTAAGAATGAAAAACATTTGCTGTATTTAAGGGAATGAACATGTCAAGCACAACAATTTGACAGATTTAGGAACTGTGTCAACAAGTGCCACTAGCAAAAAGAATACGCATAAGAGAAAGAGTTTTCACACACATAACCTGGAAAATCGAAGAACAAAAAGGCTTACAACCTAAAGCAAACAACATCCCACACTGCTGGCGCTGCTGCTGCATGACACTATGGAATAATGACAGGGGCATGGGGAGACGACAAAGAGAGTGAATACATATGTGTATTTAGAGACAGAGAATGGAAAGGAGAATGGAAAGAATTGAGCGCGAGTCTTAAGCACCTGAGAAGGAGTTACTTAGAGAGAGAAGAGAGAGAAAAAGAGACTGGAAAACCAGTAAAAAGAAGTCCATAAAGCAGAGGAAAAACTGAGTGTAAAGGTCAAGCAAAGGAATGACTCTTGCAAGCGTGATAAAAGCCATTTATTTCTAAGAATTTCTCCTTTTGTGTTCTAGAAAAGAACAAGGTCAAACAGGTTTGGCATGACATAAAAGTGAGTAAATGACTGAAACTTCATTTTTCAGTAAGCTACAGTACTCCTTTAACTTATGATAGAGACTGTGTGTGTGTGTGTGTGTGAGAGAGAGAGAGAGAGAGAGAGAGAAAGTGAGAAAGAGATTTGTCACAGTCATGTGCAACATTACCCCACTTTGATTAGATGAGGAGATATACAGAACACACACAAGCAAGCACACAGACAGGCTGCTCTGCCAACATAGTGTCATATGGAGCTTGAGGTTGCTTCCTGCACATCATTTCCTGTGCAGGGCTGTCACTGCCCATCAGAGCACTGAAGAGATCTGACACTGACAAGAGCTGACAGAGAAAAACACACACAACACAAACAACCCCTGACACAAACACACACATCAAAACACAAATGCTCACTGTCACCAACACACACATAAACAACAACACACTGAACACAAATCTAACACACTACAACGTACATTTCTAAAAGTTATAAGCAACAGCACAAACAAAATATTCTCAAAATCACAATATTATGTCAATAAGCAATATATAATATATATAATAAATCTATGAAGATCAACTCAAATTTTGAGCTTTCTATTTAAAATTCTTTATTTTCCACAAAATTGTAATTATTAATTAGTAAGTAACACAACTCTCTAAACAGTTGCTCAAGAAACACTTATTAATATTATAAGTGTTTCGTGGGCACCAAATTAACATACTAGAATGAATTCTGAAGGATCATGTGACACCGAAGACTGAAGTAATGATGCTGTAAATTCAGATTTGACATCATAGGAATACATTTTAAAAAATAAAAAAACAAACAGTTATTTTAAATTGCAAACACACACACACACACAAAACACACAATACAGAACAGAAATAAGCTCGTCTTTCTGTGTGTTTTAATGACAATATTTTAAAAATAAAACGTGACAGATTTTGCATTCAGAGTGGCTATGGGTGTTCAGATCCTTTCGGCTGCATTCAAATGAACATCCCATAATATGGGTGTCACAATGAATCTGAAGTGATTTGCTGAGAATGTAAAACCTGAATATTTCACAGCAACATATTACCCTGAGTATAACACATATACTCCAGTGACCTGCGCTCAATGTCACACACGCGCACGCACACTCACACCGGACCCCTCTTTGTTCTGGGGCAGCATCTGTTTGGTCTGATAAAGGGATTAGGACATCCATTCCCCTGACCAGCCAATGGGGTTTAACCACACTGAGAATAACAGTATGAGTTTGTGTGTGTGCATGTGAAAGATAGACGCCATCAGAAACAGAGAGCAAGGCTAGAAGTGTGCTGTTGTTTTTTTCTCATGGTGTGTGTGTGTGTGCAAATCCAGATTGTGCTATTTTTCGCCTGAATGAGAGAAATGATGAAATCCTAATTACACGCTACAGACATCACCCCAAGCACAGACTCGCTTAGTCAAGCGCTGCCCAGCAAAGCACACGCTTGCAACCCTTAGCCTTTACGACATGACTCCAGTACATTCCTCTCTGTCCTTCCTCTTCATCGGCATGAAGAGAGTTGTTGCGCAGCTACAATAAGAACAGCCGTGTATAATTGGGAAAATAATTCAATGTCATACACACAAACTCCACCTTGTGCACGCTGGTGAACACTGATGTGTAATAGAGTGGAGTGATTTGTCCGCTGTCAGTTCAGAGAATCAAGAGTTGCTGACACAACATATTATGCCCTTGTGATTTAATACACTGATGACAATGATGACGGTGATGATGATGCTGATGACCACAGCCATGATGCTAATGGTGCTGATGTAAATACCTCTGTGATGATCCAGCGCATGGCCAATATGCGTCTGAATCAGATTGTTTTTAGTAATAAATACTTAGTCTATTTCCCCCTCTGTTTTTGTCGTTCTGCCATACTTTATCATTAACTGCAGCCACCCAGAGCAGTCAACCGGAAAATTTCCATCATGAAACACTAACTCATCTGCATATTACAGCCCCATCCACTCACTCCCAGTGCATAAATTAATACATGAATAACAATGAAAGGCCCGGTGTCGCTCTCTGAACTGAAAATGACGTTCCTTTGGAGAAGTGTTACGCTGTGAGATATCCTCACGCTTGAGTGTGCTCCAAGGTTGTGTCTATACGCTTTCTGTGTGTGTGTGTGTGATTCGTCTGTCTGACCTCTATTTTTACAAACTGCAGAGAGAGTATATGCAACAAAATTAAACCGGATGTGCGTTATTATTGTGACATCAAATTACTGTACATTTTACGCACAGTAATCTACTGTCGAATTTTTGAGACTTGTGAGTTTGGGGCGGGGCTATCTGTTTGACTGACCAATCACAGATAGCGGAACAGTAGGAGTGCTTGATAACTTCATTAATTTAGTATTTCTGTTTGATGGTGTAAATGAAAAAATAAAGTCACAAACAGAAGTTATACCAACAATTCAAACTTTCTATGACAGAAAAAAAGGCATTGGCATATCATTTTAAAAATAGTTATATGGCCACAAATAACATCACCTTTAAAAAAAAAAGTAAAAATCTAAATCTGACATGAACTCTTCCATCTTCTTTACAGAGAAGTGACATTAGGCCATGTGATGAGTAACAGGGTGAAACGATGAAAAGAGAGAAGCAGTGACTAATCAAATGAAAATTGTTGATAAAAGGGGAAAGTCAAAGGAAGAAAGAGAGAGAGGGATTGAGGGAGTACATTGGAATGGCAGAAAAACACAGCTGCGCAGACACACTCATGCAGAAAATTTCAGCCCTTAATAAATCTCTCTCTTGCTCCCTCTCTTTCTCTCAAACACACACACACACACACACACACACACAGAATCGCTATAATCCAATACCTCACGCTGCATTAGAGGAGACCAGAGACAGACAGCATGAAAGACAGAGAAAGACAAACAGAGGAGCAGAATACACACGCAAAACACAATTACACAACACACACAGATGAAGCACTGTACCAAAAAATACCAGCAAGTGTTCACTAAAGCAAACATTGGTATAAATGACAAAATTGTACAAAGGCTTACATAAATTTGCTATTTAGAAGCCACCTTTCATCTAAAGAGCTTACAATACAACGCAATGCTACGCTTGAAGAGGCTTCAGGATAAGTGGCTGGCTAAAGATCACAATTATTAGCAACATAGCTTTGGCCATGGCAATACAAAGGCCTTAGATATTAAATTTAAAATAAATATTTTATATGTTTAAATATAAATAATATATTTCAAATAATTCAATATTTTTAAAGGTGTCATCATCAGATGCCCAGAAGTTGATATGATTCCTCAGGGTCTTAATGAAAAATCTATAACATATATTGGTTAAACATTTCTCAATGGTAGTGTAAAAAAAATCAACTCTGGTTTTATCAAGCCATTCTAGTCGATGTTGCTTTAAATGCTAATGAGCTCTGCGGACCCCGCCCCTTTCTTCCCTTTCAGAAGAGGTATGTGTAGATGCCCTATTTGGTCAACTTGACATCATTCACAATAACACTTAATTCATTTTCAAAGACATGTAAGCGTATAACTTGCTGTTGTAGACGCACATAGCCAATGGAAAAATGGCGTAAGACTTATGTAACGCTTCCCCTAGAAACAATAATAATAATAAGGCATCTAGGTATCCTATATATAGCATATATGAGCAATATCACACCAGTAGCAGTGTCTTAAGCCAGCCGATGCCACACGATGCGAATTCGGATAGTTGGAAGACCATATGGCCACAAACACATCACGAATGATTTTTTTTTACAGACGCAGTGGTACACAGCACGAATTTAAAACCTGCCGATTTCCGAGGCAATCACAATCATGAAGTTCCGTGCCAAAAACATGCACTCTGAGGAAGAGATACTTTTCTTTGTGTCAGCAATGGCTTGCGAAAAACGAAAACGAAGGGCATGACAAAGAGTTTGGCTGAAGGGCAGAGAATGAAATCAATATTGACAGTTCCTTTTCTCTGGATTATTACTATTTATTATATTATTTTAAATGCTTCTCGATATATCATGCAGCGCTCGCTGTTCTTGCCAGAGTTTAGCGAGTTTTTCTTCTTTCTCGACAGTCCAAATTCTCTGTGGCGCTGCCATGTTCATTATACTTCTTCTGTGGTTTTCTTTTTTAGCTTCTGATTGGTCATTTCCAGTTGGCTCAACAAATCGTCTAGTTCAACAGCAGTCAAGCTTTCAATCCGACAGCTCCCAAAGTTTTTTGACATGTTTAAAAATGATTGTGAGGAAGGGAAATGCTAAGGCACTCTGCTCGTCTCAAAATTTCTCACCTACCATCCGATCCCTGACCATACATGAAAAGACAATTTCCTCCGATAACCGCAAAAAATAAGCTGGACATCATATTAGTTTGAATGTACTGTATGCTGAGGAAAGCGATATCTTTGTCCTTTTTACAATTCATTGTTGAAAGTAAAAATAACTTCTATTTTACAACCCTGTTTCAGTCTCAGTCACTGTTTCTCACTACTAAGTACTATTGTTAAATACTGTTCTTTATATATTATTTACTGAATAATAAAACTTGAAGAACAGCCATCATAAAAGTTGCTAGGTAATTCAGTTAAAAGTACAAAGACAGTGCTCTATTATATAAAATATAATGTGATGGGATTCTGCCCTCAGCAAAAACAATTTGCTCCGGAAACAAAAATTATTAGATTAATAGATTAACAAGATTTACCAAAAAGGAATTATATCTCATGTTTAACTACTATAGAGCCAGTGGTAAATTGCAGAGTGATTGAGCTCACATCTCCGTAAGCATTGAAGCAGATTTTTATATACTCTCATTTACTTACAAAACTACATATTTGAAGTCTAAGGGTGTACAAACGTGTACACTAAGTTATACTTATTTGCCACGTTTCTGACCAAATATTATCCACTGCCTAGTATATACATCTATCATATATAGTCACAATGGTTAGCACGATTGAAACAAAGGATTAATTGTAAGCAGGATTGAGATTCTCCAGCTGTTACTTAAAATTGAGGCAGATTGATCTTTATTCAAAAATACACATAAGACCTATCATGCACTACTATTTAGTTTGAGTGTGTATGTGTGTGTCCAGGGCAGCCTGAGAGAAGACTGCTAATCTCAGCAGTCACATTACGTAGCATACCCATGATGCACCTGTCTGGGGATTGGGATGGTGGGGGTGTTGAGATAAGAGGTAGGACAGATAAGAACGAGGTAAAATGAAGAATGAGAGGGAACGGGGAAAATAAAAAGAAAAGGGTAGAGGAGGAAATATGTTTTTAGAGAGAAAAAGATGGGGTTAAGTAAAACGGTTTGTCAGCTAGAGTGGACCGTTTACGAATGTGGTCAAAAGCAGGTGCTCAGAGGGATTTAAACATACAGAGTCTTCTAGCAACTGTTCATGTATGCATGAAACAGTTCCAAAACAGGCTGATTATAATTACTCAAATGGAACAAAATAAAAGGTAGATATGATATCCCTGCAAGCACATATTCATCTTAGCCTCCTCATGGCACGTGTGTATTTGTGTGTGTGTATGTGCAGTCATGCTGATTATGTGGGTTTGAGTACAGGGGCCTGGAGGAGTCAACAGAAGGTGAGCAGTGATAAGACTGTTACTTAGCGTGTGTGTGTGGTTGAGTGTCGCCGTAAATCAAGTTTCCAGGCTTTTGCCATTCCCTACTGACATGAAAGTGAAATACACACACACAAAAATGCATTTAATTCTTCTGAAACTGATTTATAGTTTTACCAAGAGGCAATCTAGAATTCAGTTTTAACTGTTAATTAGAATGAATTTTAAAATGTATAAAATTTATAATACAGTGAGTTCTGGAATGCATACATTTTAAAATACACAAATTTTATTGTATTAGAGTTTATTAACCTTTTCAACGTAGTGACAAGTTAAGTGAGTCAATTACAGTACCTTACAGAATAGGGCCTTTTGTTCCAGAACTAAAAAGTCCAGTGCTAAAGTACTGGGATTATTATGCGCAAACTATTTCCCAGTACTATTTGAAGTGGGTGGGTACTACGAAGTGACGTAAACCAGTCGACAGTGACTTAATTTGCTCACGGCGTTCAACAAGGGAAACAAAGAAGAATGCCGTAGATAAGGTGAAAAAATGCTGTTTATGAAAGAAATAACGTGATACAATGTCTACACAGTATATGTTTACACAGCATTTTAAATCATGGCGGGTGAGTGTGTTTTTGTACACGTTTAGCCAATTTGCATACACTTACATCACCTATAGTTCCTGGAACTTTTTAAGACTCTACTCTGAAGCAGGAGCTACTTTAGTTCCTCCAAACGTAGTTTCTGGAACTAAAATTGCTAGTTTCAGCAGTGCGAGCCCACCAAAAATGGTTAGTCCCACAAGTGCTAGGAAATCGTTCCTGCGGTATTAAAAGCCCTTATAACACAGTTCTCATGCAGTGTCACAGTAGCTGCAAGTCACACTAAGTTTTTTTCCCCCAAATGACTAATACTTTTTCAAATAAGTCATAATTAATTACCATGTGACTGCTAAAAAAGTATATTTTATAGTGTGTTTAGTACACAGTGAGGTCAATAAGTATTTGATCATCCTGTGATTTTGCAAGTTCTCTTACTTAGAAATCATTGAGGGGTCTACAATTTTCAGAATAGGTGCATTTCCTTCTTTGTGAGAGACAGAATCTACAAAGAAAAATCCGGAAATCACATTGTAATATTTTTTAACAATTTATTTGGGAATTACTGTGTCAAATAAGTATTTGATTACTTGAGTCAAAAAATGTTAATATTTGGTACAGAAGCCTTTGTATACAACTACAGAGATCAAAAGGTTCCTGTAGTTCTTCACCAGGTTTGCACACACTGCAGGAGGGATTTTGGCCCACTCCTCCATACAGATCTTCTCTAGATCTGTCAGGTTTCGGGGCTGTCTTTGAGCAACGCGTAGGTTTCAGCTTAATCCAAAGATTTTCAATTGGATTTAGGACTGGAGAAACACTTGATACCTTGATATGCCTCTTACAGAGCCACTCCTCGGTTTTCCTGGCTGTCACAATACATCCTCTCCAGTGCAGTCATCTTGTCCTGTGGAGAAACATGATGCTTCCAGCCCCATGCTTCACTGTAGGTATGGTATTATTGGGATGATATTCATCATTCTTCTTCCTCCAAACACGGCAAATGGAAAAATTAGTTTTTAGTTCTCATCTGACCACAGGACTTTCTCCCACAACTCTTCTAGATCATCCAGGCGGTCCCTGGCAAACTTCAGATGGGCCTGGACATAGGCTGACTTAAAATAAGCAGGGGAACCTTCCAAGATTTTAAACCATGACGTCTTAGTGTATTCCCGATAGTAGGCTAGGAAACAATGATCCCAGCTCTCTTTACGGCATTGACCAGCTCCTCCCGTGTAGTTCTCTGCTGATTCTTCACCAATTCTTAGCACCATTGATACCCCATGAGGAGAGATTCTCCGTGGGGCCCCAGTCTGAGGGACATTGACAGTCATTAGCCTCTTCCATTTTCTGACAATCGCTCCAACAGTTGTTCTTTTTTCACCAAGCTGCTTGGCAATTACCCGTAGTGAGTGATCAAATACTTATTTGACACAGTAATTCCCAAATAAATTGTCAAAAAAATCATACAATGTGATTTCCGGATTTTTCTTGTTAGATTCTGTCTCTCACAGTGGAAATGCACCTATGCTGAAAATTGTAGACCCCTCCATGATTTTTACGTAAGAGAACTAGCAAAATCACAAGGTGATCAAATACTTATTGACCTCACTGTAAATGAAATTCAGATTTACTATATTGGTAGTAAAGCAATGCAACTAATGCTGGTAGGTCACATGACATTCACAACTCATCTCCTGTGGCCTCACGGGATATTTGAGCATCCACTGGATTCAATATAGAGAATCTTGTCCTGGCACTACTTCCTAAAAACAAATCAGTTGCTTGAAACTATCCCCAAAATCTGAGGTCACTGATTTGTTGCATTTAAATCTATTCAGAAACAAAAGTATTTATTCATCATGGACAAACAATAACATGGCTATTACCCAAAATGGCTAATAATGGCTAAGAATTCACATTTGATTTCTTCTTGAAGGTAGTGTAGTTAATAATGTAGCATTACTCTCTACTGGACCATGTTGTACAGTGCCGTCCAAAATGAGAAGGACGTCTACAGTTTTGCTTATATGAGGCTGTGAATGCAAGCAGATGTGTGGTGTGTGTGTGTGTGTAGCTTCAGTTAGGCTTGAGGCGTTGCTGTATGCTCATGGGAAAGGTTGTCCAGTCTAATTTGACTTCTATTATGCTGTCGAACACTAGCAGAATGGCTAATCAATGGGCCTTTATGTCTTAGTGCTTGAATGCAAACATGCACACACACACATAGGCAAGCATTTCTGAAGTTCCCGGTAAACGACATACAGCTTCATTGTTTAAAATCATGCCAAGACCCTGACACGCTCACACACAAAAACGGCATAAAATCTAGCTGGCTGGAGAGCGTGAGTGCCTGTACCCCGTTGCTGAAGGGGGCGTCGCCACGTTCGAGCATTTCCATGGTGAACATGTTCGGTTGCTATGTAATTATGGTCTATTTGTATGAGAGCCTGCACCTGAAGTGGGTCTGACTGCTGCTCATATGATTGGCCGTCGATGCGTGTGTCTTTATGTGTAAGAATCAACAGCATGGAAGTTAGCTTTAATTTCACATTTGCATTACAAGAGAAGGGAAATTATGTTTGCAGGCCTGGGGTTCGAGTGTGTGGCATTTGCATGCACTTTCTGTCTGTGCAGGTTTTACACAGAGCTCTTTTTCTGTGGGTGAGACAAATGTGTTGCTGGATTATTGTACTGTTGTTCAAATAATTCAACAAATTCCTCCTCTAATCACATGATTGTCTCTGACTCCGCCCATTTCTGGGGAAATAACGCTGCACGACACAAAGCTGCCACCAGCTGCTTCACTTTCTCTGCTGCGATTATCTCCAGACCCACATCTAGACTTGCAGCCCTGTCTTTATCGCTGTAACTACAACAATCAGCATCTCACGGGCCTCTCACATGCTCCTTCCTGACCTATCAGCTGGGCTTTAAAGCCGCATCACCATGGAAACATAAAAACGAGTCGAGTCAAAATCACATATTAACTGCAGATGGACACAATGAGGTCTAAGGGTATGAATTACATGAAGATGTCTATCAGACCCCCAGCTGACAACATGAAGATGGCTGATAGTGTTTTTAAGGTGTTTGCATGTCATATAGATTGTTAATAACACAAGTTGATACATCCTGTGGCACTGGCAAAGATACAGATTTGTGTAGAAATTGTTTCTACACATTTAATGCTAATATTAAGAATAAAAAAATATTAGGTGACCAAAAAAGCAACACACAGCATTTATTAAATATTGTGTGTTAAATGTTTAGACATAAATAGCATGACATGATTTAACCAAGTTGAACATGTTCCTGGATCTAAGTTCTTTGCTGGTCCTGAAGCAAGTTATTGTCTTTCAACAGAAACATTTGACATCAGAATAAAACATTAGCATATTGCCCTCCCACTTGTTGATCTTTTACCTTTGGTCTACATGAAAATGCAAATTCAATCTTGGCCACTAGATGCCACTTATGTTGCTTTAAAAGCTCAAACTTTATATAAAATCGACCAATCACTGGCAGGGTTTGGACAAATGAATCATTGAATAAATCGTTTGGGAGCCATTGAACAAACAAGGTAAAAATAAATGTATGGTGGTTGAATTGTTGCATATTTCCAAATAGATGTATTATGATCCACAAATAAATGTAAAGCCATTGACAATAAAAACAAGCATGTTCACAAATAAATCTTAGAGTTCCACAAACATGAATGACATTCACAAATAAGTAAAATTAGACT
>JAUCMT010000068.1:15635503-15647111 GCA_032357475.1 Enteromius thamalakanensis
TTGAATTACAGGGACACTGAAAATGTCCTCATAAATCACCTTCATATTGTAATACCTATGTCATACCCATGTCATTACGCAAATTTGTGTCCTCAAACCACATAAACATGCACACACACACACACACAATGGACAACACATGTGTGTGTGTGTGTGTGTGTGTGGTGTGTGTACCTACCATATTTGGTGACATATTTGCACCCAAAGTGATCAAAACCTGACAAACCTCCAAACACTTCTCATTGGGCACATTTTTGTTTGTAAAACTGGTATAAAAATATAGTAAACTATGTTTTTGCTAAAAATTGCAAAAATGCTAAAGTTTCCTGTAGGTTTAGGTGCAGGGCAATAGAATAGTCTGTTCAGTATAAAACCATTACGTCTATGGAATGTCACCACTTAGCTATGTAAACGGTCGTGTGTGTTATTTGTTACACACACACACTATATATGTATATAATGTTACAGCACAACAATTTGTTGCTAAAAATAAACTGCATAATTTTCTAGGGGAAAGAAAGTGTTAGTAGGGTAAAAGTACAAAAATCTACAGGGCCTTCCAGAGCAGAGGGATAAAATCCTTATTGTTGAGCTGCTGTCACTGCTGGTCAAGTTGACATCATGGAACAGTTGAGATTCACTGAGCTCCTATTTGTCTTAGTTAAAGATCTGAAAAGAGCCCTGAGGTCACCCTGTCGTCTGGACACACAGCTGAAGGAGTGGCAGTGGATCAAGGAGAGGGCTGTTAGCAACGTTAGCGATCTTCTGTGCTGCGCGTGTCTTGTTTCACGCTGTCTATCCACGTCTCCCCATGAGACCACATCAATCAGTACACGGATATCCTGCTGAAAGTCACTTATATAGGTACATGTGTGTATTTCTGTCCCCCTTGCTCACACACGCAAACAAACAAAGGCAAAATACAGCAGGGCAGATTGTCAAGCGCTCCAAAAATACTTTACTGAAACAAGACATGACGTTGCCAACTTCTGAGCAGAGCACCCTCCACAGGTCAAGAGAATATAGCACTCCTTCAGTTGCTGATAAGACCAGTCTGAATAAATTTAGCCAATTAGTAAAAAATGAATAAATGTTAGTATAAAAATATATAATAATTTACTTTTATTAAATGTTTATTTGTTTAAATAGTTTATTTGTACTTAACACTTTTTTATTTTCATCGACTCTTCCATAAAATGCTTTTCTATTAATTAAAATAATTTGCACTGTAACTAAAAGTGAAAAGGGAAAATAATAGATCTTATATATATATGTTTATAAATAAACAACACAAATTAATAATAGTATTATGTAATATAATATGCTTTAACAATATAATATAAATTGAAAATGGGTAGCACAAATTTTAATTGCAAATGCAATTTTTTTCATGTTCTTTTCCTCCTAACTCCTCTTAAAAACATGTAAATCAGCCAGAGACAAACTCACAAATACAATTACCAAAGACCTATAAATTCTACAGAAAAACAAGGAGTTTGCCAAGTTGTTCTGTCTTTATCTTTTTCTGTCTTATTATTTTCAGTTCTCTGATCCCACTTGTCATTCCAAACTCTGAAAGGTTGGTCTGACTTCAGCACTTTCATTCTTGCCAAATTGAAGATAAGTGGACATAAGTGGTGAAAGTGAAGATAAAATCAGCTCCAGAGTGCCACAGTAATATTTACTCTCAGACACAATAAAGACATGTCAGTGAAAATACAACGTCTGCCAATGATTTTAGACTCAATCTAGCAAATGGAAGCTGCAGCGGTTGTGTGTTTGACATTATTAGCCACTGGCGTTGTATGTTCATATGAATCTATAATTGGCTGGCTGGGCTCTGGAGTGATGAGTCTTCTGTTGTTTTTCTACTAAAGTGATGCTCTGTCTGGTTTGGAGACACAGCCCCGTGGAACACGATGAGTTGTGAGAACGGCTGACTGGATGCTCTCTGCCTAATAGGTTTTCTGAGGGCCGCTGGCATCACCAGTGGAGATGGGTGTGTTTGCTCAGACAGTGTGTGTGTGTGTGTGTGAGGTGACGTGTGTTCAAATCAGTTGGGATGAAAAGAAATTTGCTCTGTTTGACAGCTTTGCAACATCTGCTGTGTATTTTATCATTTCAGTTTAATTCATGTTAAATGACTTTCTGTATGATATGTGTCTTTATTAGTGAACTTTTTCCACTATTATTTTTCAGATTTTATTGCTTAATTAGAATTTTATATTTTGACCTGTTTTTATTTTCTAGAAATAGAGAAATCAAGATTTTGAAGAGAAATATTGCCAAATGTTATATTGACACTTTGACAATATGCAAACGATAACAGTAAAGAGAAAATAATGAACCACAAATTTCGACGCACATTATTAACCGCACAAGTGAGACACAGGCAGTGTAGAATAGAGAAAAAAGCAAAAAGTTTTTTTTTTTAAGTTGAGTGGCCTGTTTTTAGAATGTTGTTTTATGCCTGAGACGTGAGCATGTCCATGTTTACATAAAAAAAAAAGAAAACAATACAAAGCAGCATAATCAATAAAAAAAAAATCCTGTAAAGAACTACTACTTTATGTTGGATATTTCATGGTGATAGGCTAAAATCTGTGTTCATTGTTTTGACAGAATATTTATACAGTAGCTTGTAATAGTCAACTGGTGTTATACCTTTAAATTTGAATTACACTGACTTTTGAGAAACCTGTAACGTATTTTCACATATAATATAATGGAAACATATAAGAGAAATTTGCACAAAATGTATTAGTTCATACATTTGTTTTGCAAAGATATTTAACAAGTAATTTGTTTAACATTTACATCATGTTGACAACTTTATGTGTGGTGCACTTGGAATAGAATTTCTCTGGCATGTGAGTACTTAACTGAGTAGTCAGTTCTCTTACATGTCTTATTGAGCTTAAACTGTCAAATACACAAAAGTTTAAAAGTTTAAAACATACTCATGAAAACATATGAGTTACAGAAACAGACAGTTATTCTCTGTGAAGGTAAACAGCTTGGAAAGTAATCACATGATTATATTAGAATTGTGTGGCAGTAACGTAATATACAGTAAATAAATCAAGAAATGCACTGCTCTCTTCTCCTCGAGACTGGGACTCTAAATAGTGTTCTGTGTTTGTCTGTTCAGCCAAAGACAGAACAATTAGCAAGCTTTGCTCGAACATTCTCCATGGCATTAGAACTGGTACAACGTTGTTGCTTGCGAAAATACAATAACGGTGCAGTTGATGGTTTAGTTTGCAGATTAAAGAGAGTAATATTATAAAAAGATCCCCTTTCTATGTCACAGGGGGAGTGGAATCTGAGCAGCTCATTTTTTCCAGAAGCTCGCAGAGAGGCTTACCAAAACAGTGACTGGGTTCACTTTTTTAGGGTTGGTAAAAATACCTCTGCTAAAAATATTTTCACTTGATAAAAAAGTACCATTTAATACCTGTTGTCAAAAGACCCGGTACTTCGGTACCAAGTCGGTACTAAAACAAACATACTGTATATTCACAGCAGCTATCAACATGTATTGGCTTTGGCAAGACTTAGTAGTTACTTTTCATAGACGCAGTGTTGATGAGCATATTTTTTTTTTTTTTACTTTACTGACCTCAAACTTTTGAAGAGTAGTAGTAGTAGTAGGTTTTTAGTTTTTTTTTTTCAATACAGAATGAAAAAAAACATGATCAAGTGAATATATGTTTGTATGTATTTTAAATAAAAAGCAGACGTCATGTCATTATATGGCAACTTTTTAAAATAATTTCAATTACATTTTTTATTCTGAAAAACAGCATAAGTTAATACATACAAGAGCAAGCATGATGCAGTGAGACATCCAGTTCTGTTTATGCAGAACAGATGCTGTATAGATTATGGAGGTTTGTGAAGAGCACGATCTGTCCAGTCTCCTGTCTCTGAGCTTTACAACACCACAGAACGTTATTATAAATTCAGAATTATGCAGGTGAAGTCAAATCACAGCAGATAGCAAACTCGCACCGAAGGAGACGGCCGGCTGATGGTATGCATTAGCATAACTAAACATCAACCTGCACAGCCTCTCTTTTCTCTCTCTTTTTCTCTCTCATTGACATCGACATTGCTTTCAAAAACAGTGCCATATTTTCCATAGGTGATGAGATTGGACTGTGCTTCGCATGTCTCGGTGATAAGCGAGCATCCGTGAGATCAGGGAGAGGATGCCTGGGGACTTCTGAACTAAATGTGAGCATTAGGAACTACAGATCTCTGAGGGAAATTATACAGAAAACCAATAGAGCGGTCAATTAACCTGCAAGAAATTACATTCAGAAGTAAACTAGGGTAGCCTGGCCCCGACCATACTTCCTGTGACGCTACATTCTAGTTAGTCTGGCAAAGCTGCCTTTAGAGCATTTTTTGCCCCCTGACAGGTTTTCTTTAAAAAAAAAAAAACGAAGAAGTAGAAGTAATTAAAGTAATCTAGCTACAATTGGTTACAGTGGATTCAGGTTCTGTCGCTATGCATACGTCATAGGAATGAGTGGTCTGATT
This sequence comes from Enteromius thamalakanensis, assembly GCA_032357475.1. NCBI lineage: Eukaryota > Metazoa > Chordata > Actinopteri > Cypriniformes > Cyprinidae > Enteromius > Enteromius thamalakanensis. The sequence goes on from JAUCMT010000068.1 coordinate 15,640,052, forward strand.
GGTTGTAGATTCATCCAGTAGTATACAGAGGCATCTGATGGACGCAGGTTAAGCCCGCCTCCCAGAAGGAGGGTAGTAAGGTAGCTTGGCCAGACTAAGCTCCTTGAGCTTTAAAGTCGCAGAAGCAAGGCTATAACTAGGGTAGAAAAACGGTTATTCATCTCAAGAGAATGCGGCAGAAGGCACAATGCGAACTGGCATAAGTGGATCCTCTTTTGACTGATAATGAATCTCAGAGAAATCTTAAAACCTATAGAGCAGGAATACGAGTATCTGTGGAAATCGGTAAAGTGCCACTAGGTATCGTACTCAGCCATAACAATCCAAAAACAATGGTTATGTTTCACTGAATAACCACTTAAACCACATTGCACCAAGGGTAAAGCTATTACTGGTTCACACACATACACACACACATACACAATAATTATTTCATGATGGCTGCAGGAACGAAGACTGTATGCTATATTTTATGCTACAATGAAGTTTCTGTTATAAAGTCGAGTGCAGTTTTTTTTTGTTGTTCTAAAGGCTGCTAAAAGGCACAGTGCTTTATGTGATTCTGGCGCTCTTTCAAACACCCACACACAATTACCTAATGCTTTACACACACACACATACACACTCAGGAGGTCAATCAGCTCTCTGACACCAGAGGTTGATGCACTGCATCATCAAATAGTGTGTATGTGTTCAGGCAGAGAGTGTATATGAACACTCACACACTCAGCAGGCTGTTTTACTAAATGTATGCACTGAAATTCAGATGGAGGAGGAGAACGAGATATGACAACATTCACTTCGTCACACGTTCAATGGTGCAAACATTTTGAAAGCAGGTCATTAACAGAAAAAACATAAAAGCTATCATTACAGAGCCATTAACAAATTATACTAGCCTTCTGAGCTGTGTGGAGTTAAAAGAAAACCGTTATTTTGAAACTGATGTATGAAGTCAGAAAAGCAGCCCAGTCATGATGGACACTGAATACAGACTGACACAGTTACACACAAAGCTGATTACTACTGAATCCTAATACAACAAGATAGTAAAAAGAAGATAAGTTGTGATTACATATAGCTTGCCTGTCTCAGTGTGTGTGTGTGTGGTTGTAGGTCTTGAAATGAAAAGAAACAGGACAGTACAGTACATTTACTAACAAAGGCAATTGAATTTATTTTTGTGACTGATCACTAGGAGTGTCTGGATCCATTTGCAAAAGCTTTAATGGAAAGTAGTCAACAGGCAGAGTTCGGTACACGGGTAACAGGTAAATCAGAGACAAGGCAGATAATCGAGGTCGAAGAACAGGCAAATAGGTCAGGGCAGGCAGCGAGAATCAACAGAGTATAAACAATCAAAAGTCAAAACCAGAATAGTCAACAGGAAATAACGCTTAGAATTACTACCGGAGGTGAATAAGACTTCGTGTTGAACTAGCGTCCGTTTGCATTTTAAATAGGGCAGATAATGCCGAACACCTGCGGGAGCAGATGATTCCGGTGTTTAGTGAAAAGAGTCCGGGTGGAACTAAACAGAGGTGCAGCTGGTGACAATTTTATTATTAAGTTTATTTATTTTACTAATTTGGCTTACTCAACAAAAAGGAACACAAAATTTGCAATTTTGCAAATCCACACACATAAAATGTTTTTTGTTTGTCTGCACACTAATGGTTTGTTAGCAACAATCTTAAAAAATATATTTATGGTTAACAAACACACACACACTCACACAATTGCTGTAATTTTTTGTCTTAAAGGCAAAATCAATTTCTTTAAGTTTATAAACTGATCATACTCAGCCAGGTATTCAGTTGTGATCTGAATTTTTCAGTTTATTCTCACATTTTCACACCTAGATAAACACTTGTGGCAGGAACACACTTTTTTGATAGCTACTGTATCAAGTGGATCTCTATACTTCAACCCCCCACTAGAACAGAACAGAGCCCCAAAAGAGCTTGACTTTTCAAGCAAAGAGTGGCAACGTTTTAGACAAATGCTTCTCTGGGCATCAGTATATCTTACTTCAAAGGTCACAGAAATAAGAGTGATGCTGTCGCACATTCAGGATAACATGATATTTGCATTAAAAACATTGCCTCTTAGATCTTGGTGGTGCCCAAATCCCAGCTGGCATTACAGTATAAAGGAAAAGAAATCTGGAGAGGGTTAAAGGAGGGACTCTTGGATGTGCTTTGGTCTAGAAAACTAAGGCAAAAGTTCCATAAAGTGTCCTACTTCAAAGACTTTTCTACAGAGTGTAAGAGTCATGTAAAATCCCATGCATCTCAATCTCAACAGAGTTGACGCAAAAAAATTGTTGGAGGGAATTTACATTGGTTAACTAGTCCTTTAAGTTCCCATTTGCCATAATACCAAAGTCTACAATAACAATAAATTAACTCAAACATTTACCTAAGTGATGCTTGAAAAGAAAGGAGATCTATAAAAAAATTTTTAATAACATTACTGAAGGTTGCATGTGAAATACAAATAGACAGACAAATCTAACTGAAAATTTAAAACAAAACAAAAATTGTGAGTGTCATGGATCTTAGGGTTGGGGGATAAAAATACTATTAGCTCAGAACAAAAATAATAGAAGTCAAAGCAAAATCCCCACTACTGTATGACAGAAAAATAAATGTCTGTGTTAGTGTGTAAAAGAGAAACACAGAGGAGGAGGAGGAGGGAGGGAGGGAGGGGGAACGATGCTCCATCTCTATTAAGTGCAGGGATTTGAATGGATTTGGTAGCTGGCCACCTCCATTCCAGCACAACCAGACTAGTTTCATAATATAATCATCAAAGACTGTACTACACCTACTCAGCAGCATCATTTTTTTAGACTTTTACCAACAGTTGAATCCGTGAGCTCAAGGAATGCTTTTTAAAAAATGTTTCCACACACGTTGGCACAGTGTGTGTTGCTTGGATAGGGAGGTGGGCTATTTGCAGCTGCAAACACATTTAAACACGCCAAAGCCTTTCCAAAGCAAACAAGTAAGTTGATTCGATGTCACTAACACTAAGGGCAAACTGAAGAGGCCTTTTGAATTACCCCTCTCGCTCCTTCCATCTGTACATGTGTGTGTGTGGAGGGCAGGAGGGTCAGATTAAACAACAGAGGGCTTAGTGTGTAACTAAAAACGTTTTCCATCACATTTGTACTCACTTTAGCCCTAATCCATCCTGATTATCCTGTCAATCATGACGAAAATACACCTGCCACGTTACGACACACACACAAACACACACACTCAAATGATAGACGCACACTGCTATGCACTTAATAAATCAAGCCGGACTATATCATTTCATTGGGTGAATAACACAAACATAGGGTGCATTAAAGAAAGCGATAAAGACAGATGGTTCTTGATGTTCCTGTTTGCCTTTATGGTTCATGGTGGCACATTTCGAATAAACTTTATTTAAAGCCTTTATGGATGCAGCGCGGCTTAAAGCTCAGAGACCAAACATACATTCCAGGAATGACCGGCCACATTTCCAGGCATGGGTTAACTGGAGCGCCATTTGATCATCGCACCCTGTCATGAACCCCTGTCATCTCTTAAATAGCTATCTGTTTATTTTATGTGCATTAAGACGTATTAAGCAAACAGAGCATGCCAACATACAGATCTTTCATAGCATTCTGTGTCACAGAGTTCAGTCTCATTAGAATATGTCAGCTTAGAAACACTGAAAGGTGTTGATTTAAATGGGACTGCTTATTCAGGGGGCTCTGGCATGTAGGCCACAGCCTGTGCAATGCACAAATAAATACACAAACAACACCAAGAAACAAAGCTGAATGCATTTAAACCAAAAGCACTAACGTGGGGCTGTGTGAGAGAGAATGAATAGCACAACTGCTTACATCTGCACAGAACCCACTCAGATATAGAGATGTGATTGTGAGCAGTACACCAGGAGTTCATTCTGAAAAAAATCACTTGACTGCACAAACATGCGTCACTAAAAACACCCGTGTGTGTGTGGGAAGGCTCTGAAGGGGTTATTGGGTATAAACCCAGTTTGTACTGTGCTAAGCTCACCAGCTGACAGGCTGAATAGGGGCAACTTTCTCTTCAACTTCATCTCTCCATCCATCTATTGGTCTATCCTTCTTCCTGCACATTCACCCATCTGACTGTTTAACCATCTTTTAGCCAGTCTATCTATTCATCTATCAATCTATATATCGAACATATTTAGCCATCTATCAATACATCTATTCATTCATTTATCTACTTATCTATCCATCAATTCATCTATCCATATATTAGTCATCTGTCAGTACACCTATTCATCTGTCCATACATACAAATTTCTATTTAGTCAACTACTATATCTATTAATTTTTTTATAATACTGTATCCGTCCATCCATCCATCTCACTTACAGTCCCTCCATCTATTGATTTAGTCATCGATGCATTTATTTTTCCATCCATCCATTTAGTCATCTGTCAGTACATCTATCTATCTATCTATCTATCTATCTATCTATCTATCTATCTATCTATCTATCTATCTATCTATCTATCTATCTACTGTATCTATCTATCTAAATGTCTATTTAGTCATCTACTTTATTCAGTCACTGATTTTTGTAATACATATCCATCCATTTTTCAATTTATTCACCTGTCAGTACATTCTACTATTCTATTCATCCATTTATCCATCCATCCATCCCCCTAACAGTCCCTCCATACATTGATTATTCTGTTTCTCCATTCATACATCGATGTCTGTTCAGTCATCTGTTAATCCATTTATACATCTAAATGTGTTTACTTACCTATTTATCCATCAATCCATTCATCCATCAATCATCATTTAGTCATCTGTCAATTCACCAATTTATCATCAATACATGTATCCATCTATATTTCAGGGTCAAGCTTGTTCATCTTATTTTTCATTTAGTACTTTGTTAGCTTGTTTATTATGTACAATTTAGCACAGATCGCAAGCAAGAGTCACCTTACCTTGAAATTGTGTGTGTGTGTGTGTGTGTTTGGCTTTGATACATAAGGGATAAAGTCTGGGTCAAGCTGTGGGGTGTTAATTGGACCCAAAGGGCAAAAGTAATTGTTGTTACACTCTAGCCCTCCACTATTCACACATACACATTATGCTGTGCAGATTCCACATTAAAGGAAACAGCAAAAATATAACAAAATGAATTAAAGAAAACAGGAAACAAAAGGGGTAAAGAACTGCCTGCTAAAAGAAGAGGGAGTTTTCCACATTCCTGTGGTGGTTAACCGCTTTGGTAGAGAGCAGACTCCCTAGAGGAGCCGTGGCAACCCAAAACAGTTTAGGAGCAAACAGGTGTCAGGATGAGACATGTGCTCGACGATGAGACACAAGTCACCCTGACACACACAAAAAAACAACACATACTTGTCACGTCTGCCCACCTGCTTGCATTTTCCGCAACACTGAGCATCTCAAAATATTTTAATGAACCTATATTTGTGACACACTTGCACACACAAATGCATAGAGGGTGAATCCTTATAACCCTGAATAATTTTTCTCCATTTCATATGCAGGGACCCTCTCAGCATGTGTTTACATGCTATTTCACGCATTACATATTCATCAGGGTGTCTGTGTAAATTGCACAGACGCACACAAACACACAAAAAGACATTACACAGGCACTTACACACAGAGGCGGGGGTGACAATGTGGTAGCGCAGAAGAAACAAAATTGCACTCTACAACTCTAAATTAGAAAAGACATGTAAATGCAGATAGATCAACAAAACTGTGAGAGTGGACAGATAGACAGACAGACAGATAGATAGACAGATGGATGGATGATAGAATTTAGGCCTGTTTAACAGTGTGAGGGCTGAAGGCAAACACACACACAGAGCGAGGAACTCTCAAAATCACACATGCTTCCTCCAGCTCAGCAGGACATTTTGCAAGTTCTTTCACTTTGTATGTGTGTACAGGTCACAACAACTATGCCTGGCACAGTTTTGAACCTCCAGCAACAATGTCAGTAATGAGAAATGGTAGAGGAGATGTGTGTGTGTGTGTGTGTGTGTGTGTTTGTGTATTATATGCACCCGTCTGTGAGATATTACTCTTCAGGGAAACCATTGGGGGGTAAACAGTGAAAGTGGCTCACTTGGCCAGGTTAAAGAGAACATTTAAAAAGAGAGAGGACGAAGGAGACAAGCACACAGATAGACAGAGAGAGCCTAAGGATGGAGGGCTGGAGGAGTCTCTGGAGTTTACATACACTGTCCTTGCTGTCAACAACAACAGACAGCAGTTGTAATCTGGGAATCACTGTTTCTGTGTGTGTTCAAGTAACACCCACTCATACAGATTCTGTTCAACATGTTGTGCTGCGTCATCTGCACTTCACAGGATGATGGAGGCCCAGGCTGTGTTTGGAGTGAATCACACGTTGAAATTTATTGAAGGAGAAAATGTGTGCCAAGGTCAAAGACAGGCAGAAAGAATAATTAAAAGAGCATTTAATGGGCCATTCTGATGCTATTTAAGTACACTGAAGGATAGAATGAGGGAGGAAGGGAGGGACGGAGAGAGAGAAAGAAAGAGAGAGAGAGGTAGAAATGCTGAAATTTTGTATGACAGTGCAACACCAGAGAAATACAACCATGAAAGGCAAACGATGTGTGTGGGTTTACGCAGCTCTCTATTAAAAAAAAAAAAACATTTCCCAGGAAGTTAGAGAAATCTGAAAAAATGTCCCTTTGGGGATGTAAAGAATTAATATTTGTCAAATAGCAGAAAAGACCTGTAACTATGTATTACATAACACAACTTTGCTTGTATTATTAATGTGCACTACTTGAATCCAAGACATACACATCCCAAAATTACAGTACAGTAGGAGAAGCAGATATTTGTTTTCCTTATTATTATAATTCTTTCATAGTAGTTCATAGTAATTTAACATTTATATATATATATAGTTTAAGGGATTAATGAAGCTCAAGCGCAGATGCTATACGTATATATATATATATATATATATATATATATATACACGC
>JAUCMT010000068.1:15667910-15684845 GCA_032357475.1 Enteromius thamalakanensis
TATCTTTGTGGGGACAATTGGTCCCCACGGGGATATAAAAACCTGTCCACACATACACACACACACACACACACACATCATTACTAGCTTATGAATATCAAGGTGGTCTGCCTTGATATGAGTCTCTACAAATAATTTGGGAAATATTAAAACTAAATAAGTGTCACCTATGATTACATGGTAGATGTGTTTCTTTTAAGCAGAACCAACTTTTATAAATGCTTATCTTTTTATTAGAAAATCACTCATCTGATGGGTTTTATCAGTTGTAGGATAGAATGTTTGTAGGTACAGCCCCAAAATTAACATTTTAATTTTTTTTAACATTTACTCAACTTGGGTAAACTACCCTAGGATAAATATATAACACTAAAAACACTAAAAAACACTGAATGCATGTTATAGAAAAACATTAAATTCAGTAAAACATTAAATAATCGAAAAGGAAATTAGTGCACTTACTGTAATATAGCAGAACGCAGCACAAAAACAATTTCAACAGTTATCTTGTTTACACAGTTTTAGGCACCAAAATTGTAATTGAAAAAAAAAATGGTAGATGTCAAGCCCCAGGTTAAAGCATTAAAATACTGTAGCAATTGGTGTTGATAGTGATGTCTCTGAAGGGTGATTGTAAGTGAAGTTTCTGAAAGATGTGATGATGGAGAGGCTCTTAAAATGACCCAGACCAGGGAAGGGAGACTGAATGTCACCCGGGGATGATGTGCCTTTATCGAGACACTCAAATGATAAGAGTCCTTGACTGGAGGTCTGGAGAGGCTCAGCTGAGTGGCTTTACCTAAACCACCCACACAAAACACATTTGAACTCTATAGCACATCAACACAAAGTCAACTGACACTTACATGCAGACATTCACATACTGTATTACGGACACGCATGAACAAGCACGATCAGTCATTTACATTTCACTGAAGAGACAACACAATTATTGATTAACTACATATAGGCAGCTGAAGTAACTAATTTGTATGATCCAAGTGTGCAACCTGAATATTGACAGTTGAATGTGAATACTGTAACAGAAAGTTACAGCAATTAGCCTATTGGATATTCAACATGTTTGCCTTTAAATATATTTTTGGAGTATTTTTAGTGAATTAATGCCAGCAAAAACAACTTATAGCTTATATAGCCATATCGAGCAGTCATAACTAAACCTTTCAGTGAAACAACAAACCTCTCCAACCATTTAGTCAATTTAAACCCCTCCTTCTGACAACTGACTGCAATTTCACATTCAACTAGTCAAACTGCCTCCAACCAATCAACAACCAATGAATTTTACCACTCCATATTTTATTTTATAGACATGTCCCGGCTTTAGACCACCAAGAGGTGTGCATGAAAACATTTTTTAAAATTGAAATGAATTTTTTTGACATGTATATGTGCAACGCATCAGTATGGCAAATTCAATTAGCACCTATTCATTTAAGAGCATGGATGCGAGTATAATCATCTATCATTTCACCTGAATTATCCTCTTCATACAATTTCAAACTCTTGCTATACAGCTGACAAAATACACAAAGAGTTGATAGGAAATGAGTCGGGTCCAAACTCATGGCTGATATTATCAGTGGGCCAGGGAAAACCACTTCCTCTAACTGTGCTCCAATCACTGCAGCCACTCCTCATGGCTGGAAATCATGGAATAATATGAGGGCTGGATCCTCCAAGCCACTTGATTGCCAACCCATTAGGAAGTGTGCCAGTATGAGGGCCAGTCATTATCTAAACTCACCGTTAAACAATGAAACGTCCACATCCACCTGCAACACGTTTAACCCATTATGCATCAACACTGACTTTGTCGCCATAGATCCGATGTCAGTTTACGTATATCATTCAGCATATAGCATGCAGTATCTAATTATTACCCCACGGTAACATTGCAGCACTAGATGTACTACTTACATGCACACAGAAACTAGTCATCCAAACCTAATTTCATCCCTTAATCCTCTCTCTCTCTCTCTCTATCGTTCTCTCATTCGGTGCATTTTTCATTTTCAATCTAAACGCCCCAGAAAAGCTGTAATCCTCCACCGCTCAGCTGATTGAAAAGCAGCGGAGGCCCACTGACGTTAATGGTTTGTTGACACAAGCAGTTGCTCTGGGTCACAATTAAAACGTACTGTACTGGACGTACTGTAAGGGGTTGGAGCAAGCTCCTTCATGCAAAAAAATACAAATGTAAATAAACAAGAAAAAAAGTGAAATTCTCAATTAAATTGGGATTTAAAGTACAGAAGCTTAGAGGTATTCAAATGTTACGATATATGTAACGTAATTACAACACTTACATTTTGGGGCCATCAAGTTTTTTTTAACAAGAATGCATTCATTTGATCGAAAGTGGTAGTGAAATATTTTGTTACAAAAGATTTCTATTTTAAACAAATGCTGTTCTTTTAAACTTTGTATTTCCAAAAGGATCCTGAAGAAAAATGGCTTCTCAGTTTCCGCCAAAATATTAGATAGTAATTTTTTAAATCTAGATTAATTTTGAAATGAATCTAATAGCTCATTAGAATTCTGCCAAAAGCATTCAGAATGTGTGTGCTACCTAAATAATGACTAAAAATTAGGACTTTTACAGAGGGTCGTTAGAGAATGTTTTGTTTCACAGTTCACACTTGGTGATTTTAATCCCATCCCAATGTGCTTGTATTTGGTTCTCAAGCATTCTTAGAATCAAATATAAATATATATATATATATATATATATATATATATGTATATATTTATATTTATTAAAAAAAAAAGAGCCATATCACGTAAACAGTTAAGACTGGTTATTGTATCAGTACCAGGCAAGATTACTCGCGTTAATTTCTACACTTGGTTACATAAGTTTTAATTATCAAAATGAAACATGGGTTTACTACAAATAAAAATCATAATAGTTGAACTAAAGTAACCACACACTAACATGATTTTGCTGTAACTGTTACTAGACATTTAGCTGAATGACTATAGCAATGCATTCAGAGCGCGTGATCTCTGTGACGCCCAGATGTACAAAACAGACCCTCACCCCTCTGTAATAAACATGGAGATGTTAGAACCATCCGAAATGGTACATGAAGATCACAGATGACAGGTGATAAGAATCGAAGCTCACACGTACAGTAGCTTAAAAATCTAGTCCCGTCCAAAGTGAGTGAAATTCTCAATTAAATTGGGATTTAAAGTACAGAAGCATAGAAGTATTATAATGTTACGATATATGTAACGTAACCGGACAACAGGTGATAAGAATCGAATAAGTATAGGGCTACAGTGCAATTTGGCTAGGTATACATCCGCACTAAAATATCAAGGTGAAACTTAACGATTATCGGCGATATTTTTTATCGCGCGATAAAAGTCTCGCGATAACAGCCCGCCACTAATTTATACACTTTTTTTTTTTTTATGAGACGGGGATGGTTTTAAACATGGATATTCTTACACAAACGCATTGATTTTCTTCAGAGGGCCTTAATTTGGCACCAAATAGGACTTTTTTTGTTATATCTCTGACTGTTCGAGTCTGAAAGAAGAAAGCCATATACAGTACTCCTTGTGGGTGAGTAAATCATGGGGAAATTCATAACTTATGTCTATGTTTTCTTACATGCATTAAAGAAACAACAACTTTGTTGCAGACAAAAGACAGAAAGTTAAATCTTAGCAAAAACAGAGTTACAGATGGAATTACAAAAGGACTGCAAACATCCCTACAAAAAATGTGCAGTTTTTCTGGTCAAGAGGACACAGATTTGAATATGCGTGGAGTTTTGTGGAGGTGTGGAGTAAAGGTGGGGTGGAAGTGGGCAGCTTTGAGCCAATGAGCCACTGAGAGAAACACTGAGCTACTTGTTTATCCAAAGAGCAGCCAGGTGACCTGCTCTAGCTGTTCAAACCAACTACTACTGTTTTTCTCTTGACACTGATATTTTTCTCTATCCCTTCACCTTCCCATCTATCTCTCCACAGCTCTGTACAACCCCAGCACACCTTCCTTCCCCCGTGTCACTTGTTTCTCACTTCTTTCCTGTCCTTTCAACGGCTTACATAGGCTAGTGAAGGTTACCTATGCCTGCAGGGCAGTGTGCGTTTTCGTGTCTGTGTGTGTGAGACAGAGAAAAAGCATGTGTGTGTGTGTCACTCCATTTGCAGCTACATAAATAGCCATTTCCCGCCAGAGCAAACCCACTTTCCCAACACCCACCTTACACACGAATCCCAGCAGGCGCGCACACACACAAAATTAAACTGACTGCAGCAGACAAGTTATTATAATACATTATCACAGATTCCCCCAGCCTGTTTAAGGTGATCACTGTGATGCACGGACAACAGCCCTCTCAATCCATACACACTGACTGTAGACCATCACGGCTAAACAGAGACCATCAAAGCAATAAAATGGACGTGGTGCACACAATAAGAGAAGAATAAATCAGAGAGACAACATAGGAATTTTGCAGCGCACTTATTTAACATGTTATGATGAAAAAATGTCATGCAAGATCTGATATCGATGCAAAGTACTCAGTGTGGCTAATAAGTGATATGTCAATTATGTTAACAAATCCTTTGCTTGTATTATTGTAGTTATTTGAAAGTTAGCATGCTATTTTGATTAGAGGAAGAGGATAGGATTTTACACAACTCATATTAATCACATGTAGACGGAATAAATGAATGACAGCATGAGGAAAGAGGGAATGTTTCACACTGCTAGAGAAACATTGCATGTCATTCCAATATATATAACATTTGATAAATCCAGTAAAATACAATAACAAACAGTAATACTGTAAAACATTGTAACAGTATCTGTTTTCCATTGGAATACAAATTAAATTATCCTCATGATGGCAAAGCTTAATTGTCAGCATCATTATTCAATATTTTGGAATGTAAAAATGAAGCTATTACATTGTATTTATCTATCTATCTTTCTTTGACTGCTTTGTACTCATAATTTCTCCATGTTTACAGTCACTGGCTATTTGTTTGAGATATATTAGTATATGCTGATGTGTATGTTATTTCTTTGTCATATATTGTGGAAGGATGTTTCCAAAAATGATGGCGCTGTTTGTGCCAAAAACTTTTGATTGCTTTGTGCAATACATTTATCTGTCTACTGATATTGTTGTTTCGTCCTCCCTGTGGTGTGTTCAGATCAGTTTTATCATTTTTTAAGTATCTGCTCATTTTAGTGATATCCAAACAAACAGAATGCTTCGTTTTTGTAATAATGTGTTCTCATTTTCAAAGCAAGAAGACAAAAGTACTATAAATTAATTAATGTTTGCAGAACAGAAAGATAAATGCATCAAAACGTTTTAGAAAACTTACTATTGCAATGATCTAAAAACCTTTTTGACATAAGAAAATGCCATTTAAAATGCTAATAATTTCAAATAAACTGAATTAAATGCATCTGGATTAAATATTTTTTGTCACAAAATAATGTCATGTTTGCATCCACTGGCTTCAGTCAGGAACATAATGGCACCTTTGCTAAATTCAATAAATGGCAATGCATACAATAAAGCCTTGTCCTATATTTTTGAGATGCAAGAGACATTATATTCTATGGGTGTATCATCAACCAAAACATGAAGTGAATGTGTTTGAGCAGTTTAGACTGCACGTGTTGTCCAAACATGAACGAAACAACTGAGTTCTTTGTTTTCCAATATTACACACTGTTTGTTTCTCACACACATGGTCAAAAGCACACACGTTAACACACATCTGCCTGTTTGTGGAGAGCTGGCCTGCACAAAAGCCAGATAGAGGTTGATTGAACACAGCAGATGTGAAATTACCCATACCCCATTTGGGCCAATTTCCTTGTCTTTTACTGGCTATCTGAAGAGAGTCAACACATCCATTCAGTCTCTCTTTTGCACACATTCGAATACACAGTCTACGCACACTGTTCTTTCTCTTGTCTCGCTCGTTCCACATTGTAAAAAAAAACAGCCCAGTCTACCTGATCATTAATACACAGCTTCTTAGAAGAGAAAATAGGAGCCTATTAACTATAGAATAGGGAGAATAAAAGAAAACAAGACTGACAGGCTGTTTTTCATGCAAGCCTGAGAGAGATGGACAAAGGGAGGAGGAGGAGGAGGGGAGGGAGAGACAAAGAGAGCAGGACAGACAGAAAGACTGAAGCAAAGATGGATAGATGGTGTGACTGTGCCGATAATGACAGACACACAGCGCACGCTGAAGACAAATGAGCTTTCCCTTGCTTTCTTAAAGGAATAGCCGACGCAAAAATAATCCTGTCATTATTGACTCACCCTCATGCTGTTTTTTTTATTTTGTAGAGCAAAAAATGAGGAATGGTACACTTTATGGTTCATAGCACCAACAAAAAGAACAATAACACACACCAAAAAAGTCCAAGTCTTCTGGCTTAAAGTTTAGACCGACTTTTAATTCATAGCATTCAGGAAGTGACATAATAAGCCAATTATTTTTGGGCTGTGTAAAGCATCATAATCAAGTAAAGCAATATAATTAAAACATATCTATTTTTAATTCAAATGATGAAGGAATCATTGATTCTGTGCTTGTATTTGGTTCTCAAGCATTCTTAGAATCAGTTACGCTGCACATACATGTCAACTAACTCTAGAGTATTAACAGACTGTCTGATTAATATCTGCTGTGATGGTCTCTCAACAGACAACCTATTCTAGATGTCAACTTATTCTAACCCTAACCCTACCAAGTCTACTAATACTGTACTAACACTTGAGGGTTAGTAGATATGTACGTGCAACGTTACTTATAATCAACTGAATGTGTTACAGTCAAAATTAAGTGAAACCAAAATTAAGCCTTTTCCGATAATAAAAGAGCTTTCGCACAATGGAAAGGTTCTATAGATGCTACAGGTTCTTCACTTAATCATAGATGCCAGTTAGGAGTGATGATAGTCACAACAGTTCTTGAGTTAAGCGTTCATTAAAACAAAAGAACATTAGTGAATGCAAACCTAAATTTCTTTTTGGCTTCAAAAGACTTGGAAAGTAGCACATACGTTTTATGAACCACATTATGTTGCTCTTTTCAGGATCTTCAAACATCACTGTTGTCTGAAAAAAGACATGTTAACATTCCTCAAAATTCTCATTTTGAGCTCCACTAGATAAAAGCAGAGTAAGGGTTTGGAACAACATTGATCATTTTCATTTTTTGGTAAGCTGTTCCTTTAATTAATCCACTACAGTCCCTCGTTGTGTTTTATATAGTAAACTATATACAGGTTCAGCATGTTGTTAGTGTGGTCAGATGAAAACTGGCTTTACAAGCTAGACACAAACAGGAAACCACATTTCTGAATGGGTCAGATTTAGCATTTGAGCACGAGTAATTAAAAACCGTGTTTAGCCACGACCGAACGAGAAAAGGAATTTGGGAAATATAGATTTGCTTTACGAGACAAGTCCGTATTTACATTCAAAGCTGTTTTATAATCCTTCTGAAGTGACCATAACCATCCACTGGGTAGGAGCTTTCATAGCATTTGGTTTCGATTACAGAGTCTTTGTTGGACTGTGAGGAATGTCTTTCAGTCTGTGAGGAATGTCTTTCAGTCTCTATATGTGCAGGAGGAATATTTGGTTTTTGCCTCCGTTCATCCATCTCCATTCCTTCATCCTCTCCTTTGCACCTGGCTCTCTATGAACACGCACAGAGGAAGTGCTAGAGAGCGACTTACACAAACAGACTTAAACACACCTATAAACCCTGCTGACATGATTAATCCTGTCTGATAAAGCCAGTCCAGAGCTCGACACACACCAGCAACAACATCTGTGCCATGTGCGCTTATGCTCAAGCTGTAGTTCTCACTATATTTCTGACCTATAGCTGTTGCTAGGCTCTATTTAGGGTCTTCCCCTGTAACCCCTTCTTAAAATCTGTTGTTAAGCTATGTGATCCCTTCTCATGTCTGCTGTAAACTATTTGACACGCTAATTTAGTGGCCGTTGTGGTCCATGTCAACAATCTGTAGGCCTACATATCTTTCTTCTCACACAATAATGCTCATTTGTTTGCCGTAATTAAAAGGATAATGTGCATTCATTCACCTATAATAGCAAAAAAGGTGCAATGCCATCTTACTCCAAATATGTGATTTGCCAACTTAAAAACACAAACACAAATCCCAGGAGGACTTGAACGCACCCGATTTATAATAAACAGAACGTTATCATCTGTTAGTGTGGGCACTGATAGTTATCATTACAGTTACATTCTTGGTACTGAACAGCCCGTTGACATATAAATAACCCTGTAGTGTTGAGGGCATCCCGAGTTTGAATTCTGGCTTGAGGACATTTCCAGATCTCTCTCTCTTTAGTTTGCTTCCTGTCTACTCTACAATATTCTTTCTTAATGGTTTTAGAAATATTTGTCACTAGACAATGACAAAGCTATTAGATTAAAGATTTGCTCTAATGACAAAATGTTTAAGTCATGCACAGGTGATGTAGGCCTACTCTCAGAAAAAAAATATAGATATGATGAGAAAATCGTAAAGGGAGACCGTGTTTGCAGAGAGTTAAAGGTACGTCTGTAGATCTGTGATTCAGCTCTTCCTGTCTGTCTGACAGAATTTTAGCTTTGACTTTGAATGTCCTTGCTAAAGTCTGTGTAAATGAGCAGCATGTGTATGTGTGTGTGATTTGTTCTGCAGGCATTGTGTGTGTGTGTGTAAATGTGGGCTATGGGCGTTGCTGAGGCACTGATCCATGCAAAACCACACTGGCACAACACTACCCTTGATGTCAACCCCAGGCCTATGGCTCTGGCTCTCTTTAGCTTTGATTACATTTAACATTACATTAACACAAGAGTATTTGGTCAAAGTTTGTTTGCCCTCTAATTAGCAGTTACCTGTCCAGAGAGTGCAGATTTCCCTAATTGCACATTTGATTACATTTACTGTACATATATAATAAAATCCATATTTTTCTCTCGCCTAAAGACCTTGACACACTGATGGAAAACAACATCAGCATAACATACTTTTTTTGCTCTTGTAATGTTCATAACATCACTAAAGTTTGTCACCCTGAGGTCTTAAAGTATTAGAAGAAACACCTAAGCAACTGACCTCATGGACATTCAGTTAGTTTTGAATCCATGTGCTGAGTGAAAGAACATAATTATTGACTATTGACTTTTATAAAGACAGGCATCACTTCCTTCCTTCCTAACTTACAGGTTTGACTCAAAGCACAGGAACTAAAATCTAGAACAAAACAAAGAGTGTTTAAACGAGTAAATTACATGAGCAAATAATAACTGATCAACTACGGGTAACTGACAACAATTAATACGAACGGAAAGCAGGATTGCGTGGCGCCATCTAGTGGCTGATGCTTAACACCATCAACAGTCAATCTGAGAAACAGAAAAGCTTATCTTGAAATGTTCTTCTCGTTTTCTCCTCATGTAAACCTATGACTGTAGTCTTTTTTCACACACAGGTTCATAACACTCAGTATCCACTTGTGTAGCAACTATAAGGATGAAACTAAATACAGTACATAATTGTTTTATTATACATGTGTATATAAAAAAAAGATGTGATATACAGACTCTCATGTGATAAGGTTAGACTATTAAAAAGACATACATTATAAAACATTTTATTTTATTTGCGCTATAAACAGACCTGTAACCAGTCTGTAAATATAAGACCCACAGATTATGAACTGTTTTCACATTTCTCCTCATCTGTGAGTCACTTAGGATAAAAGCATCTATTAAATGAATATATGTAAATGTTCAAGCAACCTGAAAGCGACAGTCAGGGCAGACTAAAGCTCGATGGGTGCCATTAAGAGCTTCAGGTGCATTTAGAGACATATTGCACAGTAATGTCAACAATAACTAATAATCAGAGAGCAGCACAGTCCTGATCCAAGAGATGGTGAACAGAATAATCAAATTAAATTGTTATAAATAAATATAGAGTCAAGACATTTAACATACACCTTTCATAGAAAAAAGAAACCCATACATGACAGAAACTATTAAGTAAATCCTAAAATTTAAAACTATATTTTAAGTACAAAAAGCTTTATAAGGGGTCTTTTGACACTCACAACAAAACTTAAAAGCATCTACTTGCCCCTACATTCATGAACAACTATAATGAATAATCAGCATAATCTGGATGGATCATTTCATATTTAAATGATGCTAAGTAGGTTGCGATAAACAGTAATCAATGGCCCCTAGCAGTACCTCCTACAAGTAGAAAACTGAAGAAATCTGACAGTGTGACTGTTGCATGGTGTTGCCTGAGTTGTGTCAGTTGTCTAAGTTTAGGTCAGGAAAGTGGCTGCTCATGTCCTCAATAAGGTCAAAGTCTTTCACCTGGAACTCGACATCTTTCCAATACTTGGGAGTGGATTTGCCTCCAGGAGTCGTCAGGGAAAAGCTCTCTGCTCTCAAGCAGGGGAGTATTACCACCTTCCTGTACTTAATCTCCATTCCCCAGTCCTGAGAAAGAGAGAGACGGAGGAATAAAGAATAAAGTAGGTCAGTAAAGAATTCTTCTTGTGTTTGGTTGGATACATTTATATTACAACATGTGATCTACATGCGTAGATAACACAATCTGTACCTTTTCACAGTTTTTGCAGCTGATAACCCGTCCAGGCTCCCAGTCTATAAAGCTCCTCTCCATAAAGACCTGCCCACCTGCTCTATAATGCCTCCTATGAATTACACCATCACAGGCATGTTTAGTGTGGATCATTATTATTTTGAGCTTATGACATTTTCTGTCCTATAAGCTCTCAAATAAACCCTTTCTGCAAGAATATTTTGTTTTTGTACATGTTTTTGTCATTGTTTTTTAAAACAAAGAAACTATCATAGATCATATCATATATATTAAGCAGCAAGGATGCATTTACATTTTTTTAAAGTACCAGTAAAGATTTTTAGAATGTTGCAAAATGCTTCTATTTCAAATAAATACTTTTCCTTTAAACTTTCTATTCAACAATTAATCCTTAAAGTGTTAGTTCAACCACAAATGAAAATTCTGTCATTAATTATTCACCCTGATGTAGTTTCAAACCCGTAAGCTCTTTGTTCATCTTCAGAACAAATGAAGATATTTTTGATGAAATCAGAGCCATCAGACCCTCTATAGACAGCAATACAATAAAATGATCCCAGATCCAGAAATGTAGTAAAAAACATCTTAATCGGTCCATGTGACATCAGTGGCTCACCTTCAGTTTTGCAACAAAAATAACCAATCGACCATTCTCCTCCCCTAACGCCACAGATTACGTTCATGTGTGTGCTGTCAAATACATTAAAGCAAAAAAAAAAAAAGGATTCTCTTAGCGTCGCAAAGCTGAAGTTGATCCACTGATGTCACATAGACTGTTTTGCTACATTTCTGGGATTATTTCAGTTGTACTGCTGTCTATGGAGGGTCTGACAGCTCTCTGATATCATCTAAAATATCTTAATTTGTGTTCCGAAGATGAATGAAGGACTTACAGGTTTGAAACGTCACAAGGGTGAGTAATTAATTACAGAATTTTCATTTTGGGGCAAACTTATCCTTTAAAATAATAAATTTATCACAGTTTCCACAAAAACATTAAGCAGCACAACCGTTTTCAACGTTGATAACAATCAGCATAATAGAATGATTTCTGGAGGATCATGTGACACTGAAGACTGAAGTAATGATGCTGAAAATTCAGTTTTGCATCACAGGAATAAATTACTTTTTAAAAATATTTGACTAATTTTAAATTAAATTGCTGTTCATTTAAATTGAAATATTATATATTAATATTATATTATATTAATATTATTATTTATTATTATTAGTATGTTTGATTTAATACAGCCTTGTGAAACAAAAGAGAGACGTCTTTTAAAATCATTAAAACTTTTAAAAAAGTATAGAGTATCTCCTTGGATGCACCATTTTTAGAATTATTAAATGTCTATTACGTCTGTGATGCACTCAAGAATGACTCACTTAAAGTCAGTGTTGATATTGACATGGTGTGCATTTTCTATTTTTCTTAGATCCTCTCCACCGCAGACATGCAAGAAGCATCCTCTGCACTGAAACTGAACCTGACAAGGACTATAGCGCTGCTTCTTCTCATCCTTCTTCTTCTGGGCCTGGATTCGAATCATAACAGCTATTTGTTGGAGCTCGGATATCTGACAGGAATAAAAAGATGCGTTTATAAGGAATTCGAAATCTGAACATTTCAAGTTTTTCTCTTATTTGACGTGAATTGCAAACCTTGAGTCTGAACTCCCTGGGACTCATTTGCTGCACTTGGTCGATAGCTTTTGAAGTCAGAATTTCTAGATACTCATTGATCTGTTCCCTGCGGATTTCACGGCCACCTTCTTCAGCCACCACTGAGTAGACACTGTTCATAGCTCGGGCCCGCCCGCTGGCCTGCTGCTGAGCGATCTCATTGGTCAACAGCCCATAACGTACAACTAAGTTGCATTCTGGGATATCAAGACCTTCCTCAGCTACACTGGTGGAGATGAGGAGGTTGAGGATTCCTTTTCTGAAATGCTTTATGGTTTCCTTCTGTTCATTCTAAGAACAAATACAAAAAAACAGACATGAATAGTAAGTAAATTATAACTATATTTCACCCTGTAAGTACTGTACATTGAATGTTTTTCTTGTTTGAAAGTACCTGGGTCATGTAATTTGCCCCTGTACCCGCTCCTGTGAGAATGCCAGCTTTGATGTTGACCCTCTGCAGCTCTGGGTTGGACCTCACCCAGTCAAGCAGACAATGGGTGCCCCTACGGGTCTTTGAGAAGAGGATACCGCGAGACTTTTCATCCTTAAACTCATCCTGCAATGTGAGTTGCAGCCGGGCCAGTTTGGGGTTTTCATAGTAGGCATTCGATGCCAGATGTTTAAGCTCCACACGGTTCTCTGAACAGAAACAGAAGAGCGGAAGTATGTCATCTGAGTGAATAGTTCAGATAATATAAGCTGAATGCTAATAACAAAGTAACTAGCATAAATAACTTTGTTGCTTCAACAAAGTTCACAAAAAAAGGGATATTAATCTAAATGTGTACTAAAAATTTTTTTAATTCAAACAAAGCAAAATTATTAATAATAAATGGCTTTATTTTTGACTTCGCAAAACTTTCAACACTCAAATAAAGTGGACTAGATTTATGAAGCTTTTTTTGAACTGACAACAAGTTTCGGCCAATAATTACTTTCATATGTTGGTCTATAACCAATTAATTCTATTTTAATTCCATACTATTTAGTCTAAATAAGTTAAAAAAGTAAAAGGGAAAGTCATACAGGTTTTTAACAACCCTGAGGTCAGTAAAGGATGAGGGGCTACAATCCACACCATCAAAAAGTCCCTGGAGAAGGAAGTCCGTTCCATCCAGCAATTTGGTTTTCCTCGAATTGTAGAAGTCGTCTAGGACCCGGAACGCATCCACCATACGAACAGTGTCATTAATGAGAAGAGCGTCGTTGTATTGCCGCAGGTGCAAAGCACACTGAGCAATCAGTCTGTTCTCGGTCTTTACACCTGACAAACAAACACACCATCAAATCAAGTCATGTTTTTGCTGGAGAAAGTACAACTTGAAGTTTTAGTGTCATTAACCTTCTTTTTCTAGTTCCACCACATCAGCTTCATATTCCTGGGTGCCCATCTCTCGCAGGCTGCGACTCACCGTTGACGGCATAAACTCATGAATCATTTCCATCATTTTCTTCAAGTGGTCTCCAAATGGATCCTGTTACACACAAACGAACACACACAAATTGATGAACTATATATTTAAGCAATCGTAGAATACAATCACGTTATGACTCTCACAAACAGAAGAAAAGTACCAGAGCTCTTTTTTCAACAATATCATATTGCTTTTTGGGTTTGGGGACGACTTTCTGCAGCACCTGAGTAAAATTCTTGGTGGACACAATTACTGAATCCAGATTGGCACAGATCTGAAGAAAAGAGATTCTTTCATTAGCACATAGCACTAAATATATGGGGTATACTTGCATCGTTCATAACCCATAAGGCCTGTGTATATTTTCTAAACACAAATTAAGATATTTTTGATGAAATCCAACAGATTTCTGGGACCAGAAGGGCAGAAAGGACATTGTCAGAATAGTCCATGTGAAATCAAACTGGTCAAACTGTAATTATATAAGGCTACAAGAATACTTTTTGTGTTCAAAGAAAACAGAAATAACAACTTTATTCAGCAATTTATGTGTCAGAATTCCTTAGCAGCTTTCTTGGCCTTGAACACAATATCCTTGCTGTCTGTGGAGGGTCAGAAAGCTCTCAGATCAAAAATGTCTTAATTCGTGGCCTGAATTTGAAGAAAGGTCTTATGGGTTAGGAACGACATGAGGGCGAGTAACGACAGAATTGTTATTTTCTGGTTAACTATTCCTTTAAGCTTTTGGTGTAAAATATGTAAAAGCATGACTTATTATTAAAGTAGTATTAAATTTCAGTTCTTGCATGATTTTTTATTAAACTGTGTTGTGTTTTTTTTTATTTTTATGCCCAGTCTTGTGTACATTTAAACACACCTGCAGTACATGTTCAGTAGCCTTTTCCAGTGTCTTACTTTTCCCTGTACCAGGTGATGCTGTGAGACCCAAAATCTGAGGAAGATTCCCTTCTCCTCTCACTTTCTTTTCAACATAGCGGCCCATTATCTTATTATAGACGCTCTCCTTTTGTGTATGGTGACATTCGTCTATTACCAGCAGGGTAAAGTCTGAAAAGAGACAAATAAAGGATACAGTTAAAAGAATGCGAAGTGCTTAACCTTCAGAATACTGGCTACGTTAGAAGAACATTAAGAATTTTGCCATTTCCTTTTTAATCCTTTTTCATACAACATTAATTTTAACCCTAACAATGGTTAAAATAAGTTAATCAAAAGGTTTTTACATACTGGTTTGCATACCAATTCAACTGTAGTTATAACTGGTAAAAGCAATAACGAAGGTACATATATACAATAAAACATTCATGAAGTCAAGTCTACACTCATGGACTGTGTGTAAAACTGTAGTAAAGCATTAAGTATCATGGCGTGTCATGCAGAATTATCTGTTACCACTGAGCTCCACGTGTTTTTCTTCCTCCATGCTGATCAAGGCATTCTCCAAGATCTGAGCTGTGCAGATGACCAGGTCTGAGGCCCTGACTAGACGCCCAAACAAGTCTTTCTCATTACTGTCACCACTGATGGCTGTTATCTTGTATGTACTCCCAAGATAAAGCTTGAATTCTTTTGCAAAGTGCTGGTCCACCAGATGCACCTGAGAACAATGGGTACATAAAACTAGATTATTTGCAAATCTGCAAGCAACAAGAGTAATGAAGAAGTGATGAAGCACTAATCTGGCTTTACCTTGTTGACGAGCACTGCTACTTTGGCATTGGCTGTGGTCTCCAGGTGTTTCTTAGTGACGTAAACAGCAGCACGGGTCTTTCCTCCACCGGTGGGCAGCCAGATGATGCTGTTCTCTCCTCTGAGAGCTGTCTGCACCACCTCCTCCTGGTACGGTCTAAGATTGCAGTCCATCTACATTCAAGCAGTCAACAGACGGCGGAATATTAAAGACAGCTATTTACAGTGTCAGAAATGGTCAGCATTCATGAAACACATCAGCTGTGACCACACATACTAAAATGATTTGACTGCAATGACTGACAGATTTGCTAAAGCTCTAGACACAGATCTACAGATTAACCAGTGTAGTGTGTTAATGAATAAACTGATCCAGTGCTATTCACAAGATATAGTAAGAAACAGGCCGAATGTGCAAAACAGAGAGAATGTTTTAGAAACAAATTTCCTAAAATCATTTAATTATTAAATATTTTTCTCTGGTAAAGAGACAGTTTACTCAAAATGAGCACTCATGCTGTTCCAAACCTGTCCGTTCAGTTGCTGGTAGCCACTGACTTGCACAGTATGGAAAAAAACACTATGGAAGTCAATGTTTCTTTCCTTAAGAGCTGGACTGAACCGCTACATATCTAAGTACAACATCATTGGTCAATCGTCATCAAATGATGTATTCAGGGCCGTCCTCAAAAAGTTTCAAAAGGCTGGGAAAGACGTCAGTAGTCTTCATCCTCCCATCTCCACTGCTGAAATACAGAGCATTCGTCACTCTCCGCATCGGTCACCAGACACAGCAGCCGGACTGGTTGAGAGGCGTCCCGCTGCACTGAGAGGACCGGAAGTCCAGTTAAGTCCAAATAAGAACAAGATAAACGTCATTACTCAGAAGTAGAAGAAGAAGGAGATTTCGCGAGGAGTAAAGGTAAGGTAACGTGACAAGTTTTCGTCGTTAATTTCATTCTTTAAGTGCAATTGTAGACACTTGGTGGTAGTGGTGTGCACAGGTAAGGGTGATATAGATAGGAGGAAGTGGTCAATACCTGCATAGTGGGCAAATGGTTTTTACCAGTGCAAGAGAGAGACATAATTTGTGCCACTACACATATATTTCACTATGTATTTTTAAAATGTATGCCCTCTACAGTCTTGGATGCTCCCTATGATTTTACCATAGTAAGTTCTCCTGCTCATTCAAAGAGTCAAAAAAAATGTCATATTTAATCTTATATCAAATCAATATTTGCCTGTTGACTCTTTAGACAGACATGCCAACGCTAAGAAAATGGTGGTGCATCATGCTCATGGAGAACTTTGATCTCGGAGAGTAAGATGTTAACATTTTATTGACTTGGAGATAGTGTTAATTTCGTCACCTATTTTTAATTTAGTCTTAGTCTTGTGCCAAATGTCCTTGTTAGTTTTAGTCATATT
>JAUCMT010000068.1:15684945-15703279 GCA_032357475.1 Enteromius thamalakanensis
CTAAAGCTCTAGACACAGATCTACAGATTAACCAGTGTAGTGTGTTAATGAATAAACTGATCCAGTGCTATTCACAAAATACAGTAAGAAACAGGTCGAATGTGCAAACCAGAGATAATGTTTTAGAACCAAATTTCTTTCAATCATTTAAGTTGAAATGTTAGTAGTTTCAATATTTTTCTCTGGTAAAGAGACAGTTTACTCAAAATGAGCACTCATGCTGTTCCAAACCTGTCCGTTTGTTTCTTTTTTGAACACATAAAAAGATATTGTAAAGAACGTTGACAACAGTTGCTGGTGGCCACTGACTTGCACAGTATGGAAAAAACACTATGGAAGTCAATGTTTGGCTACCAACATTGTTCAAATCAAGTACTACTTTAGTTATGGTTTTGAAAGGTTATAAGGGACTAAACTACAAGATCAAAATATTTGCACAGGTCAGTTTTGCGTCAGTATGTTCACTCACCTGTGCTGCCGTCACTGTAGTTGTGAGGGGTCTGTGTTACTTGGAGAAGCTGAACCTCATCTGGTCTTTAAACCCGTTCCTTTATTACCCTGCTGAGCAGGAAAAACGAAACCGAAAACAGAGAAAGGGCCCGACAGGAGGAGATAAATGACACACAACAAAATAGGGGCCAAATTCAACGACTGCAGGCATCCGTGGACTGTAAGCATAATAAATAAAAACAGCTAAGGAGGTGTTTTAGTTCATTGTTATCAGAGATTTGATTTTCTGGGCCCATCGGCACAGCAGTGATGTGGAACGAAATAATTTTTGATTCCTAAATGTGGAGAGCAATAGCTGCAATGAGGGCAGAAGAAAGTAATGGAGAGACCTTGATGGGGCCCCATTAGGCAGCCGGTGATGTTAGGAAATCAAAACCAAACGAACTGCATTTGTCATCTGCTCTATTAGTCATACTCTTATCAAAGCAAACACATTACCGAAACAGAGTTTTCTGTCATTTAATTATCTTAGATTACCGTTATTAAAATGTTAAAATATTATTCTTAGATAGCGGTGAAATGAGCTCAAGGGAGTCATTCACACAAGATGTCCTAAGGATATTGGTAAGTCCTATAAAGAAGAAATGGTCTTTAAAAAAAAATTTATTTTCAAAAAAATCAAAAACAAAACAATTATAGTACATCGAACCGTAGCAATTTACATGCATCTTCCAAATGTAACCATGGCCAACCGCTTTCTAGCACACCCATCTGTCCTCTTCCTCTTCACGAGGGTCATCGGCGTCCCACAGGAAAAACAAAAATAAAGAACCCTGATAATACATCGACATTGCAGCAGTTCATCAAAGTCATGATTCAAGTAAATGCCCATTACAAGAGACTTGTTCCATGTGTGTGAACGGTAAACTTGCAAAGAACATGCGCTATCAGAGCAAAACGCGGTACATATTCGGAAACACAGGTGTGTGCAGGTGTCCATTCTGAGTACTTTAGGTAGTAGCAGACAAATGTGTTTATCAGTTATGACTGAAACGGAAATAGTTGCTCCTAAATGGGTGTAAAAAGCAGGCTGCAAAAACGGTGAATGGTTACACCCGGGTTCATGACACGCTGAAAGCTTTTGAAGATGACAAATATTGGTTTGCAAACAGAGATAAACACTTTACAACGACACTGACAAAGCCTGGTGGACAGCAGTAATTTCCCTGGAGAACAAAAACAAGGCTATTGTTACTTGAAGTGATCTGTCAATGAACGAGCCGTCTTTTCTTCAATAAAAACCATTGATGGAACTTAAAAAAAAACTAAACAAAAAAACAATTCCCTCATATTTTCAGATTTATACTGAATAGGCACGTCCTGTATATGACTAGCCAGCTGTTCCGAACAGCTTTGGCAGTGATGGTATCATCACCAGAGGCCAAACACTATCCGTCTTTGGCTGCAGCATCTCAGGTCAGTAAATGTCGCAGAATAAGACTTTGTTACACAACCAAATGTTTGTGTACAGTTTGTAAAGCAACAGCTTGTGCTGTTCATTCGTCATTCGTTTAACAGCGCATGGGACAGAAAAACAGAACTGCTAACAGTGACTTCTGCCTAAGCTAACGCCCACATCAAACACACTTTCAGTTTTCATTTTCCCTTAATGCACTGGCACAGCGGAGTCACACACACCAATATAACCTTGTGTTTTAGAACTATACTGAATAAGGATGAAAAAAAGTAACAGAAAGCAGCAACTTTCGACAACTTTGGATGTCATTCATCCAAATTAAACGTGTATGTGATCACACTCTCTATAGTAACTAACTGGTCCCTTGTCCTAGGCTAGATTCCGTTACTTGTCGATGAGCCCGGCCTCTTTCAGTTTGAAGTAGAAAAACTTCTCCAGCGTGTTGGCACATTTGCAGTACTCGCTGTCTGGGGGGTTGTACTCTCGGCAGTTTGTGATCACTCTCTGCAGGTCGGCGATAAACAGCTTTTTTGTCACATAATAGCGGTTCTTCAGACGCTCCGTCATCGTTTTCAAGTCTGAGTAGGAGGAGAGGTTTATTCAATTGGATGCAATCTGCTGTTGTTCAAACTCTATAGACCTTTACTGATTAATATTGGCAGTCCAGCATGCTTTACGAGTTCAGAATAAATAAATCTCATTACTGTACATGCAGATTATATTAGTACCCACCAATGGGGAAGCGGATGACCTCATAATAGTCTGGAGCCTCGGATTTCTTCACTGGCTCCATGAAAGGCCAGGCGTCCGGATGTGTCTGTTCACACAGAGATCGGATAGGGGAATATTACTTGGTTAATGTGCTAAAATAAATTTGTGAGTGACAAGGTCAAGAGACAGGTCTCTTACTTTAATCTGTGCGAGTAGATTCTTTAACATGTTGTAGAGCAGATCTGGATCTTTCAGCTCTTTACTGCAGGGATAAAATAAGAGAGGATACACAAATAACATACATTAAAACACAAAATCAAGTAAAATAGCTGCTAACTTGATTAGGAACTGCTTCATAATTCTACTGTTTTGCTAAGACTGGCCCATCTTATATCACACACAAAGTGAATATATATATATATATATATATTCACTATAAATATATAAATATATATATATACACGATATTTGATTAATTTAAGGAATAGAATTTATTTGAAATGATAAAGGCATAAATAACAGATTTCTGTCAATTTAATGCATTGTTGCTGAATTAAAGCATTAACGTCTTAAAAAAATCTTTCTGAGACCAATCTTGTGAAGTGTACACTTGCTATCTCTGTAAAATCTTAAGATATGGTTCCTCTATGATCTAATACAGACAGATGGTCGAAGATTTCAGCATAAATATGCATAAATTCTCCTCTGACCTCTTCTCCTTGGCACTAGGTTTCCAACCAGTCTCTCCTGACAAAAAAAAAAGTAGTGAGAGTGTGAGAATGGAAGATATTTGTATGTGCATTATTGTTGATATTAAGACATGAGCGCACACTTACTGATGCCTGGTATACTCTCCACAGGAATCTGCCGCACACCCTCTTTAAAGCAGGTGAGACCTGGGTACACTTTCCTGATTTGATTCTGTTTCCTTTCAATTAGTTTCTTGATGATCTACAGCAGATGACAACAAACCCATAGTCGCATAACATTAGCCTGGCTGTCTTAATTTAACAGACAACTTGACCAAACGTTAATGTGTTCAGTCAATTTGAGATATTTTAAGATATATCAAAAAAGTGAAAACAACAACAACAACATACAAACAACTGGATAAACCAACACAAAGTATTTTTCTTCGGCAGCAGGGAAAATCTGTGCACTCTCACCTCTTTCTGTCTCTTAATAATGTGCGAGAGTTCGGTGTAGGGTATTCTGGGATTTAGCTCACACTCCATTAGAGTAGCTCCCTCATAGTCTTTGATGTAACCAAGGTATCGGCTCTTCGGCACTTTGATGTCTTTGGAGAAGCCCTACCGACAAAACGAGGGTTCAACAGGTGAAGCTGCGCAGTGGGAAAACAGAAATTGACAATGTCTGCACATGAGTGGATGGAGCTGTACCTGTTTCTTGAAGTAGCCGATGGCGTATTCGTCAGCATAGGTGAGGAAGTACAGAATGCCATGCTTGATATGGTACTCCTTAAGATGATTCATCAGGTGTGTGCCATAGCCCTGAGCATGCACACACACAAAATTATATTATATATAAATAAAAAAAAACACATAAAAAACCACATAATTCACAAAATACAGATTTAATTATTTTTTTTCTCAAATTCCATTGGCTGCTTTAAAATATGAGAGGGCAATGTTTAAGGAGTTTGAGACACAGAACAGTGCCAACCTGTTTTTTTCCCCCAAAGCATTGTTAGATGTCAGTGTTTCCTGTCATAGCAGTGCAAAAATATCTAGAATATTCGCTATTGAACCATATATTGTTATTATTTTAATTTTGTATTAACCTCAGAATGATCTTTAAAGTCTGCTAAGGTCTGATTTTGGGGTGGCTATACTTTTAAATGAAATTATTTTAATCTTAAATCAAGTGATCTGAAACCCTGCCTGCTTTAATTGTATGAAAATGATTAACTAAAAAACATTTAGAAAATCAAAAAGCAATTAAATTAAATTAGTTGCATTACTTTAATAAAGTAATTATAATATTTACACTACTCACATTTACAATAAGGTTATTTGTAATCACATTTCCAAAGTCATCCTCCCAACACTGATGGCATGCCACATAATAAATATATTATTTAGATCCATATTCTAATAATAGTATTGTTCAAAAACTTTCGACGCGATACCTTGAGTTCGAAACTGGTTCCTAAACAATACCATTATCATTATCACCATTACTTACCAATACCAATTTTTTTGTAATCAATTATATGAAATCAGTTTTATTAAAATTACATTATCAGCGTTTGACATTTATACAGACTCAAAACCTCATCTTCTGAGCCACTGCACGGAAAAAACTTTTTTTTATTAGTTCATGTAAAATAAAAAGAGCAAACTTACTTCAATGCATTCTGACACTGCCTTATTTTTAAGCACGATTCACTGTGAAATTGTTATAAAAACTCTTCAATAAAATCTATTAAAATCTAAACTTTGCTAGAGTAATTTAGCTTCCATCAAGTGTGCCTACATACCTTGACCTGCTCATTTGAGGTGACCGCGCAGAAGACAATCTCTGTGAATCCCTGAGTGGGGAACATCCTGAAGCAGATCCCTCCAATCACACGCCCATCTTTAATCAGAGCCAACGTCTTGTGCTTCCTGAGGTCACACAGAGAGTCATAAGAGACTGAGAGGGAGGCTAACGAGTCATAAAACCTGACAGCTAACGGTTGAGGAAAGTTGAGGAAAAAGGGTTGTTGTGGACTTACGGGTCAAACACAAGACGTGTGATGTACTCTTTGGGCATGCGGGGAAGTTGATGGGAGAAAACATTTTGCAGGCCCACGAGCCACATTAGAATCTTCTTATTGGACTTCTGAGAGAGAGAGTTACCAATGACATGGAACTCAATGATGCCTCTTCTCTCCTCCAGACGAGCCGTCTCGTCACGAGCTGCGTTTGCAGACAATAGGCTAGTCTGGGAAACCAGCAAACAAATCACCATTAATGAAACTAGAAGATCATTTTTTGACTCTTTCATGTATATATAAAAAAAAAAAGAAAATCACAAAACACAGGACATTCATGCTGATGAATGAACCTCATGCTAATGTTCAAGAGGTGGTTGACCCAAAAATGCAAAGTTGATGAACATTGACTACAAGATGTAGAAAAGTTGTTTTCTTCGTCAGAAATGATTTGGATCCTCTGCAGTGAATGGGTGCCGTAAGCTCTCTTTGTGAGCAAGTGATGTAACTATATATTTTTCTGATGAATAAGTCAACTCTTCTACATCTTAAATGAATTCATTCATCAAATTTACATTTTTGGGTCAACTATAGATTTAAAGGGTGTGATGAACTCTGACCTCTGGCCCCAGCATGGCAGCGGGGTCTGTAATGGTCTTCATGACTTCATTGACCAGTTCCATGGGGATGTCGCCCATAACTCGGATCCGCTTGGCATCCTCCAGAGTCAGTGCCTCAGGAAGCTTTCTCTTCTCTCCTGAGACAGAGTATCACAGTGAGTGCCATGATCTTACACATTATTTACAATTCCGATGCATAAATGCTTGTGTACATAACTTGAAAGTCAAAGTACAGGGTTCACAGTGGACAATAAATAAATCAGCAACTGGACCTTCTTACCAGTTACTGGTTCAGAGGAAGCCACGTCCAAACCAGAAACACCCAGAGCAGAACCACTGCTGCCTTTACTGAGAGGAGAGCCAGACACAGAGACTGGACTCAACACTAGAACAGAACGAAAAAGAGCATTATGACTGAATACTTTTGTCACTTTAATCAAACCGTTTAAAAAGTGCTCTTTTGCACTATTCATTATCTGCACTATTCACTGGTTTACACTAAAATCTGCCACTTTATTTATCTTTTACTGTCCATATCTGCATATTTTTGTATAATTGTTCTACTATTAGTGTACTATTACTGTAGGGTCTGAGAGTAACGCAATTTCAATTCTCTGTATGTATGCGCTGTATGTGTGGAAGAATTGACAATAAAGCAGACTTGACTTGACAGTCCAAAAATAATGCTAGGCCTTAATGCATGTGATCACACAGGAAGATGAATTTTTGTGTTCTGTTGGCACTATTTATTTTAAGCATGCTGAATATGTGCCATGGAAAATGTTCAACGCATTTTAAATAAATATGCATTTAAGTTAGCCTAAATGCTCATCCCCAATAACCACCTCAACAGTCAACACACACCTGTTTGATGCCCCAGCTGTGTCCCCTCTGAGGCTGGCATGGTGAAGTCTGCTTCCCAAATGGGTGAGTTCTCGCCATAGATTTCTTCTTCCAACATGGAAAGAAACCTAGTACACACACAGACACACAAGTATTCTTAATTATACTCTGTAAACGTGATGGTGTTGGAGTGTGTATTGAGACGGTATTGTGTCTCACTTGGGGAAGTGTGTGAGGATCAGAGTGCGTTTCTCTGGTGGGAGCTTGTCTTTCTCCACTCTAAACTTCTCCAGTAACTGTCTGCGGGTGACAGTAAAGATAGACTTCAGCAGACTGCGGCCGAACACCTGACAGGTCTCGTACCGGGGCAAGCTGTCATTACTCTGAGGAACATGACAGTAACAGAGCCACCTGAAACACAAAAACAACAAAAAATATTATTGGATTGTTTCATACATACATATTTTTCCACATTTACACTATTGCTTAAAAGTTAAGGGTCACTTTGATATTTTAATGTTTTTGAGAGAGGTCCCTTTTAATATAATCAAACCTACAGTAAAAAGTTATTATTGCAATATAAAACAAACATTATAAAAAAAAAAAATGCATTATATGAGATTTTGAGTCTGATGTTGCAATGAGGTGTCTGGGAGACAAATTATTTTATTTTAATTATGAAATTCGGATTTTTAAAAATTAATTGTTCATTTTATTTGCAAAATTTCCAAAATTAAATTATGACAACTGATCATCTTTGATCATCCTTATTACAGTGAAACTTACAGCATTTGTTAAAGCATCTATATGGATATAATTCACAAACAATATACAATGCACACCTAGTATAATCAACTTTGTAGGCAGCCGCATCCTCTTTCTGGGCCCTCTGACGAAATTGTGACGGGGTTTCCAGCTTCCAGTAGTTCAGACAGAGCAGAAACATCTTACTCAGCTCATACATGGTCTGCCTTTCCTTAGGAGCCAAATGACTGAACTTATACTGGACGAAGTTCAGCACCCCCTGAGGCAGAGAGAGGCATATCTTTATAATAACCAGCATTAAAAGGCAAATCTCCCACCCTTCTTCTCGTCCATTTTGCATGGACTGTGACTGTCAGAAAACTTTTTGCCACCTTCCATATAAATAACACACACACACGTACTTGTTCTATGTTGGGTTTTTCAAAGGGAGGGCTACCGAGAGAGCCTTCCACCACAGGCTTCCCCATCTGCAGAATGCACTTCCTCAACAACTAAGAAGACACAAACAGCCAACAAAACAACATGGGAAACATTAATCTAAAAAATAAACAGGAGGATTTTGTAACATGTTAGTAACTCATCTTGGGTGTGTTTGCACTCGTCTGCCTGTTTACCTTGAACAAATAAAAGTAGACTTGCTTGGTGTCCGTGTCTTCTTCTTTGTGGACAGACATGAAGAGATTCTCCACGTCCACCACCATCCCCAACAACCGGTTAATCTCCTCCTCGGACACGTTCTCCAGATGAGACACATGTTCCGCTACAGATAAACACACAAGACAACATCAACAACAATAACAATGTGTCATATGATGTAGACTGCAGAGTTAACACAAAGGCTATTTATGCTGTTTAACTCTGGTTTGCATAACATATTTTTAATGCTGATCCTTGCTACACTTGGTTTTAATTATTTGCATTATTATTGTTGTGCATTTGCTGATCTATTAATTGGACCATGTCCACAGTGCACAATGTTCTGTGTTTAAACCTGCCAACGTTCTAGTATCTGTCTATATCCACCTTTTTCCTTACGTAAAAATGGGTGCCGCCATATGTAAATGCTACTGTATAAATATAGCTTCTGGTCTCATCTGCGTTCAGCTATTTTTAGCTGCTTGATATTGAAAATTGGTGTGTCGTATGTTATTTTCATGCATTTTCTTATTTATGAAAACAATGGTTTGTAATGCAAACAGTTTTACCATTCACTGTTTTTATTCTCCTCATTGTACTAACGAAGCGAAAGCCTTACCCATACTTACATCCGGGTTCAGGAAAAAGGTGGATAAGGCAGCCATAGAGAGCAGTAATCCAATTAGAAAACCAATAGAAAGTAAAAACCTCATAAACTTTCTCTACAGGAAAATTGATTTAAACTGTATTTTTTAACCCTTTAAAGACAAACATATAGTGAGTGCCAAGGTTGTTAATCAATGGTGTGATGTTTTGAAAATCCTGATATTAAACTACATTACCCATAATTCAACAAAGAAATTTCCACCAGTCAATAAAAGAACCAGTCAGTTCTCCAACTACTTAAATATTTGTTTGCACAATTTGCAATAAATGTAAAAGACATTATTTCTTTATATAAAATAAATAAATCGCTTTACATTTAGCTGTTGTTTTGAATTTGATTGTCTTTCGCAATGCTTGATTAACTGTAGCTCTTTGCCTTAATAAATCCATTAACTACACAATCTTGCCTCATCATCTGATTTTCAAACACTTAGCTTAAATAACAGTAATGTTTAAGTCCACTTCATAGCTTGGTTCACAGCTTATAACTCTGAAACAAAGGCTTTTCAAAAACTTGTTTGTTAAAAACTCCTAGAAGCAAGGCTATTGGAAAAGTGGCTGGGCACAAAGTCCAGCCTATTTGGATGACACCGAGCAGAGCCATGGATCTGGATAGGGTGGTGTAATAAAACCAACATGAAAGCATTCATTTTACCCAGAGAGTGTCCACAGCTTCGGCAGGCCTCCGTCAGACTGGCCGCCTGCTGCTGGAGCTCCATACGAGCGGCCGTCGGTGGATTGGGGTTTTTCCATCCATTACATTTGCAAGCATCATTCGCCTGTGACAAGAGAATACAGCTGTGATTTAAAGAGGACAGTAAACATTAGGTTATGTACATGACCAGGCAGCTTAAATATTATGATTTACAATGATGCTGTGATGATAACATTATATAATACACACATAACACATACTGAAAATGGTGCATGTTTTAAAAACAGCCATATATGCATTTAATTAACCAGTAGTTTAGTACTATTTAAACCTGTTAAGCTACCCATTTCGACAACATTTGTATCAACATCTGCAACACCAGTATACAATTCACTAGAAATGTAATAGAGGACCACAGAGGTTTTCATATTCTTGCATTTTTATTTTCGAACCTTAAAACGTCTGCAGGCTTTTAATACTTCGTGAAGATGAGCCTAAATTGTTTTTGTAGCAGTAAACACGCGAGGCTGGTTTGTAGTCTGTTCCTGAAGCACTGACACATGACAGGCCAGCGCACTCGCTCTATTGTTATGAGCCGAGCTCTCGGTTACCTTGCAGGAGGAAAACACTCCGAGTTTCTCCAGCTTTTTAGCCCGCGGAAACGAGCGGACTTGGGCTTTCTTCTGGCTGGACCACTGCTGCTGACTCAGGCCTGGTCGGGCCGGGTCGCTACTCGCGGCCCCGGGGTTCGGGGTGGATCCTGCCGGGCCGCTGGACTGCGTTTGCTGAAGCCGGGGCTGCGCGGAGCTCTGTGCCGCCGGGTCCGCCATATCAGCAGCCTCACTTCCCCTCCTAGGATCGCCGCGCTCACTTCCACGCTGAGCCGCTGCAATAAAGTTTTGTGATGGTTTTCGATACGCGTTCTGACCACTGCACTGCGCGTGCGCACCACAGAAGCATGCTGGGAGATGTAGTATTATAGCCAGTACCACGAAATTAGACGTTATGTTACTTTCCACTGGGGGGCATTAAACACTTGAGCAACTGTACTTGGTATAGTACTAGATTATTTTAAAGAGCATATATTAAGCGTATTATTATTATTTTTTGATAAAACGCCAGTCAGCTAATGTGGTTAATATTAATTAATAAAGTGTCTTTTGCAATAACATAAGGCATTTTGCTACTAAATGTTATTACATTTCTACACATTTGTGCTTTGGAATGGTAATCTCAAGAAACTCTTGAGACTCCGTTTCAGTTATTCTGCTTTTAGTAGCTTTGGTAGTCTAAATGACAACCTGATTTCAATTTTCAACAGATAACACAATTTTAAATAAATGCACTCTCGTTTTAATGTGTTTTTAATAAAATCTAAACAAAATGAGTTTCGATAAAATGTGATAAAGTAACGCTTCGCAAAAAAGGTTTAATTTGTTACCAAACAATGACAAATACTTCTAAAGCATTAATTAATCTTGGTTAATATTTATTCCAACATTTACAAATACGTTATTAAAATGAAAATCTCTTAATGGAATCGAGCTAATATAGACTAACACTGTATTTTTTTAAATAGACATTAACAGATAAATGGATCCTGTAACAATGTTGCTCTTTGTGAATGTTAGTTTATGCATTAATTATATTTCACAAATGAAACCTTATTGTAAATCACCACTAACGACAAAATGTATTACTACCAGTCAGAACCTAGATAGATGTAAGTCTCAAGAACCTTAAAGGTGCACTCAGCAATTTTTCTCTTTAAAAAGTTTTACTCCTAAATGGCTGCATAGTATCTTTGAAACAGATCTTGAACAACATTAACATAGTAAGACTACTCCAATCATGTGTGTTAACTTATAAAAGCTGCTTTATGGTACAAGCAGGTGGGCTGCCATGTTTGGATCACATGACCAGCCAAACACAGTTTGCCTAATCTTAACCACCCTGTTATTGGACACTTTCTCGCATGAGTGAACTGCAAACAGTGATTTGAAAAAACATCATCGGTTAACTCAAAACAACTGTCAGCATAATATAAACATTAAAGAGTTACTTTAAAAATCATTTAGTAATGGTAAATACAGACCTCCATTGTCAACCAGGGCAGGAACAAAAAAACATTTAATCTATATTTAGAAATAACAACACAACAAACCAAGAAGGTATACCTTCCCCTCTTTTATTGGTAAAATTACACGTTCTATTCATTTTGTGTTTTTCTATTTATTTACTTTTGTCCATTGCCTTCCTCTTTCCTCAGACCCTGCTTGAGACGTCTGGGTCACTGTTCACATTTGTTGTGCTAGGTCACATGTGATGTTGAAAATGCTGTCCTTTGACATAAAACAGGAGGGAACAATATTGACAGAAAGTGACAATTCAGAGGGCAAAGAAATACCCGGTGCACTCTAAGAGACCTTACGTACAAAAACAAGTAAATTCTTACAAAGGTGCTGAATTGAAATGGCTAATGATTGGGGTCATATTCACAGGAAAAAAAAGCAAGAAAAAAAAAAACAAGAGTACAAGAACAGTGACATTATCTCTTTTTTCACCCCTCGTCGATATTTGTGATTTTGGTCAGAGGAGGCTGATTTTGCCTTGTGTCATTTATATGCATTTTCTCCAAATCTGATTTGAAAAACATTTCATTAATGCAAAGGAAAAAAAAACAACAACAACACATCGGAGTTATACCACCTGTTAATGCATTTAGATATACAAGTAGATATATGTAAATGATTAGAAAAGTCGTCTAGCCTAATAAATCATATACTGGTTTCATCTGTGCTGGAGTAGTGGACGTCTGAGAGACTAATACAATAGAAATAATACAGGATCTACAGAACAGCCTGACATCGATGGAAAATAGCCTGTTTGCTCATTCTCCGAACTTTCCTCTCTCCAACAAAGGAGGGATGTGATCAAGGAGAGCAGGAGAAAGATGAGGTGTAACTGAATACTGGCAGTATGCATCCACCAAAAGGGAGAGCGAGTTTGAATAGTGGCGACGCCACTAAATTTTTCATTCAATCGAGCAAACGAGAGGACAAGGAAATACACGGGAGACACAACTTGTTTTTCCACACAGCAGCAGTCTGGAATTTCTTTTGTCTTAAATGCGATTGGTTAAATCTGATCACATGTTTGTCTCTGTTTGTTTTCTCAAAGCTCTATATAACTTTGAAAAAAGGAAACCAAGAAGAAAAAAATCAGACGGCAGAGACACTTGTGTCAGCTTGGGTTTGCTTTTATCTGAATGTGCATGTACTGTTTTTTGGAGGAATAACTGGTCAAAACATTAATGTGTTGATTTACAAGGGTATCGATGGCCAGTTTCCAGTTGTGAAGCTGTATGGTACAGTCTAACCGGCCTTAGTTTAGAGCTGGGTCATAAGTGAATGGATCTCACACTATGGATTCATACTGTGTTTGTGTGTCTGTATCAGTCCTTAGGTGCATCTGCCAGCTGATTGGTCCGATGGTTAGTTGCCGCCTCCACAGCACTGGCCGCTTCTGCCCTGAGGGGCTGTCTCCTGTAAGTCGACGCCTCCTCTGGCCCGTCCGCCACTTCCTGCTCCACCCTGCGGCTCGTTCTTCGGAAGCTTCTTAGCTAAAGAGAAGGAAAACATCTTCATAAACGTACTAGATTTGAAGTGAATTAAATCATCAGCATTATTTGAGTGATTGGGTGTGGCGACTGGTTGAGCGTTTTTGTGGCAGGTGAAACTGGTGTCATGTTGCCGTGTTTTGCTCCAGGCTGGAAGGGAGTCAATAAAACAGACGAGATCGAGATCGTACCGATAGCCATGAAGATCTCATTCACGTTCATGGCGGTCTTTGCAGACGTCTCCATGAAGAGTAGGCTGTTGTCGTCTGCGTACGCCTGCGCCTCCTGCAGAAAGCGGATGGGTTAAAAACATATCAGTAAAAACCCCAGAAGCAGATTTAAAAGCACG
Organism: Enteromius thamalakanensis; assembly: GCA_032357475.1. NCBI lineage: Eukaryota > Metazoa > Chordata > Actinopteri > Cypriniformes > Cyprinidae > Enteromius > Enteromius thamalakanensis. Next base: position 15,698,453 of record JAUCMT010000068.1, read on the forward strand.
GGGTTGTTCTGTGGTCATATAAACACACCTGAAAGTCAACAGCTCTCTTGTTCGCCAGGTCTGCCTTGTTCCCGGCCAGGGCAATAACGATATTTGGACTCGCCTGACGCTGCAGCTCCTTCACCCAGTTCTTTGCTCTAGTGAATGTGTCCTAAGAGCGTGAAGGAAAACAGCAGAGAAGTAATTGTAAGAGGACATCGGATGAAATTTGTACTGTTTTTATCTTTTTTGCGTTTAGTAGGGCACGTAGGTCCGGAAACAGAAAGTGTCTGTCGCGTGGCATGTGAGTACTAAACTAAGCAGCAAGTTCTCTTTCATGTCTTATTGTGCTTAAATTGTCAAATACACACAGGTTTATGTTAAAAACACAAATTACAAAAAAAGTTGGTTATGTCTGTGAAGGTAAACAGCTGGGAAAGAAAGGACATGTTTATGCTATATCTGTGTGGCAGAAGTGTAAGATATAGTAAATAAATCAATGAATCCACTGCTTTCTTGTCTCCTCTGAGGCTGGGACTCTCAATAGTTTTCTGTGCTCGTCAGTGCAGCCAACAACAAAAGATAGCACGCTTTGGGCGGAAACTTAAAGGGGCAGAAATATTAATAATAAAAAAAAGACCACCTTCCTACAAAATACTGTATTTTTACTGTAAATAAAAATACAGTATTTCGATACAATTACACATACATTAGCTTAAAGTTGTTGACAGGAACTGCATTGCCACTGCGACTTGCTTTTGACTTTGAGCAAAGGTCTGACAGTATCCTGCAGAATAATAATTAACCCCAGCAGTCAGTCAGGTGAAACCTTATTATTCAGACCTTACCCTTCTGCTGAGCACAATGGCGTGATGTCAGCCTTTATTAAAGGCCGATACACGACTGGCAAAGTCACATTGCAGCTGAGGTGCCACGTAACCCTCAGCTGGTGAACGATTGGACACCTGTCTGATAAAAGCTTAGCCTTGTTTTGATTTCATAACCGTGCGCGCACTTACTGTGTTAGTAATGTCATAGACGACAATGGCCGCCTGGGCTCCTCTATAGTACATAGGTGCCAGGCTGTGATACCGCTCCTGTCCGGCTGTGTCCCAAATCTCAAACTTTACTGTTGTATCATCCAGGCAGACTGTCTGTGTGAGGAAAGCAGCTAGAAAGGAAAGAGAAACAGAAACATTTATGACATGACGCCAATGTTTATCAGTTCGTATGACAAAAATAATCATTTTAGCACTTCCTTACTGCTGAGCTATTTAAAGCTGGACATGTTCAGAGGAGAGTAAGAGTAAGAAACATCGCTATCAGATCATTTAGAGGTTATTTGATGTTTAATATACAGTTATGTGGTGGAGGGTCATATTGAATCAGGCCAAAAACATGATTGATGAAAATATTTTTGTTTGTTTTGTTGTTTTATTACTACTTACTACTACTACTACTACTACTACTACTGCTGCTGCTGCTTTCTATCAATAAAATGTTGCTTTTAAAAAATTTAAGACCAAATCATCATATTAGAATATTTTTTAAAGATAATTTGACACTAATGTCTGGAGTAATTAAATGAAAAAAAAAAATAATAATAAATAAATAAATAAAAATGTAAGGATCATGTGACAAAGTCTGGAGTTATGATGCTGAAACCAGCTTTACATCACATAAATAAATACAAATTATTGAAAGAGTATCAAGATGAACATTTCACAATTACAGTTTTTGTTCAAATAAATGTGGCCTTGGTGAGCAAAAGAGACCTGTCAAAAAACAGCAAACTTTTAAATATACAAATAAAGCTATCAGATGATGAGAGGTGACACCCTACTAAACAACTAGCAACATGCTAACAACCACTAACACCCCAGTGACCACATGGAAACACATTCACAACACCCTAGAACACTAAACCGTCACAATAGTGACATTTTGCACAGGCAGGCACTCTAGAACTCTTCAGAAAATGTAGAATCTAGAACACAATAAAATACAGGAAGCGTGCAGAAGCGGAGAATAAGAAAGACTGTGCAAGTTTGTAATCCCTTCAATTCCAAACATTGTGCTGAGTCAGGTGCCATGGTCACATGTCTGTAGCTCACATTCATTTCTCCACAGCAATGAGCTTTGACCTGCTCACTGACGACAGGATGATGGCATTGAAGGAAAATATGTAGGAAGACAAAAAAAGTGCTGAGGATTTCCTTATTGTCAGCCTTGTGTAAGCATGTGGTATCCTGCCTGTACGAAATGTCCCTCCGAGCAGTTTTCTTTCCCCATGCCTGACAAGAATGGATCTCTTCTAAATATGAAACTGAGCCCTGATCGAACAAATCCATTAATGTCCATAATCTAATTCACTTCAACATCCCTTGAGACACTGACCACTTAAAAACGAAGGGACACACTAAAACACACACACACACACTCAGGAAATCCCATTGTTGACCGTTTCCCTTTCCTTCTAGTCACCAAACTCTTTCCTCGTTTGCTCTATGTAGTTGTTTTGAAACAGTGGAGAATGTAAACCTGTTAAAATGTAAAAGTGATTACCATTTTAAGCGGTATACAGAATGTGTTTGGTTGTAAGATCAGATCTGTGCACATGCATAACTGCGTGTGTTTTATACTGCAGTATGTGGCAGTCATGTGATTAGCGAGTAAGAACCAGCTTTTCTGCTTCTGACTGAGCCCAGCCCTCTCACCGCATATCAACACGACCTCATACAGGCTAAGGGTTTGCTCTATATAAAATGAGTTCTCACTACCACTTATGTGTTGTGTTTCAAGATATGACCCCGTAGCCAATCTTTTAAAGGAGATATTCTACAGTTTTATTCAAACTTCCTGAATTAGAAGATCATGGCATATTTAACTTATTTTGTCTTCTGGGAAACAATCTTCTGTAGCCTCTGAAGGGCAGTAATAAACGAAAAAATATATTTTCACAAAATAAGAAAACCTCCATTCAGTTTTCACCCCTGGCTCAAAACGCATCATTTTCCTGCATATGTAGCCCTCAGCTATCCTTGATGGGAAAAGATGGCTCTGAAAATCATAGAGTCACTGTTGGGAAGTGTTCAAATACACAAAAATGCTTATGGGACCTGAACAACTATCACTAAACAAACAACAAAAAATTATAAATAAAATACACAGTTGTGAATCATAGAAACAAGAATCAAGAAACAAGGGTATGTAAACTTTTGATCAGGGTCGTTCTTATAAATTCAGCTACTGTTTTATTTTGCGGACTATATGTCTGCTATATTTGGTGTCAAAGGCTCAAGATGGAGATCAGGACCAACTCAACTCATAATCAAAAGCATGAGAAAAACCCGTTATCTTTAGAAAGATAACACGCTCCTTCTAACCTCCGATGGTGCTCTCCTGATACTCGTGGAACTGGCCTTTGACGAAACGCAGCACCAGGCTGGACTTGCCCACGGCAGACTCTCCCAGCAAAACCAGTTTGAACTGGCATATTTTGTTCCCGACGGGGGCGGCACCATTGGTCCGCGCTGGTCCACCTCGCCCCGCCATGCCAACAGGCCCGGACAACAGGAGAGGAGAGGGCTGACTGGATCTGAGAGGGGTCCTGAACCAGGATCAAGGGAGCCCAGGGGAAGGTGGGGTAGAGAGTGAGAGAACCAGGGAGAGAAAGTGAGAAAAAGATGTAGAGACGGCCCCACTGGATGAGCAAACCTAGAGAAAAAGAAAAAAAGAAGTAGGTTGGCCAACAAAACACATAAATGACCAGATATAAATGGCTATATTATAAAACACTGCGCTCTGTGATGCTCTCGAGTTGAGTGAATGGAAAGGACGAACTCATTACAGGTCGTTAACGGCTATCACACCATTCCAGCGCACTAACCATTAACCAGCCACCACATAATGCTCCAATAAAGCTCACCACAACAAAACAGTCCTCTTTACAGATTCCACCCACACCGTGCTGCAATTACAGTTAAAAGCATCAATATGAAATCACACAAAGTAAATTTCAGTGTCATTTCAAATGTACACTAACCTAGCTCCCCAAATAACCTACACTCATCAGCAATCCCAAATTATCTGTTCTGTATACGATGCTCAAAACGGGTCAGAACCTGTTGGGTTTTTTATGTGTATATTTGGTATTCGGAGCATAACACAGACCCACATTCAGCTCAGCTTGGGGCAAAACAAATCATGGACAACAGACTGTGGCGTCAGATTGATAAATAAAATCACAACAGGGGAAAGCACATATTTTCAACTCCTGAAACATCTCTTTTGTGCAAACTGGGTTTCAGTGTTACTTTTTGTTTATTAGAAAAGTTCCATAGTAAACCCAAATGCAGCGCTGAAGTAGACCAGTTAAACTGAGAGAACGAAAATAAACGAGAGACAGAGATACAGAAAAGAGAACTAACTGTAGCTCTGAGGTCATTATCTGAGCTTATTAAAAACAGAAGCATATTATATTTCTGCTGTAGGCATGGTAATGTGCAGAGGCAGATGAGAGACGTCAAATAGACGGATGGACCTTCGTTCACTGTAGAAGACTTCAGGTATTAAGGCCAGCCCATCAGAAGTGGTAACACATTTTTATTTTAATTCCATTTACCTTTATATAACCTGCTAATAACTTCAGCAAAAGTAGTGGGCAATGAAAAAAGTGATTATGGAGATGTCGCTACCAACATCATGTCTTGGGGTTCAGTCTAATCCAAAGCATGTGATGGAGGTTTAGAATCCTACACACACACATTGGTTTTTGTGATTTATGGGGACTCTCCATAGGTGTAATGGTGTTTATACTGTACAGACTGTATGTGGTATTGCCCTACA
>JAUCMT010000068.1:15712640-15725859 GCA_032357475.1 Enteromius thamalakanensis
AGAAAGATCAGGCCCTTTCTTACAGAGCAGGCAACACAACTTCTTATCCAGGCCCTGGTCATCTCCAGGCTGGACTAATGCAATGCTCTTATAGCCGGTCTTCCCTCATGCACTATCAAACCTCTACAAATGATCCAGAAAGCAGCAGCATGACTGGTCTTCAATGAGCCCAAAAGAGCCCATGTCACACCTCCAAATTGAAGCTCGCATTACGGCACTGATGCTTTGATATGGAACAATCATCGGCTCGGCTCCCGCTTACCTTAACTCACTGCTACCAATCTACACTCCCTCCAGAACTCTGAGATCTGCACGTGAACGACGCCTCACTATACCATCACAAAGAGGCACAAAATCTCTTTCCAGAACATTCTCTCACACCTTTCCTGGCTGGTGAAATGATCTTCCTATTGCTGTCTGCAATGCCAACTCCCTTAAAACCTTCAAACGACTTCTGAAAACCCATCTCTTTTAACACTGTTTGACATCATAAAAAAAAAAAAAAAAACATAACCCTACTCTTTCTTTCCCTTTCTAGCCTGCACTTATTTGAAGATTATCTGTTGTACGGTATTATGAGCACTTCCCAAGTTGTTTTTGCCTCTGTATGACTAATTGCTTGTTTTTTTCCCCACATGTACGTCGCTTTTGATAAGCGTCTGCTAAATGAATAAATGTAAATGTAAATGATAAGTACATTTTATTTCATGTAAGTACAATGGCTACTACTAAGTACAAAATTAGGTAATTACTCTGTATTATGACACCTTGAAATCAAATGTTACCAAAAACTGTTTTTTAAAACTGTTATTTCTTTTGATTTGCTGATACCTCTGTATTGAGTTGACGGAGACTCTGTCTGACCTCCTCTGTCTCAAGGAGAAGGTTTGCACCAACCTGAAACGGATCTAAAAAGACCAAAAGTAATAAGTAAGAGTTTTTAAACTTTTTTGACCTTTATTGAATAATAGAACACTATTTAAAATGTGACCATGACCTTACAGGTAAAGTAACAGTACAGTAAATACAGTGTGTTGACATATTTAGTGAGTATTTAGTCAGTTTGGTTTGCCTGGGATTAATGGATTTTGATTGGCTGATATTTAATTTTTTTTAAATAATGTTTTTTATAACATAATATGACTGAATTAGGTTAAATGCCTACACAGTGTTTTATACAAATCTAAACCAATAGCTCTAAACAATGGGGGTTGGCCAAATTTTGATGAAAAAATTTTTTTCTAGTTACATAAAATTCTGAAATTCAGAACCACTGATCTAAACTATAATGCACTAGTCTTGTATTAATGGAGAGACCACCTCACCTTTGAGCTCTGTGTTCGGAGATGGCTCACTGTGCTCAACATTGAAATGAAAAGCATGCTCGTTATCCTCAATGCCATCGACAACCCTACAAGACAAGAGGATATTAGTGCATCAGTAATCAATATTATCGGCTCTAAGTATTATTAATGTGTGTGTATGGAGATTTCCTCGTTCTAGAGGTTGTGTTAAAATAACTTAAAAAAAATTAATAATAAATGATAATAATAATATAATGATAATAATAGTAATAAATTCTATTTTTTTCCTACCGGGGGCTTAGGTCCAGTGGGCTGACACAGTTCAAGGTGGGAATGAGTAGTTTGGCTGGTCTGTGGCAGGAGCTCTTGTCTATTCTTGGGGCAGGAATTGCTGCCGCAGACAGATCCTCATGGGTTGGCATCAGAGGAGAGAGGCTTTGTACTCGGGAGCTTTGAATGGGAGATCTGCAGAGACGGAGCATGTTGAGGTGCCGAAACTCCTCTCCTAACATGGCACTCAGATTAGGCTGAGATGCAGGACCTCCCAAGCCAGAGAGCAAGGGCTTCCTGCCCTGGTCCTGTCCAGCATCTTCCTCTTGCTCTGCTTCCATGATAAACGGCAGCTTGGAATCATCAAAGCGCTCCTGGAAGTAATAAAAGGGGTAGAGAAAAGAGCCTAAATGTAGTGTGGGTGGTTGCTGTGTTACTACTTCTTTTATTATATTACCAGTCCAGAATGGATTTGAGTGTGGTTATAGCCACATCCTTAAAGGCTTAAAAGTAATTGTTTTTTCGATCATTTGTAGAGCACAGGAAATGCATTAATTTGTGAAATGCCTTTTGGATACTGCACTGTAAAAATATTATTCAAGTATTAATAAAAAAAAAAAAGATGTTGCTTAACATGTTATCTTGTGAATGTGATAATTGTAAATTCTTCTATTAAAATAATTGCTAAAAAATTTGTAATAAAACAAAGAATGTTTTTCTTGTAGGTGTGAAATTGTTTTGAATATTTATGGAATGTTGTCAATAGTTTAAGCACTGAACTTTATATTCATCAAAAATATGTTACTGAAATAATGACTGATGAAAATCCAGCTTCAATATGACAGGATAAAATAACTTTTTAAAATATGTTTAAATATAAATTATTACAAATAATTTTATATTGTAGCTATATTTTACAATTACTGTTTGTATTTTATTATTGATCAAATAATAACTTATACTGGTTTAGAAAGAACTATCTATTGTAACAATTATGGCAAATTGTATGTCATGGCAATCTGACACCATGTACTCAAAGGAATTAATTCTACATTTTACAGTGTGTGGTTTCATGCTCTCTGCTTTTGCAAAAGAACACTCAAAATTATTTATGAGTCACTGTTCTGTGCATGTCATCGAGTTCTTCTCTGTGTGACACTGTATCCTTGCTTTGGTTTGTGTGTGTGTGTTAGATGTTCTGATCATTAAGACAGCTGGCACAGCAATGAGACAGAGGGTCAGTGCCACAAACAGATTGCTAATTCACCTGATTCAGGCACATCTAGTTTCGGTCTGCCAACTCTGTGTGCCGCATACACACATCTGCAGCTCATAGTGACACTAATAATTGGGAGCTTATGTAAGGTGGCCTTTTGATAAGTATGGGTATGGCTGTGCATGTGTGCAAACATGAGAGCGTGAATGGAAAGGTTAAAAAGGATGGGGGAAAAAAGTCTGTAAAAAAAAAAAGACTGTAAAAGTGTGTGATAAATCTCCTCGTTACCTGTGGGAGTCGAGCTGAGCGCGAGAATCTGGCTTGGCCCTGTTGGGATAAATGAAAACTCTGAGAACCGTAATGACTCAAGCTCAAACAGAACACAAATGCTTATGCATAACACTTAAGCATGAAAATCATACTGTTTTTGTGTCATGCACTGTTGATTTATTGTACATTTATTTACTTATTTTTGTATTTTTACTCAACACAGAGCTTTAAGAAGGTACGTTCTAACTTCCCAATGATGTACTATTTTAATTAGTTTAAATTTAGAACTACACCCTTTACTAAAATAAATAAATGGACATAAATTAATGTTTTGAAATGTATTAAATTATATGTAAGAAGACATTTCCATTCATCAAGGATCCAAACAAAATAAATCACAGTTTTTAACAAAAATATTAAGCAGCACAACAGTTTTCAGCATTTATAATAATGTGAAAAGTTTCTTATGTAATGGTAATAGCGAAACATTCAACATTGGATGTCTACTGAAATTTCAGGCATCACAAAATTGAATGACATTTAATTTTAAACAGTAATAGTAATTTACAATATTAAAATTTTTAATGTGAGCAGAAGAGAAAAACCTTTCAATGGTAATGTATGCACTGAATTCATGTGTAAAAAATAATATAAATATTTTAATTGAAATATTAGATAATTTCTTTTTTAAAAATAATAAACTGAAATTATTTAAATTATAAGTGATTACAAGTTTTCAGCATCCCAAACCAGAAAAAAGAACATGACATAATGATTTAATTTAAGATTAAATTATTGATTCAAGAAAGAAAAGGACAGCTGAACGATACAAGAGACTAGGAGAGCGATGTGAGAAAGTCAATTGAAAAGACAATGGTTTAACGGACATTCAAAAAATAAAACACTTAATAGCCACAAAAAAAATTGAAACTCTAAAAAACAGAGATTGGCAAGTCAGACCAAGACTGATATGCGCATCTCGCTTTACCTCTCTGAGGTTGTAGGTGAGATTGTGGTGTATGTCCTCATTAAAGCGGCTGCCATACTCCGGGTAGAGCTCCAGAACCTCCTGCAGCGCTCTGACACTGATGTACTGTAAATCACAGTAAGTCAGAGCCTTTACATCTGCGTTAGCTTTGATCACCTGATCCTTCCCGGGCAGGTCAGCGCCAATCAGGTCTCCCTTACCTGTACACCAGACAAACACGTTAGTACAAACGAGGCAAGATGTTGTTTGATTTAACTGCACTGAGATAAACACACCCCTAAACAGCTGTTTCTATGTAGGCTATATAACATACCCAGTATGGCAAGCACCATGCCGTCCTTGAGGACCTCCAAAGACCCTGAGCAGACAAAGTGTTGAGCATGCAGGGCATCTCCATGCCTAATGAGGTACTCTCCAGGGGCACAGAAGGAGGTCTTAATGTGCAAGGATAGTGAACGCAGGCACCCCCTACTGGCGGAGGAGAAGAGTGGCAGCTGCAGAATGTCTTTGTTCAGGTGCATGGCAATGTCTGCCCGCAGCTCGTCTGGGAAGTCGTGTAAAAGCTAACAGACAGGAAAAAAGATGGACGTCACCCACAATGGTGTAAAGATCATGGCTGTGTCTTGACATAAAAAAAACAAACAAAAATGTTGTCTAAAAGCTGTGGCTGGTCGTCAGCTAGTGTGTAAATGTACAGTAAATCTGCTTTTTAATGTCATTTCTAGCAAGAAATTTGTGTAATAATTTAAAATGTATCAAGTTTTGTTGTGCGTATTAAATTATTATGCCTGTCCGAAATCAGTTATTAAAGATACCTTTATGCGCAAACATCACTTGCAAAGACACTGCAACTAGTCAGCTACACTTTCAGACTCAGCCCATGTTTACAGTTGTTATTGTACTAGAACACTGTCACATCTGTCATAATCATTATCATATTCTTCCACTCAAGTATAAGATGAGGTAATCCCTCAGAGTCTGTCTTTCAATATGATCTCAACAAGATGCAATATCAGCAGAGTACAGTAACAGTTTGAAGGGTGTTCAGTGTTTTCGCTGCATAAATTAGTAGAAAGACAGATCAGAGTGTAAATGAGCTAGGCCATGCTTCAGTTTTTTTTCCCACACAGATACAGTGCTGGGGAGTAATTAACTAAATGTAGCAGTGCTAACTAAACTTCATTTTTGGTGGTGTGACTGTGACTGATAATGTAGATTTCACTGCAACACACCACTTTACTCACAAAACCTTCCATCTAAAAAAATCATTAAATATTCTTTAAATGGCCCTCTCTCATGTTTAGCAGTGGAAAAATCTGATTTACTTGGTATTTTCTGTACTCTTTTTTACCAAAATATAATATAAAATAATTCATATATAATATTGCGTGCAGTCAGTATGATTTTGTTTAATGTTAATGTCTCTCATGCTTACCAATGCTTCATTTATTTGAATAGCATACAGTAAATCCAGCAATTTTGTAAATTTAATTACAATGTTTTCTATTTAAATATATTTCAGTTGCCATTTAATTTTCTGCTGAGGAAACCATTTTTTCAGAATATTTTCAAGAAAGTTTAAAAGAACAGCATTTATTTGAAATAAATCTATTTTAACATTATAAATGTCTTCACTTTTTGTAAATGTCCTTGCTTATAAATTTAAATCAAAATACCTTTAAAGCTTATAAACAGTGAAGAGGCTACCTTTTTATAAAAGGGTTTAAAAGAACAACTTTAGCTTTAGTTTAACTACTTTTAAATTAGCCGCTTATTACTTTTTACAATTTTAAAGTAGCTTCCCCAACACTGCACCCGAGACCTTCTTGTTTCTTTTTTAATTAGATATAGGTCTTTTCATTGTGGGCAATCCAATTACCACTGCTATAACTATGACAGTATTCAGAATTAGTGAATGTCTCAGGAAGCTATAATTAGTCCATTGAAATAGATGTGACCCAGATCTGTGCTCATGAATTGTTCTCCATCTAATGATACCAGTATGTTATCAAACTCTGATGGTGGCTTTTACAGCTGGACAAAAAAAAAATAAGAAAGAAAGAAAAAACTTGGGTTCTATATATAACCTTTTATATTGCTATGCACTGATCTTCCCAGAAGACTTTATTCTAAACACACATTATATTATATAAAGATCTGACACGAGCCTCCATTCAAGTAAATATAAAGCAAGTGATTTAAACTGTCATGGCACCGTGTAAACACTGCAGTCATATGCTCTACAGCCCCCGCTCGAGAGCCACGTCACGGCATGGTTTGTAGGGTCTCACCTCGTTGGCGTTGATACCATTGTTGACAGACCAAGTGGTCTGGAAGTACTCCAGCATGCGCTGCTTCAGCTGCTGGGGCAGGCGATGCACACGGATGAAGTCCTTCAGATCCTTCATGCGTGTGTGGTAGAGCGAACGGCGGGAGTACATGCGCTGGATGATGGCTGTCACGTTTCCAAACACCACCGCGTGCATCAGGGCTGTGAGAAGAACGCGAGAAAGAGTCCTGAATAACTGTCTGTCTAAATCATCTCAGTGAACAATATGTTCTAGATCTTCAATTACATGCCGAACTTTCTGAAATTAAAATGTCTTTTTTTTAAGTAAATGGTAACCAAAATGGGGCTCTCTTGACCTACAAACAAGCTAATTATACATTAGGCCTGAAATGCGCTGGTGAACACACCCCCGATAAGCATGGTGCAGATGGAGAAGATCTTCTCAGCGTCTGTGTTGGCACAGACGTTTCCGAACCCGACGCTAGTCAGACTGCTCAATGTGAAGTAGAGTGAAGCAATGTAGGCGCTGCGCAGAGATGGGCCGCCAACTGTACCATTCGTGTAAGGAGTCTCCAGACGCTTGCCTAACTCTTGTAGCCAACCTACAGAAGACAGGAGCAGTGGAAACAGAAGAAAAAACAAATAGTGGATTGAAACATCAACTTCATATTGATCTAAATGAAAAGCTTCAGTTGACATACCATCCAAAAGTTTCTTTTTCCGCATCAAATCAGCATATGAGAATGATTTCTGAAGGATCATGTGACACTAAAGGCTAAAGTAATAATGTTGAAATGCATTGTTTATGTTTAGTAGAAAGCGCAAGCATGCTGAACGCAAACACTATGTTGATTTTGTTCTGGGGTGCTCTCCAAAGTATCTTAAAGGGTTACACCACCCAGCTCCATTTTGGAGTGTATCTGCTAGATGCAAACAAGCTTAAATTGTGTTCAATTAAAGATGTAGAAAACATATCCACAGAAGGACGTATGCAGTTTCCATCCAGTGGACACTCTCCAAAATGGAGCTACTGTGACACTGTGGTGCCGAATTGTTAAATCAAGTTGTTATTTTAGTTTTCTTACTATACAAAACATAGTATTTTCATAATATACATCTCATGGCTTCATAACATTATAGCTGAACCACTGATGGCAGATGGAGCATTTAGCGTTTCCTGCTTATTCGAACATTGACTGTGTTCATTACTTGGCCATCAATGGGATAGTCACAAGCCTCCTGGGTTTCATCCAAAATATCTTAAATTGTGTTCAGAGGGTGAACAAAGCTTTTACAGGTTTGGAACAACATTAGGGTCATAATTATTGACAGAATATTGGGTGAACTAACCCTTTAAACTATCATTGATCAAATAAAAGTCTTAAAGGGCATAAACAAAAAACCATACTGCCTGCTGAACTTTTGAATGCCAGTAAATTCAACTGGCATCTTAATACACAGAGAAACCATACAGCCCCTTACCAATGTCCCAGGTCAGGGGGTCATTGCTGGCAAGCTCATTGCGTCCAATGACATACCAAACACAGGCCAGCCAGTGCGCCAGCAGGGCAAATACAGACATCAGCAGTGTCAGGACCACAGCACTGTACTGAGAATAGCCATCCAGCTTCTGCAGCAAGCGCAGGAGACGCAGCAAACGCACAGTCTTCAACAAGTGCACGAGGGAAGTCTATCAAATAAATGACACATTTAGTGCAATGAAAATGTATGGTTGTATAAGCTATTGCATTCATAGGTTAAACGTGCATTCTCACCACGGAGATGTTGAATAAATAGAGCAAGTCAAAGGGCAGAGCAGCGATGAGGTCCAGGACGAACCAGGTAGTACAGTAGTGCAAATAGATGGAGCGAGCATCATAAACCACCTGACCCGCCGGCCCCACGTAGGTGGTTCGGAAATTCAGAATGATATCTAGGGAAACAATTGAACACAAAAAGCAATAGAATTTAGAAAAATAATAATATTTCTCAGCAGAGCTCTCAAACAATGGCCTTTCAATCGAACACAAATATTGACTGTGAGTGCATGAATATTAAAAAACCTGCTAATTAGAGTGATGAAGCCTCGTACATGCTGGACTGAATAAATATTCATGAACCCTGTTCTGTGCGGATCCCTTTTCCACGGTACATTTAGTCCCATCAACCAATTATTTTACCACATCTGTGTACATGAGGTTTATTAAATTACCACTTGCATCAGGTCACAGTGGGGCTTCAGTATTATTTTTATTACTATGTTTTTAACAAAAAGAGATTTTGTTGTAGGTTTTGTGAAAAAAACTAATTATATCATGAGTGTGTAATTTCAGAATTGGGGTGTGATTGTCACTTTGTTAACATGTTTAAGGTGAAAGCAGCTCTGCAGATGTCAGAAGTTAACACCGTTTAAAAATGGAACAGAGGTGGAAATAAGGGCACGCAGGACACAGCTTTGCACAAAGACCACACACCGAGGATGAAGAGCATCTCCACAGCTATGTCGCTGACAATGGTGGTTCTGGAGGTGGAGTCACAGTCTGGGTTGTCAGGTTCGCTGTCGTCAGGTGTGGAGAAGCAGACGTTGTATGGGACGGTGACAGCCACGTAAAATGTCGCAAGGAGGATCAACCAGTCCCACAACGCTTTGCACACGCTGTAATGAAGTAAAATGAAGCGGGATTTCTGCACCGACGCCACCTTGTATTCCGGGAGAGTTGGCTGTGAAAAAACATGCTGTGAAAAACATGAAAAGAGACGTCTTTTTATTTCTGTGTCAAACATGCGTTTGAATTATAAACCTTACACACTACAAAGCAAAATGAGTAGTTTGAAAACTAGGATGTAATCTTAGATGTCATCTTTACTAAGAGCCTCTTACAGTAAGTTGAAGCATTTCTTTTTTCATGCGCTAGCAAATTATTTCTCAGCAGTTGGTGATTTGAGTGTTGTTATCAATCATAAAAGCCGCATTCAATTTCTTCTCAGCAATGCAGCCTTTTAGCCTGTAGTATTCTGGATTTAATCATGGCTGATCCAAATATTCTTCACTGCATCTTTTGTGTGAATGTGGGCCGCAGTGTGCCTGTGTTACTGGAGTTTTTAAATTAACTGGTGACCCAGCATGCCCACATGTGCAATGTGCACATGCTGTCACATCATTAAAAAGAAAAAGTCTAGTAGCCTAATAGAATTGTTTCTCGCTACATGAGCCAGTAATCTTTATAAACATTTGGTTATGATGAACAGAGGTTGTGTAGCTCGCAAATACAGATTGACCTGGTAAAGTTTTGAACTGCTAAACAGGCAAAACCATCTGAACTAGACAGTTAACTTTTTATCCGAAAACTTCACAACATCACAACTTAAAACGAAGATATTCACAGTGGGACTAAAAAATTTAACAAATCTCACAGACTCCCATCTTTATTGAAATGATGCATATTTCTCATAAAAAAGTAATTGGTGCCTTAAAAAACATGGTGATATCAAACACTGTTTGCCAGTTCATAGGCTGCGTTTGATGTTTTATGTTTGTGCGAGTGCGAAACAGCTAAATGTGGATTGCCCAGAAAATACTGGAAAGGGATTTGCAACAAATCAGAAGGTTCACAGAATCTAACGTTTGCTATTGCTTCCTGAATGCATCAGAAATAAATGTTCATTGAATCTTCACACCTGCAGCATTCAGAAAGAATATTTGAGACATTCAGAAAAGGTGGAGGTAACAGCTCATAATGACACACAGCAGGAGCATTTAACATTTGCTGTAAAATGTCAGGGCAACCCTTAATGCTAATTGCACCTCAGCACATGAAAGAATGTCCTCAGTTCTCTGACTCTGACTCAAAAGCTCTCGATTCAGATTCATCTGAGTACATTTGACTTATATTCATCTGCTAAAGCTGTAAGTTATGTGGTGCTTATGTGGTCCTCAAGTATCTAACGTAAATTCAGGAGGTTTTCTGTCAGTTCAAATGATCAAAATGTATCTGACGAAGGGTTCTAAAAATATGACTTCTTATAAAAAAGTGTTCCTGTGGCTCAGTGTGGTTAAGGGAGAGCTGTCTCAAATAAGTGGGTGAGATGAACCACTTTAATAAAAACTGACCATCTGACTCAATCTGTTTCAAATCTGTTGGAATTTATTAATAATTTACCTTGTTTACAGGCTAATGTAACAATTACCATACAAAAACATTAACAAAAACATTTAACTCAAATGTAAATTAAAATCAAGTATCAAAATCAAAATATTTAATTGCTTGGATTTCTGTTGAACACCAAAGTTTTATCCTTCCAGACTAAACAGAGTTTTACTTTTGTTGGGTAAGATTAAATAAAACCTGAATTAGAATGACAGAATAAATGTCACTGACTTTAATAAACATTCTTTGCACGGTATCTTTTCTGCAATGTCAAACAGGTCATTAGGGACTACAGGTGGAAAGATATATTTGATTATAATGTGGTGAAAAGCATCTGGTTCTGATCAGAACAGGATTTGGTGCACTACACTGTCGCTAAACTACAAATAAAATGTATTATTTATGATAAACTAAACCAGTTGCATGATATCATATTAAGATTTAGATATTTATTTCACTGCCTTATAACTTATGTCAAGTTGCCCCACAGCATTTGGCTCACTTTGCCACATACTGTAGCTGCCATTTTGGACATTTTTTTTTATTATTATAAATAAATAAATAAAAATTGACCGTCAAATATTTAATGGAGCTTTCCACTTCTCTAATGTGTTTTTCCTTTTCACAGTTGTGTTTGGTTTTGCTTGCAGTTCACAAAAATGTCATTCAATGCAGACGGTACACTTACAGAAAGAACCTTATAACCTACTGAAGCTGAGTGAGTGAGCAGAACAAGAACAAGTACAGCACAAATACTTCCACACAGCGACTAAAATAGGCATAGAGCACAAGAGCAATCTTTGGATTTTAACAATTGTTCATTCAAAGTTTTATTTATTTATTTCTTTTACCATGAATTAATAATTTCACACGAGATTTAGATTTCAAATCTTTATGTTTTAAAAAAAATTGCCATGTCAGACTTCATGTTCAATACTTGTTTGGCTCTGACAAGGGTCTAGCTTATTCTTCCACAGATATATTTAAAATTGTGTAGCTTTTGTACAAATGTGAGTCATCTCTTCATCACTAAAAGTTCAATAGATGTGATTTCTTATACAAAGCCTTTTGTTTACAAGTAATTTACTAAAAGACATTGGCATCGCAGTGTTCAGTGAGTTGTAAGGATTTTGGGAACGGTATGTTCTTTTCCAAGCAAAAAGACGGAATTTCCTGAACAAAAGGGCTGTTGTTTGAAATATTTATTTATGAAAGTAAAAATTATCAGCGGGATGTAAATATTGAATATTCTGCTAGATATCAACACGATTCCAGACATTAAATGAATCTGACCTTTTCATTTTAACAGCTACGGTAGACTTCTCTTTCATCTTGTTAGTTGGAAACACGAGGACATTTACTCTTTAAAAGTGTCAACAGATTGTAAGGTCAGTCATATCACAACATCACAACCTTTATATGCACCAAATGCACAAAAAAATACCAACTACTTAAAACCAGATCAATCTACTTTGTGTCGAGTATTCACGTTTTTTTGTTTAATAATGAAATGATAAACATTTTGAAAGGTTAATGCTTAAAAGAACTAGTGATGACAGTGTAAGCGATATTTTAAAAAACACATTTTTATTTATATTCTCTAAAGCACTGCACTCAGTAATGTTTCATTAGTTAGTTGATACCAGATTACTTGTAAGTGCAATATGTTCAATCAGTGTATCAGAATATTGATTCTCATTTACTACACTAAAACCTGGTTGTGGATGTGGTTTTCATGTACGGTACTTACATTTGGCAGCTTCCTTTTGCTCCTGTTGGTGAACTGACAGGTCAGGTGGTACAGGACGCTTCGGCCACGCTCACGAGCTTGACTCAGATGAGTTCGGCCGGACTTCCTGTTGTAGGTGCCATCCTCTGACAAACACACAAGAAGTATTCAAAGTGACAAAAAAAAAGGATAAACTATTAATTGATATTGATCCAACAGGCTGACTGCCCGTCAGTTACCTTCTGTGGTGGAGTCGGGATGTGATTTGCCATATGAGTCAGTGATGTTTTTGAAGGATAAGAGAAAAAGAACCACTTCTCCGTTCTCATTTTTAATAGGCACAATGTCCAGAAGACACCAGAATGCGGTACCTGGAGTCACAGAACGTAAATTATGTGAAAAACAAATACATCAACTGCTATTTTGTTTTATATGTTTTTGAAAGTCATCTCTCACCAGGGTTGAATTGATTTAATCCAAAATCAAGTAAAAACTACTGCTATCAAATGATTAAGTGTTACATAAATATGTGTACTGTGTATATTTATTATGTAAATAGACCCACATACAGTATATATGTTGAAAATATTTATTTACATTTATATTAATATGATTTATATATAAATGTACACATACATAATAAATATGTACAGTACACACACAGTATATCCCAAGTGAACAAAGTTATTTATTTTGGATGGATTAATCTCAACTAATCATTTGACAGTAAAACAGAAATACTGTCAAATATTGTTAAAACAAAAACAATGTTTTCTAAAACAATGATTTATGTAATTTATTCTTTTTTCAGTGTTACAGTTTTATTCAGGAATCATTCTCATTTTCATTGATAATTATCATTAAGTGAATGTTTAAACATAATTTCGAGAGGATCGCTGAAACGAGTAATCATACACAGCTGATGAACCTTTTCCTAATCATCCCTTGTTCATTCGCGCCCAATCAAGTCATTTCCCCTGCACTACAAATGCTCCCAGCTTTTC
>JAUCMT010000068.1:15729820-15741701 GCA_032357475.1 Enteromius thamalakanensis
GGAGATAAGTACTTTTCCACGTCAAAGACGGTTTTTATAAATCTGTACTTTGATGTGGATTTGATCGTACGAACACTTTAAGATCAAATCAGTGCGTAAGAAAGTTTTATAAATGAGGCCCCTGGTGATGTTAAATGAACTTTGCATTCTTTCTCATTTCTTTGATCATATGATAACATGAATAGTTATTTGTTTCATGTAATTTTTCACATGGACACATTGGCTCTAACTTAAATGCACTAGACGCCATTTTGGCTCAACTAAACTAACTTTATGTCCGAAAGAAAACATTCATTTAACTCACATGTATTTACTCATGTAATTACAATTAGAATGTACAACAATCCAAACACTTATAATATTACGTACATGCTTGTTTAGTATTTGATTAGTATGTCTCTTTGCGTCACTATTCACAGATTACACTAATTAATACTGACTCATATTGAAATCGTATCAAAGACAATTTATTAAAACAAATTGTATGTATATGCATCCACATGTCGAACGAAATCATCATGACTCATTTAATGTCATTTTAAAGGGTTAACAACCCGTATTTTTCTTTACCTGCAGAAAAGTAAGACAGACACGTGAATATACAGCGAGCTGTGGTGATGTTGAGAAGGGTCTGGCTGCAAACTCTGGATGCGAGTGGAACTCCACTCAAAAGCGGAAATACGTCACCTCCACTTTCGACGCCATATTGGTCCGGGCATGACGCCGTCGCCTTGATGGTTCCGAGCAAAATTTTAAGACATTGCATAATGAAAACTTGTTAAACTCTGCGTACCCGCCGGCGGGGACAAATGTACATTGTTATGTCTTGTGTAAAATGAAGGAGACCTGTAAAGTTACTTATTTAAGTTTTAATTAACATCTGCCAGATGCACTCGAACATAACCACATGTACATTTGCAGTAACTCTTTTTCTACCTTCTTTTCTCTAGTTCTCTATATCTAGTCCCACTAGGTAGCGACATCTAGTGGCACATTATGGTAACAACATCACACAATGTCATACTGTTGTCATTGTTGCTTGCTCTGTTCCGGGGGGTTCGTGCTACTCTACTATTCTTATAATAGAAGAGTGCCCCTGAAATGGCTGTTTATTCCCTGTCTTGGCTTTCATGGAGCTCATGAAATGGACAGGGAACTTGGAACAGAGCCATACCGCCAAATGATATTCATATTATACAAATAAATGTATATATTATAACATTTAGTTGTCTGTGATATATTTTGACTTAAGAGTTTCCTGACTGAACTTCATTTGGACAGCAATAAAGGCAGTTTTCTCAATTTTTAGATTCTTTTGCTCCATCAGTTTCCAGATTTTCAAAATATTGTCTCTCGGCCAAATATTTTCCTATTCTAACAGCAATGGAATGGCTTATATGTATCTTTTAGATATATATTAATATCTAAAATTTTTAAAAAATAAAAAAATGTACCCTTATGACTGGTTTTGTGGTTTAGGGTCACACACACACAAACATATATATACATATATATATATATATATATACTGTATATGCCACCATCACTTCACAATATTCAGGTTGAATTCAAAAGCTAAAAAAACCCCAAAACATTCAGGCTCTTTTATGTTATAGACGTTTGTGCATGCTTGATCAATACAAAAGTTTTAATGAAGTACAGGCTAAAAAACATGGCATCGATCCTATAAGGCCTTGTCAAGTGCCTCTCTGTTCTAATAATCCTCTTCAGCTCTTTAGTCAGCCGTAGCTAATTAAAAGTGATTTAAGCAATTGGAGAAAACAAGAGAGAGAAAAGGGTGGCGATACCGAGGCATACAAATACTCAACGTCACGTCTCTCACTCACACATGTACATACTGACGCTGAATTTAGACAGCCAGTGTTGCTTAGGACTGGTGTGACACGATAGCAGGAGGTTCTTCTGAAAAGTGAGAGAGCAAATGGTCAGCGTGACATTTCATAGTGTGAAAATCTGTCCCCTGGAACAGCAGAGGGAATGATTCATATGATTTATATGATTGGCTGTACAGTGAGTTAATGGCATTGCTTTTGTTAAGAGCATCATGCAGAGACATTTCCTCTATGTTCCACTTTCACAAAAAGCAGTGGCTGAGAAGGAGAGGATGAGAAAAAGCAAAAGCTTTTTGCTTATTTTTAGATAGTATGGCTATCTATATTTCTTTTTGCTGAGTGGATGCTGCCACTGGCTTTTCATTTTTCTTATTTTAAAAGCCTCATCACACAGGACTGCTAAGAAGGTGAAAGGCTAGTGATGGTGAAATCTCCTGAGAGCTCATTAACAGACTCCTTACAGTCTAAACAGGAAGACTGACACCAGATGCTTCAATATATCTGATATACAGGCTGGGTGAAGATGGGCGCGAGTTCTTATTAGAGCAGAACAAGATTCTTAGTGACTGTCTGTTTGAAATGTACAACTGTTTCTACAACTTCTATGATCATAGACTGAAAAGTCTAGTTAAGGTCCTTTCTGTCTGTACATGACGTGAAAGAGCAAAACAAGTCATCAATGAATGCTGTATAACATGTGAAGCATTACATGCGATAAATGTACTGTATATGGGCTGAATGAAACACAGCAGATAATAAACATAGCTGAACATGTAATAAACACATCGCCATCTTAGATTTAAGCTCGGTATTGTTGCTATACTGGTTAGGAATACGGGCTTGACTCCCGTTGCACGCTCATACAGACAGAACCGTTAGCTGCTGTGTGAACGACACATTTCATAACTCACACCGGTAAAGAAAATACGGTTGTCAATCCCAAATACAGGACTAACAACTTTATTCTGCTGCTGTGTGAAAGTAGCCTTATTTTTTCATAAAACTTGACTTTTTTTTCCCTTTTTTCTAAGAACAAGACTATAAGTTTTACTTATCTAGACCATCCTTAATAATTTAAGATTTTTTTAATATAGCCTATATTTTGGCTGCAAACAAGACAATAAATCTAATCTAGAAAATAATTTTTAGCAGTATAGTATTTGCATCACAAAACTCACACATAGCAGCAGTGTTCACACCCTCATGCGTAATCTACTACTAGTACTAATGTACCTTTTAGGGTTAAATAAGGTAGGTGTAAATGTTTGTACTTTTTTCAGTGTACTGTCCTAAAGATTGGTTTGGATGCAGATTTGGGTGCAGTGAACAAAGCCTTGGGTAGATGACTGGATGAGATGAACAAAGTCAGTGACTAACGCCATGTCCCGCATTGACGGATCAGAGTATAACACACTAACACCACTGTGTCTGTCAGTTCAGAGCAGTTAGGATAAATTCAACACTTCAGCACACACTATCACACATTCAAGGTTTAGTCATGCTCACCTTAACGGCTTTGGTGTGCTTTGAGTTCTCTCGACAGATATGATGGCAGGTAGAGAGGGAATGAGGGCCACTTACACAAAATATTCCCATCATCTATTGCCCTCCATCATTTGTTCGCTCGTTCTTGTATAGGATTGTAGAGCATAACTCCCACACTACTGAACACTGAGGGCCGTTCTTGCAATGAATAACACTTCAGGGTTTTTTGAGTAGTTGTTACAGTAGTTCTGTTTCCACACAAACAGTCGAATACAATAGTTCAGCCTCGATTTATCAATACAGCAGAAAAGCACGACTCTAGAACATTACCAAGTACAATTTCTCAAGCAGATACAACACAGCTCATCTGACCTACTGACACTAAAGCAAGGCATTCAGCCTTCAAGGATGGAACATTTCGTCCAACACTTTCGTAATCACAGCATAATGAGATGCTCTTATTAGTCTAAAATGTTCACACTCACACTTTATAGAGTCTCTAAACAAAGGTACAACCAAAAAACATTAAAAAACAGCATAATCGATAAAGAATAAAGATAATGCAGCAAATTTCTTTGCCTGAGAAAGACTGCATTTCTGTCATTCGGTTATCCTGATTTTAATCTATTCAGAGGATTTGACATGAGGATTTCTTTTGATTTTATAATTGAGGTAAATATGCATACATATTGCTTCAAAAAATGTCTGAAAAATATTTCAGGAGAAAAAGTCCTATTTAAAATTTACTCAGAACTCGAAGCAGTATTGTTATTGTTTACTAAAACAAATACAAAATGTTTTGGTAAATAAAATAATATTATAATATATATTATAACTATAAATATAATTATAATATATAATTATAGATACAAATTGAAATATTAATAGTATAATGAAATAAAATAAATTACACTTAGAAAGAGAACTTGTAGCCCACTAACAGAACAAAAAAAAAAAAAAGAAACATACATATTTTATAAAAGAAGAAACAAAATGAAAGCTAATTCAATATATAAGTAAATCCAATTTAATAGTAAGACGTTCACATTTGATTTGTAAGGTCAGAAGCTGCATATAAAGAGTTCCGGCGTCTCAGAGGATGAAAGCTCAGACAGAATTACTCACGTGTGCCATCAAAGCGCTTGGCGATGGTGTCAAGAAAGGTGTTCTGAGGGGCCAGGAGCCCTTTCATCACCGGCATGATGACTAATCCTCAGAGCTCCATCACACACAGAACAGAGAGCGGGAGGAAGTAAAGAGGTGAGCTGATTCTGTCTGAAGTTCAAACTGTGTTGGTGGCCGCCTTATACAAGGTGCTAATGGCTTCTGCAGCAGCTTCACTCCGGTCTTCAGGGTCTCTTCTTTAAAGAGCATGTGGTGTAGTGATCAGATGCCACGCTTAGCTCAGGAAACTCTAGTTTGGTAGGATGCATTCTTGTCACCCGGATGGTTAAGTTTGTCTAATTTGTGGTGATATTGCACTCACTTTCCACAGCTCATCAGTTTGGTACATCTGCTCTGCTCTCACTCTCTCCTGAAGCGGCAGGATTTTCTATCAAATGCTGCTCAGTATACAGGCTTCATCTCTTTGTTGTTTGTGTTGTGTCTCTTCAGTTTCCCCCTTCAGTCTCCACGCGGTCTCTTTTCGGTTTTTTAGATTGTTCAAATAGGAGGTCAGATGATTTTTTGAATCCTTTCCTTCTCATCTGTTGTGTTTTATCTGAGGCAGGTGCACAATCTCTACTGCATCTCTCTTCCACTCACTGCTATCTCTCTACTCCTCTGTCCCTCCCTCTTTCTCTCTCGTTCTCTTTCTCTCTCCCACTCTCTTTCAAAAGGAAGAAGCACAAAGATTAACAATGGGGAAAAAAAATAGATCACACAAGTAGATCACAGTGAATATAGTTTCTCAAAGAACCTAAAAATATACTAATTGGTTAAATTGATAAACAATTTAAAGACCATTTATCTATCTATCTATCTATCTATCTATCTATCTATCTATCTATCTATCTATCTATCTATCTATCTATCTATCTATCTATCATTATTGCATATAATTATCTAACTACAATGAACAAAGATCCTGTTTATCTTAATGCAAATATGTTTAGTTTCAAATACAATTTGTTTTATCTGTCTGAAAGCCTGCAGAAAAATATTTCGCACATAATCAAATTAATATGGCACAAGCAGATCTCTCTGGTGACTGAA
This sequence comes from Enteromius thamalakanensis, assembly GCA_032357475.1. NCBI lineage: Eukaryota > Metazoa > Chordata > Actinopteri > Cypriniformes > Cyprinidae > Enteromius > Enteromius thamalakanensis. The sequence goes on from JAUCMT010000068.1 coordinate 15,735,373, forward strand.
CGACAGTTATAGAGGCTGTAATGGGAGCAGTACTGAGTATTAAAACCACAAATAAAGAGACTTTAAGGGCTGAAGTGGGTTTAAAGGGACAGTAACATTACCAGAAACACAAGAATTAGCTGAAGGAGAGAGAGAAAGAGAGATGGTGTGAAAAGAGAAAGCAGGACCGCCATCTGTGCCGAGCAGATATTTACATATATTACCAGACAAAAGCAGCATCACCCACAAACACACACAGGAATTTCTATAAGGGTGAAATCTGAAAGGATACAGCTCTGGGTCAATACTTACTGGCAAGGCTGCAGGAGCAAGCTGAAAATGTGTTGTTTTCACAGGCAGTGGGGGTCGAGGGATGTAAGCATGGGTCTTTGAAAAAACTAATTATCTCCGTAAAATGTGTCAGGTTCAGACAAGCTGTCACCGTGATACAGGGGCAAGTTGTCACATGTGCTTGTGTATGATTCATTGTGTATGATTTTGGGTTTGTGATTATTCTACTGGATCACATTATCATAACCAGGCCCTTAATATCACATAGGCCTTCTATGTTATAAATCCTGATATGTTGTGGAAGAGCATTTGATTAGGCCTACTTAAGGTGATATTTCATTTTATGTTTGAATATTTGTACATTTGTTTCTCAAGATTTAGTTGTGTAGTTCAGCTAACGTTTCAAGCAACTTTGAATTTGTCTGAATTTATTGAAGCAAAAACAAAATTAAGCCAGTGCTTTATTTTACAATATTTACATCGTCTGCCATCTGCTGACCACAAAACATATTACACATGATTAAAATATACCTACTTCTCTTTATAAAACAAAATAAATGATTCAGCCCTGATAACTGATAAAATAATCATAATTAATAACTAATATTAAGTGTGTTTAATTAATCAGAAAAGCGTTAAGTTGTTAACTATGAAAAAGAAACCTTGTGATTATCTCAGGGGTTTTAAAAGTTGTTTTTAAAAATTACGTACAACTTGAGTTATAGAGACATAAAAATAACATTTGAGGTATGACTGTATGTAACTTACGTTACAGGCCTATGTCTTTTATTAGCGTAATTTTATTTTCTACTCAAATTAACCCCGTTATTTTTAAACCCCATTAAGAACTAGCTTTCTTTGTTGCCCTACAAATAAACAAGTGACAAGTGTCATCGTTTTTCATAAGCGTCCAGATCCTCCGGGGCCCTGGGCATCAGGTACTGCAGGGGCAGGCGCGCGCCGTCCTCCAGTCTCTTTCCCATCGTCAGGATTCCCGCGGCCTGGTTCCGCGAGCCGTGCAGGAGCTGCTGCAGGCGGTCCTGGACGCGTCTCTCGCCCACTTTACGCTTGCCAAGCGTTAGAATCCCGACAGCCGCGTCGTTGTTAAAGCGGCCGATATGCCTAGCGACGGACGTGTCGTTTCGGCGTCCCGCGAGGCACAGAAACTCGTATAATTTGCAGGTCCTTGAAGCGCTCGAGCAGCAGGTGGCCACGCCCTCTGCGTCCCGCGCCAGGTGCGCCAGCAGCGCCATGAAGAGGAGCAGTTGAGCTCTCTGATGGAGAGAGAGAGAGAGAGCGTGCGTTCGGTAAATCCCAAATATGTATTAAACAGTTCAGACGTTCTGTGTAATGATATTGAAATCAAAACACGTCTGATTCTGTTAATTTGTTATATTGTACAGATTTTGTAACCTTTTCCCCATGAGCCTCAGTAGACGTGAACAATTAAATAAAAACAAGAGAGGCCAGGTCAGGTGTCAGGAGCTTTATTATGTTTGCATATACAAGAAAATTGTTTTAGAGTCACAAAGTTTCAATACTACGACGGAGTTTTAGTGCCACCAAAAAATATATATTAATAAATAAATAAATAAATAAATCTAAAATACCAGACTAAAATCGTAATATTACGAGATTACAGTCGAAACTACGAGAATAAAGTAATATTACGAGAATAAAAGACTAGAATACTAGAATAAAGTCAAAACTACGAAATTAAAGTCGAAATATAAACGTTTTTCCTCTTTGTTTCAAGTGTATAGCAAGATATAAAAGTGAAGGAGCATCAGAAGGTAAATAGACTAAATTATAGGCTAATGAAGTCTCATTGGGACCTAGATTGGGAGCATTTTTTTAGCGAAATACAAACAATATGTATATTATAACATGACATATATATTATAGCCTGTCATATAGCTGAAATCACTTTAGTTTAAGCGACAGTGAAAGTAAATAATTTTCCAGATGAGACTTCAAATTAGTCTATAGCCTGTTTTCCCTTCTGATGCTCCTTCACTTTTATATCTTGCTATACACTTGAAACAAAGAGGAAAAACACATTCATTTGAAAGACTGTTTTATAACAAAAGAAACAAAGCAGAACATTGTGACTGCTGGGTGCCTGGCATGCAGTAACATCAAGCCGCCGCTCGGACGCAACAATATTCAAATATGCTTATATCTGGTGGCCTTCTCTCAATCCGGGTCATTTAGTAGTGCACTATACTAAATATTATATTTTGACTTTAATCGCGTAGTTTTGACTTTATTCTCATAGTATTTCGACTTTAATCTCGTAGTTTTTGATTTTTATTAATTGTTTTGGTGGGACTAAAACTCTGTATAACAACACTGATGATACAAAAATTAAGACTAGAAAAAAATTTAAAATGTAAGTGAGCAAAAGATAGAAAGCAAAATTAGAAAAATTAAATAAATTATATGTTCAGATGTACCATAGAATACAGTAAAATAGTATATGTACTAGGATGTAGGGTGATAATAAATAAAGGTTATTGCACATATTTTTATTGCACAATAGGGAGAACATTTATCTTTTAAAGCGGTAGACTTCCTGAGGAAAGAAACTGTTCCTGTAGACTACCTGGCTTTCCTGGAATTCAGTGTCTATTTATCTGATTGATTAGTTTCTTAAAATGATTAAGAAACTAATTGTTATATTCATCTGGCAGGTCCAAATAGAAATGAACACAATTAATAAAGTTATAATATGGTATCTCACATAAAAATAAAAAGTTTATTGCAAAAGTTTTTATTATTATTGGTGGGCAGCTGTCAGTGCAAACAATCATTACAGATAAGTGATTGAATTGAGTAATTGAAATGATTCATTTCAGCTATAATTACAGAGCAATAAACATAAACCTCTGTGTTTTGAGTTAACTTTTAATTAAATGTTTTCTTTTGGAAAGTTCACTGACTGTCTAATCGCTCAGACTGCCTTACTCTTTATTAGTTAGCATCAGCAGCTTGCATAATATTTTTGTTTCCAATTAAACTTTATGATCAGAATGAATGTCTTTGCAAATTAATTTGTGTTATCCCCAGATGGAACCATTAAAATTATAGCCTTTACTTTAAACAGCTGAAATAATTAGTGATCAGTCTCTGACTGCTCTTACCTTGGCTGTGCAGTCCATGCGTCCGGCTGCTTCCCCGCTCTTGCTGTAGACAAACGTCATGTATCTGATGGACTTCAGTGTCGATGGTTCTTTCACTCTCTGATACGGGACTACAGTATTTATACAGATGTGCCACACACCCCTCCGTCCTCCGAGGTTAATTACAGGCATAAATTAGACTGACAACCAGCTGATATTACCCCCCTAATATCTTCAATGTCATGTTTCTCATTTGAAGCTGGATTATGATACAATAGAGAACTGTTAGGTTTGTTAGCCCTTTGTCATTTGCGTCTGCCTGTATCCAAGTAATTGTATAGAGAGCTCTTTAGGACTATTTTAAAGGGGAAGACAAGCTTCGTTAGCGAATGCCAACAGAATGAGTGTATGACGAGGCCTAGACTTAATTAGCTGGATATGTAGAGGGTCCTGATTCAGTGACAAAAGGCTGAATGGAACAAAGGGGCAACGATGGAACGCCGTCACTAACAAATGAACCAGCAGGAGAATATAAATGACAGGATGCCTTTGTGTGATGCTGAAGGTCAGAGAGCAGTTAATGACCACATACACAGGTAGATGGACCATCCCAACTCACCACAGACAAGGAGCAGTCTGTTTATGACATGTGTGATGGATTGCATGAGTAATGGAATTCACATTATACATAAGTTTCTATATGTAATTTCAGCAAAGGTGCATTTAATTGGTCAAAAGTGACTGTAAAGCATATGTAATGTTTAAAAAAAAAAATCCATTGAAAGAGTCATGCAAAAGATATACCATTTCCACAAAAAATTTAACACAATTGCCTTTAACATTGAAAATAAAAAAAAATGTTATATGAAAAATTATATGACACTGAAGACTGGAGTAATGATTTAGAGTAATGACTGAAATTCTGCTTTGCCATCACAGGAATAAATTACACTTTAAAAAAGAAGATGGTTATTTTAAGTTAATACCATAATAAAATAACAATAATAATATTTCACAGTGGCACTAAACATACTGTTGTCAAATAAATGCAGCATTGGTGAGCATATAAGACACAAGCAAAACATTTTGACTGCCTCAAACTTATGAACAGTAGCTTATGTCCTCTGATTTTCTTGAAAATGTAATGCAACATCAGTATAAATAACGAGCCGGAGACGTTTCTGATGTCAATCAGCTTTTATATAACATCATGTGGGCTTTATAAATGACAGACATTATCTCAATCAGATGTTATTTGACATTAATGTGACAGTAAACACCCAAGTTCTTTGATTCAAACTTTATTTTCCACCCTAGTCCCCTCGTCTCCCAACACTTTATATTTCCTCTTCCTGCGAATTTTCCACCAATGAAAACTGGTACAGAATGACACCTGTTTACGCAAATATAAAATAACCTCAATTTTAAGTAACACCTACCCACAATATTAACAGCAGTAATAACAACATTCATCAACAGGGTGTATTATTGGGTGTGATGTGTTTCTTAATGAGATGGTCAAGTGTCTTTTACCTTAAAATGATTAATTCTTTATTTATTGAAATAATTATTTGCTTGTCTGATCCTCAGTGGTGCTTTTCTCAACGACTGAGATCTTTATTTTCCCAGAGTTTCTATTCTTCCCAGTAGAGCCTATCTCAGCGGGACGTATCCAGTTTCCAGTTTAGAAACAATATACACACGTTTCCTCACTCAAAGTACACCACATACGCATCACACACACACACACACACATATATACACACACATAACCCCTTGAGAAAGGCCCCTTTTAGGACCAAGGTGTACTTATCTGACAGTTTTTATTTTAGTCAGTTCTAAAAATGAATAGAAATGTGTGGAGGAGCCAGCAGGGGGAGTGAGAGAGTTTTACTTCTACATTAGTGTAAACTGAGGAGGCCTTTGCCTCTAAATGCGAGTTCACATTTGCTTCGCTTTGTCTTGTTCTGCTTCCTGAAGCTCTCTTTGTTTGCTCAAAATCCTTTACTTCTCTTTCAGCAAGTAGCTTTCAAGTCTTGACCAATTTTAGACTATACAAACATCTGTTTTCACAAAAAAAGATATTTTGAATAATGTTTTAACCATTTTTGTTCATAAAATGAAACAGCAGTGGCTTGCACTATATGGACTACGACAAGAACATTTGTTTTTCTTTGTGTTCAACTGAAGAACTTCACATAAATACTGAATGATCTTGGGGTGAGTAAACGATGACAGAATTTCAATTTTTGTGCGATATATCCCTTTACATGACTGAATGAGATTGATATTTAGGGATTTTGATCACGGCTAATGTAAGTCAAAACAGCACAGCATTAAGAGTCGCTGTGTCACACGAGAGCAGGACACTATAATCCTTTAAAACATGACTCCATGGTGGTGATACCAATATAAGACAAGAGCCCAGCAGACATGGTGGTCCTGACTCCTGTTTGTCCTTCTCTGAATCACCTCACCTAACGCTGTCCTAATGACTCCCTTACCCTGGTTTAAAGAGGCAAAGACCACCTTCCTCACAACGTGGATAAACTCTCTCTCTTAGTGCAGGGTGGTGTTGTCCGCCTCAGTCTCATGGATGGTGTGCAGGGGCCGAGCGTGGGGCGGCAGTAGAGGTGAGGCGGGGGACGTGGAGGCTCCGTTCTTGGCCAAACCGCACGAATGAGCAGCACAGTGAATCTGTCGCAAAGTGTCTACCGCTTCTCCTTTTGCATGCTTCAACAAGTCTGCCTGGCCCTAGAAGACACAGGGGGAAGAGAAGTTCAAGTCGTGACAGTAAACAGTCAAAAGTTGTGAACTACTGGGGTTGAGAGCTGCTAAAGTTGTATGTAGATATAAAAGTATCAGGGTTGGGGTCAATTCAGGAATGAACTCAACAATTCCAATTCAAAGAAGGAAATGGAATTGAATTGGAATTAC
>JAUCMT010000068.1:15741801-15785245 GCA_032357475.1 Enteromius thamalakanensis
TTAAAATGACGTTTTGGAACGAGCAAAAGAGTCGTTGGATGAGATGCGGAAGAAATAATCCTACTCACAATAGCGATTTAAGTAGAAAAACCGGACGAATCCCTTGAAATATATCATTTGATCGATGTCTTGAGGTGTGGCAACCGTAGTATAAGCGGAATAATTAACTCCGGACCGTTGAATTATTAAAAAAATAATGCACACCTGAGGTGTAACAGCCACTCCGTTTCGCGTCGTGACTGCATCACCACCTCAGGTGTGCGTAATTTTTCTAATAATTCAACGGCCCGTTGTCAATTATTCCTTACTTGCTGTTAATTAACAATTTCAGAATGTCAGTCACATTGAGTTATGCTAGGTTATAATCAATTATAATTGTTTTTTGCATTGCATGGTGTTGTTCATTGCAATTTAAAAAAAATTCCTATGTAAGATTAATAAAATGTCTTTTTCTCTGTGTTTTTGTCTTATCTATCTAGGTTTGGACACATAGATAAGACTTCCTGTGTTGTACACACACTGCAACTCGTGGTGAACATCATTTAGAAAGATGCAAGTGTCAGCCGACTGCTAGGCAAAGTTAGAGCGCTCGTCAAGCTCTTCCGCAAGTCATCGGTGACAACTAAACAACTGCTGCAGCTGTGTCAACTAACTCTGGTCAAAGATTGCCCTACTAGATGATCCAGCACATGTCTGATGATATCACGGCTTCTTCAAATGAAGGACTCAGTAGTTCAAGTTGCGGATTGGATGAGCTGGGACTATCTACTGCCAAGTGAGTGGCAGAGGCTGAATGCTTTAAGAGATTTACTCCTCCCCTTCACTGAGCATACCCAGATGCTCCAGAGCGACACACAGTCTTTATCCCTTGTTGTGCCAGCCCTTCTGGACCTGCAGGATTATCTGTCTGAGTTCCCCCATGCCCAGGGTTCTAGCTTCAAGGACCTAGCTTCCCTGGCAAAGAAGATGAAGGCAAACATGGACAAGCGGTTCAGCTGCTTTCTCGATCACACTGACTTTAAGTTTTCACCCCTCACTGCTGCTGCATGCTTTCTCGACCCAACAGTTTCACCTGAAGCACTCCTTGAAAATGATGATCAGCAAATTACAGCACTTCTGGAAAAAGCAGAAGAGTACATTGCTCAGTTGGTGCCACCAGTTGTACGGGAAGAGGAGGTTAAAAATGAGGAGCCAGAGGAGGAAGAAAAGGAATCAAAGGAGGGACCACAAAGAAAGCGGCCCAAATTCAAATTCTTGTCAAAAGCAAGCCGGCCATCCAGGTCTAGCTGCCAAAAGCCATGTGTCAAGAAGGAAATCAAGAAATTCAAGGAGTAGCTGTCACAGCCTACAAACAAAGAGACTGCCCTTTTTTGGGCTGCACAGGGAGATTATCCAAACAGGTGACCTCACTCGTGGCCGTTGAAACAGAGCAAGAGCCATTTTAGAGAAAGCGCTTTTCTGAAACTAAATCAAGGTCAGTAGGCAAATTTTTCTAACAGCAAGCTGCTACTATTATTAGTACAGTTAAAGATATGTGATTGTGATATTCTGTTTGTTCTTGTTGTGAGATGGACCCTCCTCTGCTGTTGTTGTTGTTTTTATTTGTTGAATTTACTACAGTGTTTACAATATTTATAGGGTGGTCGTATTTATTTTGTTCCAAAAACTTAAGAACATGTTTGTTTCGTACTTTCAAGTATGTATTACTCTCTGGTATAACTTACAACCTACCTCACTGTACCTCTGTAACGAGGAGGCGGAGTCTTTATTTCTCACCACAACTACAAACAGGTAAGAGAATTCACAGCAAACAGGTAATACACAGGGAATACAATAGATGGGCAGAAAACACTCGGAAATTGCAGTGCAAGAAACTGGCAATACTTCGCAAAGAAACAATGCCGATTGATCGCTTAAATAGGCCAGAAGTGGCGCCAAAACCCTCCGAAACCAGAGAAGTTCCAGGAGGGGTACATAATAACAGTCCGGGAAAGAACCTAATACTCTGGAGATGGTTCCCGCTGGTGCCGTTCTGGACACGCCACAGAGGTGCGGCTCGTAACAACCTCAGGAATCTTTAATTATTTTATTTACATTGTTTGTACAAGTTAAAGACAGAGGGGGTTGTATGACGTGTGTTTTTACAAATAATATGCATCTTAATTGCACTGGCAGACAAGGCCAAGTTGAGCATATGTGTTCCTCATCCATCACTCACATTTTGGGCATGTGTATGTTCATTGTACTTTAGCAAATTCTGAGAAATAAAGCCACAATTGATGAAGTAGAATGTTTTTGTTTTTGGCTTTTTTGGAGTAATGAACATTGATTCCACTGTTACCACTTTATCTGTGTGTAATGCACAATCATTAGATCAGAAAGTCTTTGCAGTTGGGTGGAAACCTTATATGTCTAAAACCATTCCTTTATTATTATAATTATTGGTGAAAATAGCTGATCTGCAAGCTCACAGTGTGTTGAACTTATAGATCTGCTGCTATTTTCACAACTTATGTGTGACACTGACCTGCAGCAATCTCCAATACTTCTTGACCTAAATTAATTTGTTAAAAGACTAAACTACTTTCTTTCTTTCTTTTTTTTTTGACTCCATTAGACTAAAACCATCCCATACAGAAGTGGCTAAAATTTGACAAAAACTAATAAGCATTTTATCTAGGACTAAATCTAAGATGGTTGTCAAAAACAACACTGATCGGTTGAGCTGCTGGGTGAAGTTCTCGACGGTGTCGCTGAAGAGGCCGGTCTGGGAGACGGGTGAGTTGAAAAAGTGAACTTTGTCGGCGTCACTCATCTGCACCAGGTTCAGCCAGAAATGGTGCTCCTGGACCACCATAGTGGACATGACTTGACCGAGGCCGCGCCGTGACCTTCGTCACACGGAGGGTGAAATCGTTGGCTGTGCACAGTTTCTGCATCAACCTACGGTTAGAACTACCCTCAGGCAATTCTTTCAGTGCCTTGGCCTGGTGGACCTGCAGGATGGGCATGACATGCAGGGCTGAAGCAGCCTGGCCCACAGCACCATAAGCTTAGCCAGCGAGAGCTGACGACAGCTTACAGACTTTGGGTAGGAGACGTGGGCGGTTTCTCCAGGTGGCACCGTTTTGCGGGCACAGATGCACCACAGCCGCACCACAGCCACATGCTCTGCCTGGGGGACCGCCGTTTTACTCTTGGCCGCTTCGCCATCGAGGGTAAGGAGGAGCTCAACCATTCCCTAGATGTTTACGGTGCCTTCCATAATTTGGTGAGCTCCTCATGAACTTCTGGAAAGAAAGGCACTGGGGCAGAGTGTGGCTGGGAGTCACGCACAGAGCCCAGAAAGAGCCAATCATCCAGCCTCGAGCACTCGGGAGTCGGTGAACGAGTCACCTCCGACCCAATGCTCTTGGTGGCCCGGACTGCCAGCTCCGCTTCCCGGTGGGGGTATAAAACTGGTCCTTTGCACAATCTGACATGTGCTTAATATTGAAGAGGTGCTGAGCGTCCGGCCAGAGGAGAACTGTAGTGTTAAAAGCTCTATATAAATAAAATGTGAAGGAATGTGGAAGTGAAAATTGCATATGAAAGCAATGTGAAGTCAATCGCTGGGATTGGTCAAGCTCAAAATCACAAATGGGGATTAGAAAGTCAGCATGAGTTATTTTTTATCCTGTCAATTGTGTAATTTTCGACGGCTGACTTTTAAACCGAGTGTGTTTTCTGTAAAGAGAACAGACTTCTACTGATAGTGGAGTGTAGCAGGAAGCTTGAGCTTTTGAAGCTCCACCCTCTTCCCCCTGAAGTGCATTTGTGTCTTTCTTTCCAAAAGCAGAATTTCTGTGTTCACATAGCTTTGAGTAATAAAGTAAAGTTAATCGGTTAGTGTGCCAGGGAACAGAAAAGGTTGTATTTTTCTTTAAGAAATTACGTCTTCTATTTTTTGATATTTTAATTTCTAAATTATGTTTGACGTATTTTGAAGGTTTAATGGTAAATTGTATTTGAGTACAGTAAAACCGAATAATAGTGACACCAACAGGTGGAATATGTGTAACGTTGGTCAATTTGGTCATGTTTTCTAGCCATGTGAGGACCAGACTCATGAAGACATGCACACCTGAAGAACTGAGTGTTCATTTGTAAGAATATTTGTTAGAAGGAATGCCTTTTTTTACATAATGTCTCCTAGATTTCTGGTTAGACTTGGTATGTTGATTATGCTTTGGTTAATGTGTGTAGTGTGTTGGTTTATTAAGAAACAGACTTGGTTCAAATGTTGTAAAAAAAAACAGAAACAAGCTTAGATTTACTGTATCTGAATGTAGTTTTATTTGTTTCAGTTTTTCACTGTGTCATGAAGTAAAGATGTTGGGATGTTAGTGATATCAATGGGGCCAGCTGCAGTAACATCAGCCTGATAAATCATGAGTGCAGCACTGAAACCTCTCGCTGATAAGAAGACTTATGCATCTGAAACGTTTTCATACAAGCTTGCAACTTTTAGGTGCTGTCAGTACATGGTCATAGATGTTCCACATTTCAGTGTTCATTACCAAATGGCACATTAAATATTAATAAATGAGAAAGAGATCAAATTGGACAGAAAGTGTAAGTAGCAAGCATCAGGTTTCTCCTGACACCTTGAGATTGAGATAACATGATGATAGAGGATGGACTCATGAAGCAGCACGAGTTCCTTTATCATTTCTGTGATGTGAACTCGATTATAATGTGATGTTGATGATGGTCATTATGTTTGAACAGAAGTAACAGACATGATCACAGATCCAGGAGAAACTGAAGCCAGTATGACTGCTGGATCATTCTTCAGAGGTACCACACATATTTACACTGTTCCTTGTTTTAAACTTCACTCACAGATTATCAGACTGAATCTGTTTTTTCTCTTGTATCCACATCTGTCCTGCAGTGATTGTGATTATTGTTGAGTTTGCAGTGTTTGCTGCTCCTGCTGTGATTCTTCTTCAGATCATCTGTGCCAGAGGAGCTGGTGAGTTTCTGAGCATGAGGCAATCTGATATACACGCTGATCGATAACAAGCTTTTTAATCATGAGATCATTCAATTGTTTTACAGGGAGGAAGGACTTGCAGCACCAAGAGGAAATAGTCATGAATACATTACTAGAATCAAATATTTTGTACTAATAATAGGCCGATTTACAGCAAGATTTTTCATAATCTCAAGTTACCTTTATTGATAAAGCACTTTTAACAGTAGAGATTGCCTTAACGTACACATCTCAGTGAAACAGTAGCAGCTACTCAGCTTTTACAGTCAAGTGTGAAGAAAATCCCTGGCTCTTACAACAAATTCACGATGATTGGAAGAGATCGTCTTCTGTTCATTTTGTTTTGTTGTGGCTATGATTTATTAAGTTGTGGGAATGTGATAATATAATGTGGCCACGAGATATTAATTTGTCACATTAACTCATGGGAACTTGATATTATTATTAAAGGGAGGAGGAGTGTCTCTCTCTTTTTTAGGGGAACTTTTCTCTTTTTTTATTTCTACATGATCATTTTTTTATCATTATATTTTACATTACATTATATGTGAGTTTTGTAAGGAGGGGTTTTAGATTTTTTTTTTTTTCAGAAAACATGTAATAAAATGTTTGATCACGCTGTGTATTTTTGTTCTTATGTGACGTTCTGCCCCGTCTGTCTTGTCTCCCCCGTGTCTTTGTGTATTTTGGTTTAGTCCTGTCTGTTTTGGTTTTGCCCAGTTTTGTTCAATCGTCTCACCTGTTTTGTACACCTGCCCGCACTTTAGCATTTGATTTGTCTGTCCTTATAAACCGCTGTTTTTCTGTTTGAATTCATGTCTCGTTGTAATGTCATGTTTGTGTGCTACCCTGTGTGTTAATCCTTTGTAATTCACTAACAATCACTAAACTTATTTTTTTTTTAATTATCTTAACTAGTTACTTATTAGCATGCATTTTTTAGAATATAAGCCATTTATTAGTGCTCATTGAGAAAATATTAATGCCTTATTCTACATTTCCATACACAATACCTAAACTTAAAATGAACAACAGCTGTAATTACATGCAGGTAAGCACAATGTAAAAAGTACCCAATAAGTACATTGTATCAAATGATTCATTTATATGTAGGAACAAAGCAGTAAAAAGTTTTCTAGTTGATGAAACCGCATAATTTTGTCAAGGAAGAGCAGGAAGGTGTTATTAATTTGTTCATTTTAAAACATCGCCAATAAGGCCAGAAATATTAATTTAATATATTTAATAATAATAATATAAAAAACATAGAGGCGCTAGTGAAATATACAATCATTTATGCTTCTTAAATGCATTGCAAGGGTCCATCCTGTAGGGTTCAGTCTAACACAAGGTGACTGAGCACATAGAGCCGGTGGCACTGCGTACATTCACAGCACAGCCAGAATCCTCCCAGTACCCTACATAAATCAACCTCTTCTCCTCTCTTTCTGGAAATGACCCAGAGGGGACCGGATGAAGGGGACAGAGACAGTGAAGGGGGGAGGGAGGAGGATCAGGACAGCGTGTCTCCTCGTCCTGTGTGAATGTCCCTTAAAACAGTGTGCCGGGAATTTATAAGCTTTTATGTATGCATTTATGTGTGTGAACAGACATTTTGAAGGGACATAATAAATAAATGCTAAAATACAAGGGCATATTATGTACTCCACCTGCAAAACATGCATAACCACACATAAATATGCTATATATCTTTCTCACAAGGACACCAGTTCTTTCCAGCCTCGTTTTTTCATTGGTACAAATCCAAGTCATTTTTCTTAACAAGTGAAAGGAAATTTAAGTGACTGAAGCTTATTTGTTCATTTCAGCAGATGCAACTTCATGAACTAATTTTCAAACTTCTCTTGTCTTAAGCTATAATTTATGATTCAAGCACGAACCAGCCAATGAAATCGCTCAAGCGCTTTCAGCAGAGCTGCATCATGAGGTCACCTAACCAGAGTAAAAAAGATTTAACTTCACTCAACGTGATGACAATTCCCTGGGAGAGTCCTGCAACATCAGCTGCACTGCGTTTTTACTCATTTAGACTGCAGTGAAGCCCGTTACGTGGCCTGATGAGAAACGGACTGGACAGGTGAGACTAATACAGGCAGCTGGATGCTTTCCTGCATGTGCTCCAGCACGGTTCCTCGGAGGACACCTGCATGGGTGCCCAGAGCTGAAGAGGCTCCTTGACCTGGATAGAGGAGTCTTTTGCCATAAATAAGTGATATATTTTAAAACGGATGAATTATGCATACGGGCGTGACGCATATAGACTCTTAGGCTGTGGGGAGAAGAGAGGCTAAGAGCACTGCAGAAAGACAAGGTGGTACATACTTTATAAAGCCTGGATGAAACACTTCTGTGTACTGGCTGACAGTTTGATGTCACTTCCTGGAGTCAGGACTCATATAACTCATCTAAATGTGTCACAGAATTACATTAAGCATGAAATGAAGTGGTTAATCTGCACAATGAAGCACAAAATATTTTAAATGTAATTATGTTTTTAGGTGCACTGTGTACACCTGTGTATAATTATTTTAAGTAATTTAACATAAATGTAATATTAAAATTTGGTTAACTCACTTATACAATAAGCAATACATTTCGATCAAGAAACGCTTTATAATTTCCTGAATCAAAACCGAACTGGCCTAAAGATTCACAACCCTAATTATATTTGAGGATGTTAAAAAGTTTAATAAGAAAGTTTGAAAACCCCTTTTGTAAGGGTGTGACACTGATGTATTTCAAGTCTGGGTTAAGAATGGAATTAGTTGCATGTGGAACAAAAGAAAATCAATCAGCTCATGCACACAAAGACAGGTTTGTGTGAAATACAAACAGTTCAATCCCTTTTAGCCCTCTTTAATGCTTTAATCTAAAGTCATCTAATTCAATTAAAGACTTATTGGAGACAACAGTCCGCCCCACCTGTGCTGCACACTTGCTCTGACACACAAACCTATTTTACATATTACATATTGACCATACGTGCCATTTTCCCCATATATCCTTATAGAAATCCTGGCCAGGACGCGTCCGGGGAAAATGGCACGTATGGTCTCACTAATATTCTAAATACACTTTTAAACACTAACCCTAAATATACTACTAAACATTTTAAAACGTAGATGTTTCATCAAGAGTGAGTCGTTGAAATGAAATGTACATCTGGACCAGACACACATCCGTGCCGTTGTTCCGCAATTTGACACTTTCATTAACGCTATCGCACGCTAAAGGTGACATCTCCTAATCTCTGTTCCCACTGTTCGCGGTTTATCTGTTTACATAAGTAAGGACGCAATTAATCTGTTAGAAAACATGGCACTTTGGTGAAGCTTATCTTATCATGAACACCATAAATATATAAACATCTCCAGAGAGATAAAGAGCGAGCTAGAGTGATTAAACGGAGAGAGAGAGAGAGAGAGAGAGAGAGAGAGAGCTGAAAAGATAAAAAGAAAAGGGGCAACATTTTTTTTTTTTTTTTTACTTTATGGACAGGTCTTAAGTTTTACGGTGTTGCCAGGACTACACATAAAGATGTCTAATGATGTTGTTAGCAACCTTCACAAATTCATTTTCACAGTGTAAGACAGAAAAGACCTGGAGTATCCAAACAAGTTATCTGTCTTTTCATGTGCCACAGTATATTAAAGCTGACTGCTGTTTAGAGATGCATAGCATATTACAATATATATTACCATCATCATCATTTTAGTGTTCTTCAATTATAAAGTAAAAAGAACAGCATTTGTTTGACAAATGACATGTTTTTTAACATGATGCATATCTGATTCAAAAATATTCCTTAACAATGTATACTGTATATATATATATATATATATATATTTGATTTGTGTTTTTAAAAATACTATATATATTTAAAATTATAATACCATATATACTTTAAGGCCCGGTTTCACAGACAGATCTTTGACTAAACCGGGATTAGGCCACAGTTCAATTAGCACATTTAAGTAGTTTTTTATGAACAGGCTTTAAAAAAAAACAAAAAACATTACTGGCGAGCATCTTCAGACAAAGGCACTGAACTATTTTAAAATAAGTCAATGCAACACCTCAGACTTTCATTTTAGTCTAGGACGAGGCTTAAGCCTTGTCTGAGAAACCGGGGGTATATGTTCTTTAGAGTTGTATTTTTTATTTATACAAAATAGAATAGCATTTTAAAATCCCTAACCATAGCAATAAATAAAGAATGTAATAATACATAAAAGCTACAAGAAACTGTGTAGTAGACATCTCTAGTACCAGTCAGTGAGAAAAAACGGCAAAGCACAGGACAGATCCTATACTTATGCTGGGTACACACTTAAAGATTTTTAAAAATGATTTAAGATACACATCAGGACTTCTGATTGTGAATATTCAACATGTTTAGGATCGGGGCACTTCCGATGCTCTTTAGAGCTGATTCACTTGCTCTCTTAACACACATCACACCACAGGAAAATCTGAAAAGATAATCTTTAGAACCTTTAAGATAATCTGGACATTACCTAGGATTGTCAGAAGGGGAGAAATTTTCTAATCATGGCTGTGCTCTCAGCCTAAGGTAAATACTATGTTGGGTGACACATTTGTACTAACACTAATAGCAACCATGGATTGCAACCATAACCATATGATTGCTCTACACACTTGTATTTTCATATCTCTCATAAAAACGCACACATATAATTTTGTAAATTACTGTGTTCTGCAATTCCACGGTTTCAGGGTACAGGTTTAAAGATCATGTAGTTTCAGCTTTAGCCATTGTAAGGTACGAACCAATGTCAGAACAAAAGCTATTTAATTGTGGCCTCGACTGGCGTGAAATCTGATTGGCTGTGGTTCAGCTGCAAGCCAGGAAACACTGAGTAGATGCGCTGGATGCAAACCTATTAGCAAGCCTGTAATGATAATCCTCTATACTAAGGTGTTTTGCATAGGCCCTGGTGTATACATGCCTCAATCTACAGTATAACATGAAGTGTAGGTACAAACCTTCAGCACAGTGATGTTCCAAGCATAACTCTCCATGGCCTTCTGTAACTTCCTCCCTTTCAGCCCTTCCCTCGCCCCGATCCGGTGCAGATCCTCATGAAAGTCCAATCCTGAAAGTCCAATAAAGCATGTTAGCCAGCGTACAGCAGTCCTCAAGAATATGTTTCGTAAACATATGGGCAAAAAGTAATACAGGCGTATTGTTATTGCTAAAAGCTGTTTTTTTTTTTGACAAGCTGCCATAGGGCACCCTCATGACTCACTCCATATATCATTCAGAACAGTCCCACAGATAAGAAAAAAACAAAGAGCACTTTGACAAATGGATAGATGGACAGAAGGACAAACAAAAATGAAAACAGCATGTGAAAATAAATGTATCTGCTTCGAACAATAGAGCTGATGAAAGGCCGACTGTACGATTCAGAAAGGTTTGTTAACAGCATCTCAGTGTCAGTGAGACAATCTGACGGCAGATACGAAGAAAGGGCTGTTTATGTTGACAAAAATCAACAGTACAAATGTTCTCTCAAGTAGAACAGATCAGACTACGCTCTATCAAAAATATGTTTTCTGCCTAGTAAACAAAAGTCCATTTTGCACCAACAGCCATTATTCAGATCAGAAGATTCGAGGAAGGCGAAAACCGTTCTTTGCACAGATTTACTTCTGTACGAGCTCATTTGCTTTTAAAAGTAGTTTAAATGTGGACCAAGAAAATGTCCATTTTTAACCTAAAAATCACTTTAGTGCACCTTTAAACACGGCTTCTGTGTAAGTGGTGCTTTATGTGTTGCAAGACAATTACACAATGTTTTTTTGCCAGCAAAAATAAAATAATTATTACCTAATATAATTACAACTACTTACTACAAATACCACAACTGCTCATTGCTATTTTTTCAATGTAGTTTTATATCCCTATATCTACATTTCTACTTTATATTTTAAAATGTGACTTTTTTTTCTGTGAGATTGAATATCCTATGACATACAAAGTTTAAAAGAAGCAGCAGGAAAGTAGCGCTACAAATCTCACCCACTTCTCACACTTCCTGTTTCTTGAATTCGCTGCCTATTTGACTTTTACCCTGGTTTTCATGCTCTCTGTCATGGATAAAAGCACCCACAAACCTGCAGAACACACGCTTGTGACATCCTGAACGAAATGCTAGATATAATACGGGCACATGTGTAAGAGAAATGTCTGAGTGTGTTTTTGTGCAAGTTCAGACGCACCCCCTTTAGGTGCTAAGCCTGAAGGTGTCAAAACGCTCCCCAACACACTGTCCACTTCGCTCAGCTAGGACTCAGTCCAAGAACAGCTCCTCTCGTCTCCACTGCCAAAGCCCATTTTATGCCAAGAGACTAGGCTAGCTATAGTCATAAATACTGTTTTTTTAAGTAAAAATCGGCTGATTTTACATACTGCTCGAGGCCACTAGAGCAGAGCTGTACACGAGAACAGCAAGCTCATTTGCTTACCATGTCAGTATTCTGACAACATTGTTATCTAAATGAGCTCATCTGGAGCACCACATTTTCGCAGGCAAAGAGCGAGGAAGGCCTTGTGAAAAGGAAGGAGTAATAGGGCTGCAAATGACAACAGATTCCATCATTTCCACACAATGTACCTTTTCTAGCTGTAAGTGAAAGGACGGCTACATGTGTTTGTGCCTGCGAGCTTTTGAAGTTTGATACAGATGTGAGTGTTTAATGACAGACAAAGTTGCCCTGTTACATTTAATGTGGTTGCTATGGTAATGGCGATGTACTGTACTGTATGGTGATCCTTTTAGAATAGGATGTGACATGTTTGCGGGTGGGATGGGATCTTTGAGTTGGAGGTGTCATGATGAAGGCAAGAGAAAAAGAGATGGATGAAGAAAAGGAATAAGGAATAAATGAAGGACAGGATTGAACGATTGCGATGAATTGAAGAAAGTTTGTGTTATGGGCAGTACTGAATAGTAGGGCTGGGTGATATATATCAAAAGATATATTATGCGCATCCCGTCAGTAAAGCCGGTTCTTTGATTAGCGGTAAATTTTCATCAGCCATTTTTAAAAGGAACGCCAGCTTATACACAGCGCCGTAGATCACTGACAAGCTGCGCCATTGAATCACCCGCGAA
Source organism: Enteromius thamalakanensis (assembly GCA_032357475.1). NCBI lineage: Eukaryota > Metazoa > Chordata > Actinopteri > Cypriniformes > Cyprinidae > Enteromius > Enteromius thamalakanensis. The sequence continues at coordinate 15,754,003 of JAUCMT010000068.1, forward strand.
ACTGATGCGTAGCTTGTCAGTGATGTACGGCTCTGTTCATAAAGTGGCGCTGCATTTAAAAACAGCTGATGGAGATTTATCGCCTATCAAAGAACTGGCTTTACTGACGAGATGCGCATAATATATCGTTGGATATATATCGCCCAGCCCTACTGAATAGGCATTTTAAATGCATAGATGATTTGAGTCCTTGAAAAAAGAATATGGGCATGTCAAGTCGATTATTATGCATATAAGCTAAATGCAGGTGTGTGTATGTGTTTAAATGCATATAAACATGCATTTCAGCCTGAAAAAATCATCCATCTATACACCTGACATGTTGCAAAGCACAAATACTGTAGGTCACTGACACAGGATAAAAACTGTAGTAAATGAATAATATAATTCTGCATTGTTGGGATCATCAGTGTATTTTAAAACTCAAAAATGATTGCCAAGTTTAAAATGTGAATTACATCCACCTTTCTGAAGCCAGGATTTAACATCTAGAGAATGTAATGTAAAAAAATGTAATGCAAAATGTAAAAAGACAAAAAAAAAAAAAACTAATAGAAGTGCAACTTAGGAAACGTTATACAATAATCATATAAAGAATGCATGTCATGCCCCCCTTACTAAAACCTAAAGAAACAAACAAATCCAATTAATTGAAATAAAGCTGAAATAAAATATAATTAGATAAAAATGATAAAAAATTTGAAATGTTTCTTTGGCAGCTAAACTAAATCAAAAAGAAATATTAGGTTGAAGTACTAAATTTAGAGCTGAAATACATAAAGATAAATAAAAAATAGAAATGCATGTAAACATCAGTGGAGGTGAACAGTTTATTTCTGGCCTGACGCAACCATGGAAAAAAAATGATAATGATCTGAACACGTGAGCAGGAACAGACAGTTATACTTGCCCTATCCCTCAATCCTCTCCATCATAATTAGTTAACTCACATTTAATTAGCAGAGTCTGACCGAAGTGTTTATTAGAATGGAGAGGTGCTGGACAAGGCTTTCAGCGGCGCTTCCTCAGCTCTAACAGCTGCCCACCCTCCCCTCACCCTACTAATTACGCCTCAGATCGGCAGCTGTGACACTCGACCGGACAAGTCCAGATCTGCCGGAGAATGTGAGAGACTGCGAGTGCTGTAGAAACAGGGTTATTTTTGATTCAAAACCAGTAAGACCTGAGAAGGTTATCAGCAAAAGCGTGATTCAACCTCTCCACCGGCGCGAGATGGATGGAGGGAGGTGGAAGAATGCGAGATGAGAGAGAGTGGGCGAGGAGACAGCGCTAGAGCACGCCAACCTTGTTTATTTACTGACTGAGCTCTACTGCTCTCTAAAGCAGATTTCTCCATTAACAGGGTGACACAAGACAAACAAGGGGTTTTCAGGCAACATTATAAAACCGATTGTTTTAAATTTAGCATGGACTGCATTCGAAGCTCCTGCAAAATGACTATAAACACACTCGTATTAATGCGCAAATTCTGTGTTAACAACCACAAATAACAATGAACCATATGGCTTGGTAGAAGATTTATTGATCATTTCAGATCATTTTTATCAATAATAAATACAGACTTATTTGTGTCGTGTTATGCCTAAGGCTGCAGACGTTGCTAGCCATCACACTCAATTGACTTCCATTTATAAGTGAAGCTCAAATTTGTTAAAAGCTGACCGGTGAATTCCCATAAGAAGACTGTCTTGTATGAATCGAAAGAATACAAACTTGGAGTAGATGTTATATTTTCAGATTTGAATGTGCACTACCATTAAAATTCAGGAAATTAAAAAAAGAGAACTTTTATTCTGCAAGGATGCATTAAATTGTGTATTAGTATAAAACAGAACTTTCTATAAATAAAAAAGTAAATAAATAAATAAGGACAAAAATGTTAACTTAATTATAAATTTGAAAAATAATTCAAATCAGTTCAATTTAGAATATTTCTGTTTTTACTTCATAATCTCTATATAAATAATTATATATATATATACACACACACACACACAAACACACAGTATATTCTGTTTTTTCCGATCAGATAAAGGCAGCCTTATTCAAAAATATCTAAAAATCTCATCAACCCCAATGCTTCTGCATTTCACCCCATTTCTTCTTCAAAATCACTGCAATGCACGACCCTCATGGCACGTCCTTTTACTAATTTATGAGATAAATTATTAATAATATGCTTGTTTTTTAAACAAACATTGTTTTATTAGAATGTTTTCTCTCTGTTGCCCAAATCTTTATCTGTGTGAACTCAGTAAAAGGCTTTAGGGCACGAGCCTCCTTGCATCACTTCAAAAAAATAGACAATTGTGTCTGTTGGTATTTGTGTTTTATTGTGGGTAAAAAAAAGCCCCTAGGCTATTCAGTACTGTCTAAAGAAGGTCAGATGATTAAAATGTTCATCCAAAACATCAAAAGACACGAAAAGAACATATTTTCCCACTGCTCTGGAGAAAAATTGGGATCAGCTACAGAGTAGATTATTATAGGCTTCACTGAGTATTAACTGAACAATCAAGAAACTGTGTGAGAGTTTGTTTCCTGTTGTTCCATGAGTAAACCGACAAAAACATTACAGTCATTAATAATGCATAATTGTGGCCTACTGCACTTAAACGATCAACCGGAGATGTGCTTGCACTGTTAATCTTTGTGTGTGTTTGCACAACATTACCTGCTCGCTGTGCTTGTGTAAGTTTAGAGTACACGCCATCGGCTGATTCGATCAGTGTGCGACTCGTCTGGATCATCTATAGGAAACCAAAAAAAAAAACAGGAAGCAGGAAGTCAGGTCTCAGCAGGAAGTGAGACTCTCAAATCAGGAATTCCGTCCCCAGCTCAGACTCACAAACACATTGACACACTCGGTAATAGGCTCTATTGACAGAAGAGATTGAGCAGCATTCCTCAGCACAGATGAGTTTCCTTTCGTTGTCTCTTTTGTTACTGCTACTGGTTTAATGATACTGTTCAAAGCTACATTTAGTAAACACATAAAAACAAAAAAAAACATACACACATCAACATACAGTATATTAGGTAAACACATTTGATAAACTGCTTAGGTACTGTGTCTCATTCCACTTTCTTAAAATGTAAATCTTTATATTGTAAACCCTAAAAAGCACTAACTACTATAAACTTGTGCTGTCGAACGATTAATCGCTTTTAATTTAATTAATGTTTTTCTTTACATAATATATGTTTTTGTACGGTGTTTATTTATTGTATATATATTAACACACAGACTGCATATATACGTGTAAATACTGTAATATTTATTTTATATTATATTAAAATATATTTAATATATAAACAACATATTTTTATTAAATATATACAGGCATGTATTTGTATTTATATGTACATAATAAATATACCGGTATAAACAAATAAATTACATAAAGAAAAACTTTTATTTTGGATGTGATTAATCATGACTAATTGTTTGACAGCACTATTATAAACCAACCTGAACCAACACAAAAATTTATGTTAGTCTCAGCTGGTGCTTTCCAAAAAAAAAAAAAATTTATTTCTACTGTGAGACAAGACACTTCTTTCCTGATTCAGAGTCTAATAAATACTTTGACACCCGACAAATAGTTTGACCCTAATGGATCCCTAACTCAAAGTGCAAATTCCACATAGCCAATATTGGGCTGACAAGCACTGACACACACACACACACACACACAGTACATTTTTGCATACATTATATATGAGGTTCTCTACTCATATCAAAATGGATTTGTGGCATGAATGGGAAAATATACAGCAGGGCGTGATAGAGCAGCTTTATGGAGTGTGTGTGTGTTTGTGTGTGTGTGTGTGTGTGTGTGTAATGCAATCAAATACACTCCTGCATCTCTGCAGAATTTAATCTGTTGTAGTAAAGTCCCATTATAAAGGAACAAGCCAGAAAGAGCAGAATGCAGCAGCTCTTCTGCTGTAGGCTATGACTAAATTCATAAAAGCAGTTAAAGTAAATCTACATGCTACATATATTAAAATACAAAACAAACATATACAACAATTTTCTACTATCTCTATATTAATATTCACAACTATAGATAATTTACAGGACAGACGATCAACTACATATTCAGGACCTACAGTACGATTATTGTAACTTCCACTTATGACACACATTCTGGTTTTCTAAAATTACATTCATATTGTCAGCTATTCTGGATTTATGACAATATTATACACAATCAGGATTCATGATTATATATAGTATAGGTTTACCAGACCCTATTTTTTGAGTTTTGCAGTACAGATATTAAAGAAATGTAATATTCATCATGTTGTCTCCAGCAGTATTTACCACAACCTCATATAATTTAATGGTTCACATGTGCTGGGTTATTCACATTGCATCAAAGTTATGGTCACACTGTTGAATTTCACCCTACCGTGTCATAAGCGATGAGCACTTTACGCAACAGCTCTGGTATTGGGCCATGGGCTTCCATGGTGGGGTAGGCCTCGCTCAGATCTACTGTTACCCGCAGCGCTCGCTCGCTGTTCATCAGCCAGGAGGACACAGTCAGGATACACTGTTTCATGTTAGCTGCCGGAGTCAAGCCGCAGAGCTCCTTGAACGACACCATGGCATTCTGGGGAAGAAGGCAGCACACAAGACATTAGCTTCAATGACGTGCGAAAACTCACATTCATGATAAATGTGCAATTACACGCAGCAGTGTAATGCTGCTCAAATACATCTGACCACGGAGGAGCTCATGTTTGCCTCAACCAGGGGAATTAAACTTTCCTCTGTTTTTGCTCAGTAATTGTAGACTGAGCACAAGAGGACACGACAGACGGAGGCTTGATCAAAGTCACGCAATGGATCTTAATGAAAGCACATTCAGCTCACAGAAAGGACAAAGCTCTGCCTTCTAGTAACGGACGCTGAAGAACTAAATCGCCACTGAGAGTCTGAGAACCACTCTTGCCAACAATGTTGCCTTAGTTCAGGAAATTATTAAGGATGATATCATAAGCATCTGAGAAAAATGATGTTTCTGTGAGAGCTCTGTAAACACAGAAGGTCTTTGAGAGAAGAGCAGCATGGTTTAGGTTCCCATGACATTAGGATCTCAGACAACTTGGATTGTGGGTTATTTGCAGACTGACGCTGTGTTTGTGTGTGTATTAGGAGAGCATCAAGCAAGCCAGTGTTTTGATTCATGAGTGTGAGGGTGGACAGCTGCTTGTGAGACTTTGACACAGAACATAGCAATGCTGTTTTCTTGGCCTCCTGACACAAACTCACGATTAATTGGAATTAAAGCACTGTTTTCTTTTTTTTCAAATTTTAATTTGTAACAATTTTTTTTTATAATTTTTTAGTTAATATGTGTAACTCAACAATGTAACTAATTTTAAAAGCTGAGTAAAACTAAGCCTGCTGATCTAATCTCTGAGGTAATCAAGTAAGGCCCAGTTTCACAAACTTTGTTTAGACTAAGCCAGTATTAAGAATTAAGCATTACTTGTGTGCTTTTTGAGACAAAACAAAGGCATTGGTATATTTTAAGATTAGTGCAAGTTTCTTTTAGCTGAAACAGCTCAGGTTTACATTATAGTCTAGGACAAGGCTTAAGCCTTGTCTGTGAAACCAGGGGTATGTGTAATAAACCTTATTTAGCTAAATAAGCTCTAACCGAAAAGCACTTAAACAGGCTGTTGTCACCAAAAAAGAAGCTTTAATTTCATCCTGTGGGGTTTCAAATCAAAATAAATAAAAGCTACAGTAGATGATTCACATGATCCGTATTTTCTAATAATAAACCATAATAACTGATGTAATGTTAATATACCAACCTATTAAGGTAGTGAAATCTATTTTGCACATTTGAAATACACTCATAAGCACCAAATGCAGGTGGTGATGAGTCACATGATGAACCAAGGCACATCACAAGTAGCTTTTATGTGCAATAAACAAATTCAAGCAAAATTTAAAATGCAATGCAGGGAATTCTGGGAATGTCAGTTTACATTTTTTTCCTGTAACGCAGGTTTTTACCGTAGCATTTTTACAGTTTTTTACCGTTAAAATCACAGACATTTTTTTACAGTGTACAATTGCTTAATGTTTTTATTTTATTTAATACAACTACTATTTTTTTTTTTTTTTTACTACGTCCAGTTTTATCGGTTTTCTCAAAATTGTGCAGACTTTGAGCACCACAAACCCAGACCCAGAGTAACATACAGTACATGTTATGCTAGGCACTTGAAAAACACAACAAACTATATATATATAAATATAAATATACTGAAAACACTTTAAGTTCAAACAGTATCAGTCCCCAGTCACTCCATGGATAAAAACAGTTCTTCAAAATACGTATCTTTCATACAGGTTTAAATCAACATGAGGTTGAATAAATAATAACAGATGCTTCTTTTTGGCTAAACTATCCCTTTAACAATACTGCGTTTTTAGTGTCCTAAAAGCATTTGTCAAGCCGACAACCATCTCCAGACACATGCAGCCACATACTCTTTCACACACGTGAATTTATATTTAGAGCATTTATTAATCTGTTTTCCCTTCGGGGACAACCCTCACAAGATGCTTTCAACAGGCTTTGCTTTCCCCTTGGGACATTTTCAGAAATGTGGTCCCTATAGGAATATCAAAACAAGCTCGCACAAACCCACCTACGTAGTTACTACATTGGGCAGAAAACCGACGAATGTTTGTAACTCACACTGAAGATTGCATGTCAAGAGAAATTAGTGGTGTGTTTAAATATAGGTGTTAAGGAACAGACTATCTGTTCATATAAGAGAGCTATCAGCAGTCTCTAACACCCACCCACACGCATACATGAGGAGAGCTGCTCTATATTGTAGGATTTTTTCACTATTCGTCATTCATATTTGTTATTTTCAGTTTAATGAACTCTTTGCTGCATGGTCCAAACTCCATAATTGAATTGACACACAAACTGTGTGGCACAGGCCAGGAGAGCGCGGGAAAGAGCCGCTTCCGGCACACGCTCGGATAATGTGTTCCAGACACTTCGTCCTGTGTTTGTGAAAACAAGGGTGTTTGTGTTTGCATGGGTCAGGAAAAGGGGGGTTATGCTAGACGAGCTCTAATGTGAAAATGGATCAAAATATAGTGTAAAAGCAGACTATTGTTATCATAGATTTAGGTACAAATTGAGCTTGTGAGTCACTGATAACATGGAGAATCATGAATAAAAATGAATTCGGATTACGTGGCACTTGAATAAGCCAATAGAAAAAAAAAATCATAACAAAGATTTATTTAATATTTTAGTTGTTCCTATTATTTCTATTTTACACCTAAAAGTCAATTCATCATTTACTTTACCCTATTGTCCCAAACATACAGTATATTGCTTTCTATCAATTGTGGAACATAAGTGGGCCACAAGGGGTGCTACGGGAGAAAAGAAAAAAAAAAAAGGATCAATTCTCTACTTGACTATATATATATATGTTATGGCATTAGAAAAGGGTAAAAATGAAAACAAAACTACTTTTGAGCTTATCAAATAAAAGTGTATAGCAGTGGTCCATACAGCACTCTGAACACTTCGACATCTGCTCTCGCTCTCCTTGGCATGTTCAGGAGAGAATAGCAATTTCTGATTCATGAACAAAAGGTTATTTTCAATATATCAGTTGACATTCCACCAAAGAAATAAAGTCGTATAGCGTTAGAATGCAGAAACATTCCTGCATTCTTTCATGAAACAACATCATCTTGTTTCCAGAGCTATAAAAAGCAACCTTTGTGCAATAAAACATCACAGTGGGGCCGAAAATTGTCAGAAGCACACAAAAATCGAGTGTTACTTTTATTAATGCTAACAAAGACTAAGAATGCTATATGGCTTAACACGATTGTCAGATCACCAAGACTACTCTGTTATTATGTCAAATTCAATCTTTCTAGTAAAAAGCAGTTAAAGCAAAAGTTCATTATCATGAAACTCCATAGATGCTCTTTGAGTTCATAGTTCTCACACCATGACAGCTGGGATTTATCATGGCCGTTTAAGCATAAAGCTGTCGCTCTATGGCAATGAAATACTGATATTTACCTATTAAACACTGCAGCACATGTCTTATTCATCCACTTACTGGCTCTGTGGTTCAGGCACAGTTACAGGGCTCAGTCTAGAACAGTCACGTTAACTTTAGACAGGATGTTATGCTAGTCAAAAGTGCTGACTCATGACAGTGTGCATAGTAAACACTGTGTTGTGCACGCTAATATTTCCATGTTTAAAGCAGAGCACATTTAGAATTAGAAACAGGCTTTAATATGGTTGCAATACAAGCAGTTTTTCCCCGCTTTGAAAGATCAGTGTCTCGTGATAGTCTGATACTGTAGCATCGAATTTAAAACTGACACGCAAGGCACAATTGGAAATGGCTTTGTGAGACTAAAATAGTTCAAGATGTGCTTTAAAAAAAAACATTAAAAAAAAACATTACAGTATCCACATCAGGGAATCATAATCTAATCATCTGCATATTCACATGTCTGTGTGTGTGCTGAAGTTATTTCATTAGTGTTCACAGCGGTGACAGATAAGTCTACACAAAGAACGCTTCCTGTGGGATTGCTATGACACCATGGAGACCATGAAGACATGCTTGCTGTTGAAGTGTAAGAGAGAGACATGGAGAAAGGGGAAGCAGCTTGATGTTGAAACTTTACAAACGATGATAGAGCACCTGCCGCTTGATACATACTGGGGCTCCACACTCACCTTCCCTGATCTTATTCCAAGATATAGCAGGATGAAATAAAGCCTCAGACAACACACATTCTTAATAGCTGCATTAAAACCCTACACACATCCTGAAGCGTGTGACTGGAGTTGTTCACTGATCCCTTTCACTGTTTGCACACTTGAAAGGAGTGTTTTCCTGCATCCTTCCCTCTACTTCTCTTCTCTTTAGTGGACACTCATCAGTTTCTCACATCAGTAATCAGTGGAGAAATTGGCTAATAGGAAACGGATTCGTAGTTTAAACGTTTTTTAGGAGGTTGAATTATGTATTTCTTAAATAGGTTATACTGTAGATAAATTGGAAGTGAAATAAATGTAAAAAGGTAATTTTTTAAAAAATTGTAATTTATCACAATTATCTAAAAGACTTTGAACTGGAAACACATGCATTATTACAATTCCAGTCAATACCAAAAGATGACCATTACTTTAATATTATTGTTGATAACTAATAAACTGGCGAATTTGTACATCATATTATAATGCACAATAAAAAAATAGATTCATTTTGAAAATTGCTTAAGAACATTTGTAATAGTGTTTATTATGTTAAAGTCCACTTGAACCAGAATTGATTGGTTGTATTAAAGTAGGCATTTCATTCCTAAACAAACAGTGACAGTTTGAGGGGTGTGGTTAAGTATGTCACGCTCATGCCCAAGCTGTCAAACTGATGTCATTAGATAAGGTCCATCGTTTTAGAAGGCAGGTGCATTTCCAGAATTCCAGAAACATTTTACAATATAAAAGTTTGGTGAATATATGCAAAACCAGAAAAACTGACAATGCAAGAGAAGAAAAGTATGCAAAAACAGACATCTGTGCAATAGGAACAGCAGAAATGCTTCTAGGGAAATTATACAATTCCACACATACAGTATGTGCACAAATTTAAAAACAAGGGGAGGGAGAGCAGAAGAACAGCTCAAGCTGGCCATATGTTTACTGTCTCTAATCATCTAATGGGATGTCCTTTGAGGTTTTAGTCTTCTTAAATTAGGACCATGAGCTAGAGGACAACATGTTACATCTGCTGAGCAAGAGTCATTTGAAATCAATATTATTTGCTGCTTGCATCCAATCTTTCATGACATGAACAGGAATGATGTATTGCCTTCATAACCCTGCAATCTTACTCCTCCACCAGTATTCAAGGACAAAGCTTGATTAACATTCTAGCATTTGAGAAACATCTGCAGTCTTAGTGAATTGTCTGATCTGGAAAAGCACAAAAAAAAATTTTTAAACATGTGAAAAGATCTTTAAAGAGGGAAATCAGTGATTCGGTTTTAAGGGCATTACTAATGAGCTCAACAACAAAAGCTTCCTTTTGGGTTCTTTCTTGTATCATTTTCTTTCTCTCTCACTTTCTACCTGTCCCTGACTACACAGGCAATTTTATGTGTGTGTTTTCAATACCACGTTGTCATAATCCTTGTTATATCCCCTTTACCTCCCTTGAACTGCCTGTAGGGCCAAGGCAGCTTGTGAAAACTGAAAGTGGCAGCTGATGCCAGTCAACAGGGGAGGAATGTTTTTTTCTTTGTGAGACCTTCATGACATTGTAAGCAAATTTCACATTTCATACCAAACATATTTTGTGCTCTGACCACTTAATTAGGGCCCCCAAACTCTAAATGTACCTCTGCCAATCTTTAATCTCTAATGAGAAAATAACAATTGACAGTGTCATCTAAAAAAAACCTAAAGCAATACAAATATCACTAATACTTTCAATATCATTGCTTGCTGCCTGTGCATCAACTTCTCAGTGCAAACAGAAACATTTTTGAAAAGACTGAATTCATACCTGCACATTTTCCCTTAGGTCTGTTGCTTCCCGTAGGGGCTGGGTTGATGCCCTGAAGAGCTCATCTACCACTTTGATCCCTGTGGTCTTGGTGGAGGTGTATTCCCTTGCTTTGCGGCCTTTTCTCACAGAGAGACCCCTCTTATGGGCCTTGCCTCCACCTCGACGATTTGTAATGGCAACATGAACAAACAGCGTGGTGTTAGGCAAAAATTCCCCTGTAAGTGACTGCAGTGGTACGTGCCGATAACCAGGAAGCAGGCACTCAAAAGGAATGGTGTACTGGCCAATAAATTCATCACCGATGTAGTCATCATCAAGGACAACAAAACGCAAAGCAGCCAATTCGGGAAGGTTTATCTGGAACTCAAAGCTTTCATCAAAAATGGGATTGTCACCATTTTGAGAGACAGTTTTTGTGCGTTGTTCTGCGCAGTCTGCAGGAATCCCATGGATCTCCACATAGATGTACGGCTCTACCACATCGCCTTTAGCAGCCGAGCCTCGAGGCTTTGGTAGGTTTTGACCGCTGATCACCTTGATGTGGAGAAGTTGGGCTGAGACTCCCGGAAGCGAGTCACGAGCATTGGCACTAAAATACGACACCTCCTCACGCATTATAGCTGGACGCAGGACATAGCCGCAGTTGCCATTTTGCCTAAACCATCCAAGGTTCAAATCCATCATCAAACCTGGAGTCTGGTAATTCATGGCCACAATTTGGCAACCGCACTTCCAGAAGTCCTGTGGATTCATGTTGCTAGCATCAATGCGCATGGGTGTAGGGTACACCCGTGACAGAAACCTCTTATTGTAGGAGACAAAGTCCTCGGGAAACTCATTGGCGAAGCGGTTGGCATCAACCTCGTTATAGGAGCAAATCTCCCAGTGCTTCTGTTCCCGTTTCGATGTCTCAAAGTCACGGAATTGAACAGATTTGCAGAGGGTGATTATGTCAGAAATTTCTTTGCAGAGTCGTAACCGTTTGCAGCCAATCCCATTTAGTTGGTCCTTATCCTCTCCACCCATCGTTCTCCTGGACATCTCGAAGCCTTCCTCTTCATCTGTGACATCTCCTTCAGAGTCTTGCGAGTCTGAAGGCAAGCTCTTCCCTTTGATAAGTATCTTTCCCTTGAGCTTTTCAGGAGAAGGCAAGTAGTGATCCTCCATATTGGGAGGATCGACGTGCAGTTTGTCCCCAAGGATCTTCATCAGGTGTTGAGCCATGACCCTCTGTTGGGGAACACTGCAGTGTGTGACAAGACAGAGGATTAGTGGATACTCTGAACTCTCAAAGGCATACTGGTTAATGACATCTAGAACTTTACAGAAGGCCAGGTGGGAGGCAACAGAGCTACCAACATAGACCACAGGCTCGCAGTCAGCACCATCCCAGACTACAACCTCCAGGCTTCGACACCCCATGCGCAAAGCTCGAACGTAGCTGCTGAGGTCCGATGAGCCCCAATAGTGATCTTCCAAAAGTGAGGCATTGTGGGAAGAGTTGATGTAGTAGTGTGAAAGGGGCTGCGTCATATCCTGACAAACTTGCTTGTGCTGCGGGTCAAAAATGTGGCACTCAGATGACAGGAGGTAGTGTGTGAAGCCATCTATGGACAAATAGCCACTGTTACGACCTTCGGCGGAGGGTTCGTACTTGTGCACAATCTCCCGACACATTTCCTCTGTGACTCCCTCGACTCCCTGCTCTACCTCCACAAAGAGCATCAAGTCCTTGGAGTCCAGGTACTCTTTGTTGCTGGAGAACTGCACCAGCAAGAAAAAAATCTCAGAACGTGTGCACAGTTCACAATAGGCCGCTACAAATGTGTCTAAATCAATTCCTTCACCATAGCAGTCCTTGGCCTTCTGTAGCTCTTTGAACTTCAGTTCGATACGAGACTCCCTCATGCCAGGATTGAGACCCTTGATGATTTGGGTGGCCCGGAATAGGTCAATGTGTCCTTGCCTTTCTGGATCAGCTAACTCAAACACGGACCCAATCCAGGACGTTCTTACACTGGGTTGACTGGGTTCAACTACACCTACCGTGTGCCGCCCGTATGAGACTAGATAGCGCAGTCCCATTACCCAAGTGCTCACCACATCTGCCGTGCTGGCGACCAGGTCCAGGGACTCATAATTGTCTCCGTATATAATTGAGAATGCACACTCATCCGGGAACTGATCCGAGAGTCCATTGCTGCGTAGGACGGGTGTTTTCTTTCCCAATCGAACCTCTTTGATGCTCTTGATCTCAAGCTTGGCCTTCTCTGAGTCTTTCTTTGATGGTTCCCAGCGGAGCCAGCGCATGTTAGGGTCCAACAAGAAGTAACGATTGTACATGCGAGAATTGGAGCGAACTTTCTTCATCTCACAGCCTTCCATCATGAAGGCCATGCAGGCAGCTGTGCTGTTCATCTTGCGATCACTTGGCATGGAGCTGAATGAGACAGTCTTCTTCCTTGCCTGCCTCTGCTTTGAACCATCCTGCAGAAAAGTAAAAAGAACCCCGATAAGAATATCTGACACATGCAATCTAAAAAGCAAACATTACATAGAATTGTTTTTTTATACTGTATAGGTCATCAAAATATGGAACATACTAACATATTAGAATGCATTTTTAAAAACACTATGCTTTTAGTTAGGATGTTCAAAGTTCTGGGATTTTGGCACCACACAAACACCGGCTGAGGATTAAAATTAGAAAGCCTAGGCACCTGTAAGTCATTCGATCGTAAGGTTGGTCTGGCTCTTACTGTTACCTTATCGCTGCTGACGTGACCACCAATACGCAAAAAGCTTTTTTACATTGCAGTTTAACTACACATAAAACATTTTATATGCGCATTTAATATAAAATCTGATTAAGTATTCAATTTACATTTTTACTTTACTTTACTAAATTTTTACACATAAATATTTAAGTTGTTATAGCCTACATCCAGTGTTTTCATTAATAAAGTTTCCATAAACTAATGGTTGTTAGCTTTTTTAATTACTTTCCTAAGGCACAGCTGGCGAACCATATGATGGCTTAAGAGTCTATATAAAAAAAGATGAGTTTACACAAACTTTATAAATGTTTTGACAATAACATAATTTCGAGTAATCGCTGTTCGAATCACCCGCAGCTGTTAGCTATCAGCTAATCAATCCCCTCGTTATGATCGCCCAATCAAACCAGTTTTCAAGCACTATAAAACCACAAGCTTCCCGTTCATTTCCATCTCGCTTTTGCAAAACCCTCCTCCTCCCCTTCTACCTCCTTTAACTCAACTTCCCACTCCGGGGGGCAGCCGGAGATCGAGCTGGACGCCGAGCCCTTACCCTCGCTAGGGTTACAATTGCTAGGGTTCGAGCCCGCCGTTCTCCCGGTCCGCTCCTTGGACAGCACGCCAAACCCGCTTTACCATTTCATAACATGAGGAAGCGTAAACACTTGAAATGATGAAACATCAGGATTAGAGTTAAAGTTAAACACACTAAACTGCAATCATTCAACTTCTAACCAACACTGAAATGAGATTTAATATTCTCTATCATTTTATATTCTCATAAAATATAAATATCCTTCTGCTGTTTATGTAAATTATTGCATTTAATATAAAAGATCCTTTGAGGTCCATCATAAAACCATTAAAGAATATTTAATGATTCAATGAACAAATCAGCTATGCACTGTTAATTTAGCCATGCACAGTAATAATCCATAACTTATTACAATATCTGCTTATTTTTGGCATTGGTTTTATTCCTAATTAAATATGTGTATGAATTACATTCTAGCACTTTTAATTATAAAAAATAATGTAAGCACATCGCTTTTAACTGATTAGCTTCATTTATCAAGTGCAGAATCCAATTTAAAAAATCATAATTTAAAGCACAAAGTGATACCAAATATATATGACCTCACATTAATAAATCTCAAAACTAGGCATGATGAATTCAGTTATCTGAAAAAGAACCACTCTAGGTCTCATATCAAAGAGTCTTTTCATCAGACTGATCACAGTCTTCTGGTTAAAACGTAATGCTTTCATATCTCAGAGTAAGATAATGAATGTAAATGAATGCAGGCCTCGCTGTCATCATATCAGAGCCACGCTGAGATAAAACAAGATCTGTAGCCAACAGGTGAGTTCGTTTCCATGCGATTCATTTTCCCTCCCTACTACAAATGCTTGTGATTTATTTGCACCGAAGCCCATTTCTCTCAGAGAGAGTCTGCAGGGCTGAAGGTAAGAATGCGGGAGCAGAGTGAAGGTCAGGTTCAGCCCTTAACTGCAGGCGAGTATGTGCTGCTTGCACGGCTACAGAGAGACTGATGGCAAAGCTGTCAGGAAGGCAGCTCCTCTGGTGCTCTGGCTTGTCATCTGAAGAAATCATCCTCCTGGCACAGATCTCATCACAGAGAGGGACGCTACAGCATCACACTGACACCAGACCCCCTGCATGCTGTACTATACCATGACGACCAGCATCCTAACAGAGTTAAGTTTGATAAGTGACAGAGAGGTGCTTACCGATAATATCAAACAACAGAAGGTTCTGCGGGATCTCCGTTCGGATGATTCCCACCATGTCAGTGACAGGATCTGTCTCCATCACCACATAGTTAAAAGGGGGCTCGTCAAAAGCCAGCACATCGGAGCTGGGGTCGGGCTGGGGCAACCATTCAATGTGCAACCGGGTTTTAGACATTCTTGGAGGGTTGCCTTGGTCTGTTGCTTGAATCTGTGATAGGGAAGGAGAAAGCAAAAGTTTAATAGATTGTTTTCTTTCTATGTTACTCTGGGATGTGTCATGTGATATTTGTTGATATAAATTTTGATTTATTTGATTTTGACAAAATTTTTCAGCATCATTACAACTAAATACAACGAGATATATATATATATATATATATATAAATTGGTGTTGAAAATGTAGCTTTGTCATCCCATTAATAAATTACTTCAAATAAATATTAAAACAGAAAACAGTTCCTTAAAATTGTACTAATAGTTCTGTTAAATTGTAATGATAGTACTGTGAGCAATGAGTAAACAACAGTATGACACAAATGAAATATTTCTTGACTGTATAAATGCTTTTTAAAAAATGCTGATTCAAATGGTTGTTCCAAACCAAATCAAAGCAGCGTGAATAACACTACATCCATCTTAGCCTACAAATCCACAGCCCTAGTTTGCATCCGTACCGTCAGAATACTGTAGTTGCCCCGAACAAACTCTCCTCTAGCTGTCACCACACCGGTCTCAGGATGAATATGAAACCGATCTTCAATGCTGTCCTCCAGACTGTATTTGATCATGCCATTGGCCCCCACGTCGTCATCACGGGCCACAATCCTGTAGATCTCCTGAGGCCCAGTCGTGCTCTGCTGCTCAATTAGTTTTACCTGGAAAAGCTTATGGCTGAACTGAGGGCTGTTATCATTCTCGTCCTGGACTTCAATGACTACGGATGCAGTCGAGCTTAATGCAGGGTCCCCTTCATCTAATACCATGACCTAAACAACAGCAGGTGACGGAAACTTCATGAACATTGTGTGCACAAATCAAAAAAGCATTTATCTTTCAATAAACAGCTTTTATTTAATATGTTGCATACAGCAACATATTAATTAAACACAAGAAAAATTAATAAACTGGCTCTTAGGCTCACTAATCAAAATTTCAGTAAAACAGTTATCATGCTTTTTTGTCCTCTTGGAGCTTAAGGAAACTGAAAAAGTTCTCCTTCATGTGCAACTTAATGTTAACTATAAGTAAGAATACACACAAACAGCAACATGCTCTCAGCAATCAGCCAGAGAAAGGCTCAGGCCTGAGGTTTATGATCTACTAAACAGAAGGAAGCAAGTGAACCAACCTCAATGATATGCTCTGCTTTTTGTTCCCGGTCCAGGGGAGCAAGGGTGCTGATCACACCTAAACAAACACAAAGGAAGTACAGACAGGCTGATCAATGCCACCAGCTTCAGATGGATGGCACACCTGTTCACCCCAGGCTGCCCGTTTTACTTTCCCTTCCCACAGCTTTGTTTTTCAAGCTTTATTTATTTTGTTCCACTGTTTATACTAGGTCAACCTGAGGTATACAAGCCGTGGGAAACAACGGTTATTATTCACGTCCGTGTCAGTGAGGATTTAGCCATGGCTAAACAAGACCAAAAGACCAGACTTCCCAGTTGCCAAGAAACTGACAGAAAATGAGCCACGGCTTAAGAGTTACTGAAGTGTTGTGAATTAGTGCAAGAGGTTTTCAGACACCTTTTTACAACTATGTGTTAGAGGCTTGGTTAACTGTGCTCCATGGCTCAACAGCTGATTTCAGGCTAAGGGTGGACAAAATGCACCAGTGACAGTGATTTTAGCACCACTGCAATAAACACTTACGAGTGTCACTTCAGTAAAAGAGGGTTGGCAGGGACCCACAGTGTCTATCAACTTGTGCAGCACTCAAAACAAACCCTGCTGGGCTTTTATGGCAGCCTGTATTTAGGCAGGCAATCCTGAAAGTGTGGTTTTGGCATTAATGCCCACCTGTGGAAAGATTGCTCCATCGTGCATGGGACAATAAGCAGATGCATGAATTAAAAACACGTCTTTTATGTAAAAATTACAAAGCAACTCTTTTTGTGTCGATTCTCGTGTCTTAATCTCCCCTCGAGCATTTGTCTTTTGATAACGTAAACTCTGTTCCCAACCTACGCAAGAAATATTTGGCTTGCCTACTTACTTAGCAGAAAGTGTTCAGATTCAATAAATGCTACGGTTTAGTGGTGCTAAGCTGTTAAGGTGGCTAGCTTAGTCACAGTGTTCATTCGAGTGATTAGTCATCTTAGTTGGTCCTGTCCTGACATGGAGCACCAAAAAAACTCTAGTCCCTTTAGCCCTGAGGGAAGCAGGCAAAACCGCACTTGAAGTATGGTTTGTTGCTGGATCTTGACACTTAGCATTGATTATATTACACTTTTATATTCATTTAGCACTGTCCTTGATGCTCCTGGACTAAACAGTGCATGCATAAAATATCCATAGAGATCCGTTTTAAAAGTAATTTTTCACACCGGTTGGGTTTTTAAAAGAATTTTTCACCTAAGCTTCCAGTCAAACTGCCAGCACTTTAACAATAGAACTGCAAACATGTAAATTTATCTACAAATGAACATTTGGCAGATCCTTCATATAATACAACCCAACCCCCGTCTTCTTTGTAATCCTGGACTATTAGCACAGGGTGGGGCATATGACACAACAAAGAGACAGGACTTAGTAAAGACAAGTGCAAGCTTGCAACGCTTGTTAATGCAGTTCTAATTTTCATAGCTAGTGTTCAAAGGCTATGTTGAGCTGCAAAAAGTGTCAGAGGTGTCGCGGTTTGTGTGACTCTGTGGGCCTGCTTAACAACTGTCCTCACCCTTGACATAAAACGACACACACTGTTCCCAGTATTCACAGTAATTAGAGGTCCTATTCATTGTGCCCTTCACAAGACATACCACCCTTATAAAAA
This sequence comes from Enteromius thamalakanensis, assembly GCA_032357475.1. Lineage (NCBI taxonomy): Eukaryota > Metazoa > Chordata > Actinopteri > Cypriniformes > Cyprinidae > Enteromius > Enteromius thamalakanensis. The sequence goes on from JAUCMT010000068.1 coordinate 15,772,162, forward strand.
AGACATGTGCTTAGACACGTTTTATCAATTCATCAAAGTTTGCATGACATGAATCACCAACTTGTCCCGTATCATCTTTCTCACAAAAAGCCTAAACTGGTGAACAAGTAGTTTCTGATGGTACGTTTGAAGTATAGGGGGTTACCTGTTTTTGCGTCTATGGTGAAATATACACGTTGAGAATCTAGGATCCGGAAAGCAAGCTTCCCCTCAGAGGACTTGTCCATGTCTGTGGCAGATACTTTGAGCACAGATTTGTCCTTTGGCAAATTCTCTCGTACTGAGCCAAAGTAGACAGGCTGGGACAGCTCAGGGGGATTGTCATTAATATCCCAAACTTCAATGTAGACCTCGGTCCAGGATACCAGTGGTACAGTGCCCAGATCTTTCGCATAAACTGTCAGCCAATAGTGTGGCACGGCTTCACGATCCAGAAGCCCTGCGGTCCGAATAACACCTGCAAAATGTAATTGACTTGAATTACTAAACAATAGCAAAAGCAACATACTGCACTTTTAACAATAACTGTGTGCTTGTCTTCTTATAATGTTAAACATTCCATTTTAAGTTAATTCAAAGACCAATTTTCACTAGCTGCTTATTAGCATGCATATTACTAGCATATCAGCAGTTTTTTAATACTTATGAAGCACATTAATGCCTTATCCTGCATAGCCAAATTTTAGATCCCTTACCCTACCCATCACTAAACTTAAAGGGTTAGTTCACCCAAAAATTACAATTCTGTCATTGATTATTCACTTCATAATTCAATGTGTACAAGAACTGCGAAAGTCAACCCGATAATATGCATTCAAAGTATAATAGTTTATGTCATGTAGCACGTTAAGGATGTGGCTTTTAAAAATGGCAAAAATCTTTCAACATGTGCAGGAGAAAGCAATGTATCATTTTGTCTTTACATATGTTTGGTATGCCTAATGACTGATCTGTAAATGTTTGAACATGCAGTGTTGACCCAACATGCTTAAAGCAGGTGCTGTAATATAAAAGGTCAGCAGCTTCCAAAAGGTATTTTTCTATCTAGGTGAAGCATGAGACACATCTCATCCAAATCATACCTGTTTCTTCATCGATAGTGAAGACGCCAAGTCCTGAGCCATCATGGATGTAATATCTGACTACTCCATCTCGTCCCAGGTCGTTATCTACAGCGGTTAGCGTAAATACCGAGGTTCCTAATGTAGCATCCTCCATAACAGCTGCGTTATGCACAAACTGGGTAAAGAGGGGCCAGTTAAGGTTTTCGTTTACATCTAACACTTCAACCTCAATGAAACATGAAGATGATAAAGACCGGGGCTTTCCGTGGTCTACAGCTCGAACTGTTAGATTATAAGACTGCTGCTTCTCAAAGTCCAGTTCACGCTCCAGAGTCAAGCAACCCGTGGATGTATCCAGAAAAAATGTCCCTGCTTCACTGTTCTTCAGGTTGTAGCTTACAAGACCTCCGCTCTCCAGATCTAAATCAAAGCTTTCGACCCACAACAGCACTGTGCCTGGAGGAACATCCTCAGGAACTTTGATCCGGTAGATTGTAGGTACAAACTTTGGAGGATTGTCATTGATGTCCTCCAATACAACTACCAGATCTGTGAGCGAGAAAAGCTGTGGGTCCAGTTTAGCTTGATCTCTGGCCTCAATAGTTAGGTCATATCTGCTAAAGGTCTCTCTGTCTAAAGGCCCTGTTACTTTCACCACCCCTGTGACTTCATCAACCTTGAACAAATCAGTGAAGGTAAGCAATGAAAATTTAAACGCTCCGTTGTCTTCAGAATCAAAATCGACAGCATTGACTTTGAATATGCTTTTGTCGGCCTCTGTGTTTTCTGGGATGTTCACAACATATCTGGGCTGAGAAAATAACGGTGGATTATCGTTTGCATCGAGGACGTTAACAGCGAGAAGCTTCCACGTAGAGGTTTGAGGAGATCCAAGGTCATACACAGTTATGTTGAGAATGTAAAACTCTTTTTGCTCTCTATCCAAAGCACTGATTACCTGCAGTTCACCTGTGTTCATGTCAATAGTAAAACAACCATCCTCATTTCCACTGGAAATTGCATAGACAAGCTTTCCATTAAAGCCAGAGTCATTGTCAGTGGCATTAAACTGCAACACAGATCTATCAAGAGCAAAGTCTTCCCTGATGTCTATCGAGCTTTGTGTGCCTGCAATAAACTTTGGAGAGTGCTGGTTAATTATATGAACGTCTGAGATATATTCTTCTTCTTTGGCGTTGAGAGACGGCTTAAAAGACTCAATAAGCTTCTCTGTCAATTGCCTCGTAATTCCAGTCTCCTCGCAATGTGTGGTGGCGACTTCGCCCTTGCTTGTGATATGTACAGTCACCGTATTGAGGTCGGCATAAAATTTCCCATCTGTTGCTGTTATTTTAAGTGTATATAAAGGGTTTTCTGTGCCTTCGTACTTTGAGGGAATTGCCTTGGCAAGTTTAATGGAGCCAGAAACAGGGTTAATTGTAAACAGTCCATCCTCATTCCCAGACTCTATCATGTATTTGATCTGCTGGAGCTCATCCAGATCGAGTGCTGACATCTCTGCAATACTCTCCCCCACAGCGAAGTCTTTGGGTATGGAGGCATTGCATGCCACCCGCTCAAACACCGGAACATTGTCGTTGACGTTGGTCATGGTGATGGTTGCTGAGCATTCACTTACTCTGTTAAACGGGCTTCCACTATCAGAGGCCCAGATTCTCAGGTGGTACCATCTCTTCATGAGCTCATAGTCAAACTCTTGGGAGGTCGAAATCACACCGGTCAGTGGGTCAATATTGAAAGGAACCGGACTTGTGTTAGCTATGGAGTATGTTACAAAGCCATTATTATCTCTGTCCACATCAATAGCAGAGACAGCCAAGATGCTTGTTCCGATCGGGACATTTTCAGGCAGAGAAGCCTGGTATGAGGGCAACATGAACCTGGGGGCATTATCATTTTCATCAATTATATCCACAACGACTCGGGTAAATGCTTCCCCGTCATTCGCTGTTACATCAAACTCGTAGTGAGGATGCTTTTCAAAGTCGAGAGTCTGAGAAGTCATTATCACGCCAGATTTGGCACTGATTTTAAATTTATAGCTATCCGGGTTTTCTTTGATTCTGTAGGTTACATTTTTGAAACTCAAACCCACAGATACCCGAACTACGTGACTTTTCGGTGGAGAAAATTCACTGAGAGTGATATAATAGAGCTCTCGTTCAAATGCCAAAGGTTTAATTCGAGGAGGAGGAGGAATATGCACAGTTTTTATTGGCGTTAGCAAAAGAGGGTTTCTTCTGTCTTTGGCTTGCAGGGAAATGTTAAGTCCAAATGGGATTTGCGACCAATCAATCCAATTTGTTGAAACCATCTGAAAACCACCATCATGCAATGTCGATGGAATAATCTGACAGCACTTCAGCGAATCCCCTTCAACTATACTTAGAGAGGCCACTTTCTCCTTTGGTTCAGTTTTGATATTCACACTTATTTTGTCGTCATCCGTTTTTGGAGTCACTGCACTGGTGGGTGTGACGAGGGTAAAGTTTTCTGTCACGTTTTGTATGGTCACAACAACCTTTGCTACATTTCCAAACTTCTGCACGCCAGAGATTTTCTTTGTCCTGTCCTCTGCCAGCACAGTCAGCTCATACCGATCTCTCTGACTGGCGTCAAGAGTCTTGATGAGTGTAACGGTCCCTGTGAACGGATCAACGGCAAAGGGGTGTGATCTAGTGGTGAATGAGTAATAAAACTCTGCATTGCTGCCAATATCAGCATCCGTTGCGCTCACTCTCACCACACTCGACTTGATCGGTGTGTTTTCTTTGATTAGAGCATGATAAGAGGCAGGGTAGAAGAGTGGTTTCAGATCATTTGTGTCAAGCACTTGGATCGATACCTTTGTTCTAGCTCGGTTGTCATAGGTGGTTTCAGTAGCCTCGACGGTAAGTGTGTAAATATCTCGTACCTCTCTGTTCAGCACAGCTGAGTAACTGCTTCGGGTTTTGATTCTCAGAAAGCAAAAATCTCCTACAGTTACCTCCTCAGCTTTGAAAAGACCATCATCATCACCAGAGACAATCTTGTACTTAACGTCCCAGAAGGGATCAGATAGTATGATGCCCATTCGGACTGGGCTCTTCGTGTAGGTCCTGGGAGCAGAGTTTTCATAAATGCTGGCATTATACAAATGATGAGTGAACCTCAGCAGGGAGTTGTCTTTAACCAGGCTCCCTTGACATCTGGTTAGCGTTCCTAGGACTGCTATGACAATGAGAATTATGGCTGTGTCTGTGAAAGCCATTCTCACCGTCTCAACCTGGACCCGCAGACCTAAAGAGAAAGAAAATTTTAAATTTTAAATTCCTTCATTTTTTTGACAAGTAGACAAGACATGGTTTTACAATGAGCTGGTATGGCAAAGTAATATTACTTTGACCATTATATAACCACATACCGAAACTAAAAAGCACAAAACACACACATATTTATTTCATTGTCTGTTTCAACTAGTGAAAGACCATAGTCAGGTATTTTTTGTCCCGTTTTGACATGCCTTGACAAGCTACATTACATTGTTTAACCGTGAGAAAGGCACCAGACGTCTTTAAACCAGGTGATACCTTTTTTACATGGTTGAGCCAGTTTTCTTCAACTATGACTATGAAAATGGGTTTTGCAACTTAAATTATGTGTGGGTTGCTATTCAAATCGGGTAATACAATTATTTATTTTGATGGTGCCTGACACTGCTACCCTTCCTCACCCTCTAGTTCGACAGTAATTTTTTGTGACAAAATTTAATCCAATGTTTCATATTCCACACAATAAAAAAAAAGTACAATTTATTCCTAAAACAAATATGGAAAAACAAATTCGAAACACCTATTCCCGGTAACATTTTATTTTAGATATCGTAACTAGTTGCTTATTAGCATACATATTACTAGAATATTTGCCATTTATTAGTAGTAATTATTACTACATATTAATGTCTTGTTCTACATACCTAATCCTACCCAATACATAACTTAATAACTACCTTACTAACTACTGATAAGCAGCAAATTAGAAATGTATTGAGGAAAAAGTCATAGTGAATAAGTAAAACTTGAGTATAGGAACCAATTCTTACTATTAACAAGTGCTTATTAACATCTATTAATAATCTGTTACAAACATAATACTTTGTTTGTGCTTCCAAAGAGGACACAACTAGAAATCAGTGATTAAGTTGTATTCACAACTCTTTCATAAAAGTTCAACCCAAATATTAGTGTGAGTTCAGCGCATGAACAGAGACCTAATACCTAAAACCTGGAGAGTCTATCCTGGCTGTGCACAGAGACTATAAAGTGGAGCAATTCTATCTCTGGAAGGACATTCTGGTGCTTCTGACTTACAACCTTTAAGTAAGTTAAGTTTTCTTATTAAAGTAAGCTGCTACTTACTATTCAAACACGAGTTTTGAGCAGTGAAGTGTAGTGCTTGTTGTTTGTCATTTGTCCGATCGCAAATGCAGACAAATGTTTACAGGCGTGATGCACGCGATGTATAAAAAGTAGGGGAGGGCATAGATTAATTTTTTAAATCTAGATTGAAATGGCTCATTTGAATTCTGCCAAAGGCATTCAGAATATGTGTGCTACCTAAATAATAAGAAAAGCCCTATTCGGATGGGACTAGTTTTACAGGGAGTCGTTACAGAATGTTTTGTTTCACAGATGTATAACGCGATATGCCGTAGATCCTCTTACCACACACACGTTGAACATATCTTGATATATGAAATAAATAAAGAAATACAAATAAAGAGCCAGATCACATAAACTGTTAAGACTGGCTGTTGTAATATCAGTATCAGGTAAGATTATTCATTCCTGCACTTTATCAACATTAAAAAAATTTTGTTTACTACAAAATAAAATCATAATAGTTGAACTAAAGTAACACACATTAACATGGTTTTTCTGTACTAGCCATTTAGCTTCACCATGGTATTTGTGATTATACCAATTGTAATCAATCTGAATGACTATAGCAATGCACGCATACAGAGAGCGTGACCTTTGTGACGCCCAGATGTACAAAACACACCCTCTCACCTCTGTAACAAACACTGAGGTGTTCGTACAATAATCAAAGAATTAAAGCTCACATATACAGTACAGTAGTTTAGAAAACTAGTCCCGTCTGAATAGGGATACAGTGTAATTCAGCTAGGTATACATCCGCACTAAAATATCAAGGTGAAAGTCATCATAGCTTGCGTAATATAGACCCAGCTCCCAACACAACTGTGTGAATAGATTAACGGCGATATCTTTCTTTTTATTTTGCGCGATTAGAGTCTTACATTAACGTAGCAAGTTAATGCTTTAAAATATGTAGAAACATTTTACATTTTTCATCCATGCATGCAATATTTTTCATTGTATGGACCAAAACAGCTGTAGGTCACTTCTAAAAAATGCTGTAATTTCACAGATAACAAAATATCAAATATCTGCTCAAAATATTATGTTTTTCCCCCACAAAAAAACTAGCTTACTTTTTCCATCCATTTTTGCTATTAGTTTAAACCAAGTGCTCCCGGGGTGATGTTTAATGGATGGATGAAGTCTGTTCCCCTCAAGTTCACACAGGTGTCCTATATCAGAGTCACCACAGGTGCAGTTTATCACATAAATATTCCACTAACGTTTGACAACCATAAAGAGTTCAAATGTTTCTTGTCTTACGCTCCTATAGTGTTTCAACAGTTTCTAACTCAGAAGAAAGCACATTTTTAGCGCATTGGTAGAGTGTGACAAATAGTTTTATGGGAGAGGCTGTTTGTAAAGCCCTTATATGGAGATGGTTTGTGCTTGTATTATGCTAATTACCAAATTCATGCACAAGCTTGCTCATTTAGAATAATCCTTCTTTATCACTGTTAGAATGAAAGTAACACATTTTTGCATGCATGCACCTGGAATATTTTTGCGCATAAGAAAATTTATGTGCAGTCATTAGTGATTGAGGTCCATTGTAATGCAAGTCAAATTTGTCTCATAGCAGCACTGTGAAATATACACCTTGATTAAAAATGTGTTGCGGTGCCATCAGTCGACTCCACCCTTTTGAGAGGACAAGCATATTTTACACTAGTCAGCTTGTGAAATATAGCACACCCTCGTACTGCCACAGCAGTTTCCATTTCATAAGGATTGAGTCAATTAGAATTAAAAAATTGCACATTTTTTGATAATGATGCATAAGACTTGATTCTTCCAGAATCATCAGAACTTATAATCATGTGTGCAAACAAACAAAATAAATGTCTAATTGAATAGAAAAGTGCCTTTAGGCATCCTCAGTAACACAGGCAGGTCAGTATTTTTGTGATGAATGTATCTGTATGACAGCACTCTCTGTGTCTGCTGTGCAGGTGTGAAAGAAGATAAACAAGTAGCAAATTGAGGAGATACAAGCCTGAAACATTTGCCAGGCGTAAAGCGGATGCTTTTCTTTGTAAGATGCTCTTTTTCATGAGGAGAAATCATCCGTGCCAGATTTTTATTCAAATACAGGAAACTGCACATGTGTTGCCCTGAAGTTTTTTTGTTTTTTCACTGCCGACTAACAGATGGTGGGATGTGTACTTTACGTATTCAGAGGGCCATTATTCAAAAAAAACACTCTGTCTTGTGCTGGACCCCAGAGCAACTCAGCTGTGCATTCGTGAATTATAACTTCCCCCTGAAATTGTCATGCTGTTTGTCAATCGGTCATTTAATCTCAACAAGGGCATTTTTCATCATAGACTATACTGTATATATAGAATTTTCTATTTTTCTCTGTTTAGTTTTCAATCGAGTCAGTAATTACACTGATTAACAAGTTAGTAAAATATTTGACTGATTTTAATCAAAGTAATTACATGATACGTTAATTAATTAATCAAATTAATCACAAATAACCACACATGCTGTACCGTATTCATATTTGTTGAGAAACTCCCCTAAACAAAGATAAATCAAAGACATTATTCTGGCAGACATGCAATGCAAATAAAAAATTAATAAATCAAAATTTGAAGTCAGCGTATTGTTTGTTATATTTCCACATCACTGAACATACAGTAAGCTAGGCTAACTGTGCTGGGCTTGTCTGTCTGTGCTATTTTCCCCATTGAATGTATGCATGTCTGCTGCGTTTGGCCATTTTGACACATCTTGCTGTGTTTTCAGGGTCTTGCGCTATTGAAGGACTAGTTCGCAAAAAAATAAACATTTGCTGAAAATGTATTTACCCACAGGTCAATCTAAGATGTGGATTTGTTTCTACCCCAGATTTGGAGAAATGTAACTTTACATCACTTGCTCACCTCACTGCAGCTCATCGATTAATATCTTATGAAGTAAAAAGCTGCATGTTTGTAAAACACTAATCCATCATTCAAGCATTTTTTTCTTAAAAAATTAAGCATGTCCATGTCCATGTCCAATGTCTTAATTCTTCATCACCATAATTTAAATTCCTTAAAGGAACAGTTCATTACAGAATATTTTATTCACCCCCGAGCCATGCTAGGGGTATATGACTTTCTTCTTTCAGACGAACAGAGTTTTTTTTTTCTTTTTTATCCTGGTTCTTCCAAGCTTGGTAAAGGTGGTAGCCATTATTTTGAAGCTCTGTAAATCGGATATATCTGTAAGTACTGCATTGTAAAACTGACCTATAAGCCTTTTGGAGGTTTTTACGTCCTCTGAAGCAGATCGATTGGTTTTTGTAACAAAAATATTTCTAGTTTTAAAACGATAACATGATAACTTTTTACTCAACGTGCAAAGTATGACGCAAGTTGTCTAATACGCCAAGTCATAGGTTAGCCAAGAAGCTGGCACTCTTAAAAAAAACTGAAGTCAGTTACAAAGTTTATAATTTGATAGCTAGAAATATTTTGGTTACAAACCCATCAATCTGCTTCAAAGAACATGGGATAACTCCCAAAGGCTTATACGTTAGTTTTATTTCGAAGTACTTGCGAATATATATACGATTTACAGAGCTTCCAAAAAATGGCCGCTAGCGTTACCAAGCTTTAAGGAGCAGGTTAAATGTTAAAAAAACTCAATTATGTTTGTCTGAAAAGAGAGAGTCATATACACCTAGGGTAGCTCGGCGGTGAGTAAAATATGCTGTAATTTTCCTTCCTTTAATCCTAAACTTAACAACCACCTTATTAACTATTAATAAGCAGGAAATTGGGAGTTTATTGAGGCAAAAGTTGTAACGACAATTCAAAATCAATTTGTAAATGAACGGCATTTACAAAATGTTACAAAGCCTTTAGTTGCAGAAAGTAGGACTCATGAAGATGCTGAAAAGCTCCCGTAAGTGTATAAAATATGTTGTATGGCTCCACGGAGCCCGGAATTTCCTTAACATATTGCAGTTGCTGGAGTGTTGCATGCCTCTGGCCTCCAGTTGTAATTTATTTTTGCGATGCATGTCACAGTTTACATCCCACTATACATTTGTACATTTGGGACTTCATGAATATATAATAGCTAAGAGCAGCATGAAATCATACAGATCTCCTCTGCAAAAGTAAAAGTGTAAATCACTCATAAGCAGCGATGAAATACGAGAGTGGTGCTGGAGTGGAGCTGATGATGAAATGCATCTAGCCTGCAGTAAGTGGCCTTTCCCTGATTCATGAGAATGAAAAGTGGGCCTCTTATTTCACCTGATGGTTGTGTCCAACCCTTAAGTGAAAAATGGCATCTTTCCCCTTGTAAAACACCCATGGGGTTAAATAGCTCCATTATTATTAATGACCATCCATTCGCTATTCTAGATGTGGAGTCAGAGTGGGTGTGTAATGAAATGATAAAGTCCATGTAATTACAAACTCAATTATTATCTTTCAAATTTCATTTTGTTTGACAGCATGGGATTTGTTTGAAGCTCATGCTCTTTGTTTAATCTGTATTGCATGCATGTACAGAAGGGTCCAAAAGATTGTGACCACATTGAAAGCTTGGCATTCAAAATCGAATTGAAGGAGGAAGTAAACATAATGTAAAATGCATGAGAAATATTTTAAATTGTGTAGTATATTTTTAGTTCACTAATCAGATAAATCAGATGAATTTGTGACACTGAATAATTTACCTCCTTTACAGAGAGTGAGATGTTCTTGTACAGTCAAACTGTTCAATCACAAGTGTTTTCAAACAATACTTTAAAATGCTCCTGAACTCAAAGCAAGTGTTTAGTTAGTTAGTTAGTAAAAGTGCATTTTGTTTTGTTTTGCTTTGGAAGCGAATGACACGAGTGAAAATGCATTTTGCTTTGTTTTTTGTTTGACAGACAAGTAACATGATTAAAACATCTATTACCTAAAATAAAATGTAAACAACCAAACGCAAGTAGTGGTCTGATTTTATTGCATTATTAGAGTAAGTGGCCAAAAGTGGATATAGTAGATAAATATGACAGTATAAGGTTGCGCTGCTGAGTCAAGGCTCACACAGTCTCTCGAAAGAAAAAATCTTAATGTGCAACATACTGTAAGAAATTTGGCATGCTGAGGTAAAAATATAATGTTTTTATGTCTTATATACAACTAGTTAAGCAAAGTCACTTTTTTTAACTAAGTTTAGCCTATTCATAAACATTAATTTAAATGAATCTAAACTCAATGACTCACTTATTAAATGCTCACTACTTGCATTACTGGCATTTCAGTTTCGTTTAAAGGATCAATTCCTTGTTTATTTATTTATTTTTATAAAAATCTCATAATATAATTTCATGTAGTTGTATTTTCAGTGCAAATTATCTGATTTGATAACCTTTTGATAGGCTATAATAACAATCACCTTATAATTATTGGATTTATAGATCAAATGTAAGAATTTTTAACAAAAGTATTTATTAGTTTAGTAAGAAAAGGTCCTCTATAAAGGTAGAAAAATAATGCCATTGCATAAAATATATTTATATAGAAGTATATTTTAAATATATATATATATTATAATTTATGTCACAGCTGAAATAAAATAATAAGAATATTGCTTCAAGTCATATTTGCTAAATAAATTAATCAATTATGTGTATGTCTGTGTGTGTGTGTGTGTGTGTGTGTGTGTGTATACAGTATATATATATATATATATATATACATTGTATGTTTGGATACATACAGCAATACTTTTTTGGGTGGGAATGGGATCAATACTGTTACAGTAGCTCTCCTGGAAATTTGGCTGCATTAAATGTGCTCTTTTCTCTCCAGATTTTTGTTCTTGAAAATCCCAAAGTGCATTTTGCCATCTGATTCAACAATCCAAGGTGGTCAGGTGGTGTGAATATGCCTCACTGCTATGCCTTTTTAATTAAACATGCTTTCTGAACAAATTGATGGCTAATCCATCTGTCTGAGAGCCTGCATATAAAGCAGGAATGTAACAGTATGTCCTGCATTTGAATTGACTTCAGTGGCATAAGCCTCTGAAGTTTTACAGTTGATATGTGTCTGCGTTCTGATAATGTGGCACTCATTCACACAGATTTTCTGTATACGGTCTAAAGTGCAACAGAATTCTCTTCATAGCAAGCAAGAGAGATGAAGCGAGACAGATAAACAGGGATGAAAGGAATTCAGAAAGACGGACAGCTGAAAGAGAGCGTGTGTATGTGACACAGAGATTTGATGGTAAGAGAATTCAGGATTACGAAATTCCATAAGTTGAAGTTTAGGGAATCAAGACAGACATATGAAAGAAGAAAGACTGAGGGGCAGAAAGAGAAAACTGATGGAGTGAAAAGGGGAAGCAAAAAAAGAGTTATCAGTCGCCGGGTCCTCGGGTGCTCTTGTGCCCGGATAAATTTATGGTTTCATTGGAAGCACCAATCACATGGGAACCACTAGTCATGTTGGGGGAAAGTTATCTGAGGAGGGCACCAGTCACTCTGCGACGAAAAAAACTTAATCTCGCTCTCCAGCCCAGCTCAATCCCAGTAGCCCACTCAACAGAGACACACAAACATGGCATTTGCATTTAGATTAGCCGCAGAGGAAACACCAGCAGCGCATGGAGTCGTTAGGGTAAAGGGGAAAGCCTGATGGAACAAGACAAAAGTAAATTGTCTTTTGCTTTTGTCAGAGACAAACCTTGCAAGGGAAAATCCTGGAGTTATAGGAACACCTTCTGCTGAAAGAGAAACGAAATGAGTGACCGTTCCGAGAGATCGTTTATGTCAAATACATAAGATTGGTCTGAGAGGAAGTATGAATTCCAGTCTTTTAGTTGCTATCTCTGCCTAGTAAACGTTCATGCGCTGTAATCAAAACGTGTGTCTTTGTGTCTAACAGTGGACGGTGGCTGGGCCGAGTGGACTATGTGGTCTGTATGTAGTTCTGAATGTGAGAGACAGCGCACTAGAGAATGTACAGACCCAGAGCCAAAACATGGAGGAAGACTGTGTGATGGAGCCGCCCTGGATACGGACAACTGCACCGGAGATCTCTGTATTCAAGGTGGATAATAGTCATTATGTCATTACTGCTGTCATCATCATTATTACTAGCATCTCCATCATTAATGCAGTAATGATGTAATAGTAATGCGAAGTATTATTATTGGTATTTGTACAAGGTAAAATGTGAATTCAGGGAAAAAACTGAAATTATAGATTTTCTCGATATAAACCCATTTAACGCCCTCCTACACAAAAATCAATTGAATATGAAACCAGGAGAAAAAAATTATAACAAGTTGATAAATAGTATCATTCTTAACCAGAAAAAAGTGTCCAATTCACAGACAAATTTTAAATAGCAATATATATATTAAATATATTTCAAAACCATAATAAACTCTTCATATATATATGTATATATTAGTGCTGTCGAAATGATTAATCGCGATTAATCGCATCCAAAATAAAAGTTTTTCTTTACATAATATATGTGTTTATGCTGTTTATTTATTATGTTTATATTAAAACACACACGAACAGTATATATTTTGATAGTATTACATATAAATGCATTTATA
>JAUCMT010000068.1:15793011-15809566 GCA_032357475.1 Enteromius thamalakanensis
GATAGATAGATAGATAGATAGATAGATAGATAGATAGATAGATAGATAGATAGATAGATAGATAGATAGATAGGTGAGAGTATTACAGCATCCTTTTTTTAGCACAGAAGTCTTGGCTCAGTTCTGCTACGTGAGGGTTCCTCTGGCATGTGACGCGGGCCGCCCCTGCAATGGCATAACCCACGCACTGCTATAAATACATCCAGCACGGGTGCGCTGCAACAAAGCCGCTCAACCCACTGAGCACCTCTCAGCCTTTGGATTTCTCCTGGCGCTCCAACGGACCAGAACTTTAGGCCTCAAAGCATAAAAGACATTTTTCTTAATCTTGCTGCCAAAATGCTAAGGCTACAGTATTCGGTTTCTTTCTGTGCAGAGGAGGAACGAGAATAAACCCACCTTGACTCTGATTTGACAGATGCAACGTGTAAACTGTCACTGCTCTCCGTTGTCTTGATTGCCGTGTGTGTGCTCGGCGTTTGATGTCGCTGTTCTTTTGTGGCTGATGTTCCACAGAGTTTGCATAGAGCTGTTCTTAAAAATCTGTACGTTTCTGAAAGAACATTACTCTTCCAAAAGCCTAAGAGGTAATCTTAAAATGGTTTATGGTAATCTGTTTTTCTATATAGACTTTTTCCTTCTTAATATTTAGTACCCTCGTTAATATATTAAAAATATCTTTATTTCATACTAAGTATAGTTTAAATCTATCATTATATTTACTGATATATCACTCCAAACGTGATATAGAAATTATAAACTGATATAAAAAAACTTAACTACTTTAATATTAAGCCTGAAATGTGTTTTAATGTCACTTTTGATAAAGATAGTTTGATCTTTGAATATTATTGGTCTTTAAATGCAAAATATTTAAAGTGTATCATGCAATAGCTCCACTTTAGCAAATGTATTACAAATAGCTTTATTTGGACTTCTGCACTACTTCCACACAGTTAAGTACAACATTTGTTGTTGCCATTTAGCACACTTTAATTATACCAGTTCAGAATAATTATATTGAATACATGTATTTCAAATACATTTAACTATAATTATTTTTCAGTAGAGTACATTAGATAGTGAAGAATCATATTGGAATGTATGACTGACTGGAGCATTGACTGCTTGAAGGATATCAGCAACTACTCAGCAACCACATACTGTACAGTAAAGGTGACCTGCTGACTACCCAGAATGCGCTACAGCCACATATCAAGGCCACCTACCCTGTGGAAGTAGGACGCATGTACTTGCTACTTCCTTTGGGAGAAGAAGGAGTGGCTGCTCAGTAAGTACCTCTGCAGGAGCGGAAACAACAACTCTTCTCACCTTGTTTCCCAAGGGGTCGACACAGGAGAACAAACAGCGCAAAGTCTATCTGACCTGAATTCAGTTTCGCAGTTTCTATTGCAATCCACACTGAAGGATGGCCCAAGTTGAAGGAATACTTCACCAAAAAGATTTAATTTGCTCACCTTCAGGCAATGTAAGATGGAGATGAATAAAGTTTCTTCACTTAGAAAAGTTATCATTGGCAAGCATTAGCTCACAAGTGGATCCTCTGCAGTGAATGGGTGCCGTCAGAATTAGAGTCCAAATAACACAGTCCAGTCCATTAATGATTCTTGTGAAGTGAAATGATGTGTGTTTGTAAGAAACAAATTAATCATTAAGGTGTTTTATCTTAAATCATTGCTTCTGCCAAAAACAAACTGTTTTTGCTTGTAAACGGTTCTTGATCTGTATATATATCACACCCGATTTAGAAGAGATGACTTTTCAATGGAGAAAGCAATATTATGGATAGAGGACTTAGCCAAAGGCAATGGCTTGAAGTTAAAACCATCCTGATGATGGATTCAGTTCTAACAAACACAGAGCTTTTCACTTCACAAGACGTTAACGTGATGCTGGATTACTTGTGGATTGCTGTGATGTTTAATCAGCTGTTTGGACTCTAATGGCACCCTTTCACTGCAGAAGATCCATTTATGAGCAAGTTATGCAATGCTAAATGTCTCCAAATCTATTCTGAAAAAGAAACAAACTCAACGACATCTTTTTCTCAAAATTTACATTTTTAGGTCAACTATTCCTTCAACATAAATGAATGATTTCTGGAAACCCTTCTGCTATATTCTGGATAAAAAATTTAGACACATTTGTATGTGTGTGTGTGTGTGTGTGTGTATGCCTATGATACAGTATGTACAAGAACCATCAGATTTAAATTTTTGAGCAAGATCATAATTGAAATGAACAGCTCCTACACAGTAAAGGCCTTTGTTTACAGAGTCAACAGCAGCAATTTTCCTTCTATTCAATACAACAACAAAGACACACACACATACCTAACAATATGAATCAGAGTCAACAACTCCCATAGAATGGCAGGTCCTAAAGCTCACAACACCACTCTAAAGTGAAAAAAAACAAAACAAAACTATCCTCGCAGTCAGCTTCTGATAAACAGAGCTCTCTTCTTCTTACCATAGTGCTCTGTATCACATAGCAAACACAAGCATTGAAGGACAGCGTAATTACAATAGTCAGCATGTGCTTTCTCATTCTTAAAAACCAGACCTCACCCTGTGAGGAACACAGAATTTGCTCAGACAGAAACAGAGATAGCAAAAAGGAATGGAACTTTGGAACAAGAGCCAGATCCAAGCATGGGCACATACACACAGTAAAATACGGCATTAGTCAGAGCTCTCTGGGGAAAGAAGAGTACCTGTTTGTATGTTTCAAAAGGTAAATGGCTGTACATGACTAATAAAAACCTGTGGCGAAGCTGCTTTTAATGATGGTCTTTCAGCTGAGCTATGTGTCGAGTGGACGGCAGCGCTTAGTCTGGGGGAGGAAGGCTGTACAGAATTAGCAAAGCTGCACAAACATTCCGAAAAGCACCTCCACATCATTGTCTGCTATTGAATGAAGAGTACAGATGAGTGGAACAACATGCACTGGAACAATCCACCACTGAACCCAACATAAGATGATTAACCCACCACACCTACATGGCAAAAAGCACAAATTAAATTGCTAACGCTTTCTTTTACAGTATTTCTCTTTCAAATGACATACAGTATATTGCTATTATTACTTGTTCCCAAACACTCTTTATGCTGGTATCTGAACGCAAATGCTTCTATTGTGAAGCACACACTGAATTTTTTGCATTACCACAAGGGGCACACTTGTGTGAATTTAACAGTAAAAGAATATAAAAATGCTAAAGTAAAAACCTGTTAAATGGTTAACGGTAAGTTCCCCTAATATATACAGTAAAAAACTGTTCTGACATTACATGTAATTTTACAGTAGCATACCGTTTTTGGAAGTGGAAAAATATACAGTGACACAAATTTGATGTTTTAAAATACCTTTTTCTTAGTTTTTTCTTATAATTTTTGTGTATTAAATGTGTTCTGTATGCTGTATTTAGAGTTGTTAATGTTTATTGCATGTTTATTCAGTTTCATGAATGACACAGTGTGTTCTATATATGTTGGCATTTCAATGCTTCGTGGAAAGGGCTTTGGTCACCATCTGACTTTTTCATCACCACCACCAGTATTTGGGGGTTCTCAGTGTATTATAAAGGTACAAAACAGATTTCAGTACTTCAATAGTTCGGTGTATTATCATTGTATCAGTTAATGAAATTACGGTATTTAAATGTAAATTTAAGGTAAAACTGTAAAACCTAAAATATTCCTACTGTAACATTTTTTAGCAATATAATTTTTTTTTTTAATTAAGAGCAATGGAGATACATTTGACATTTAGTGCTAGATTTATGAGTGTTACATGTGTTTAACAGGACTGTGTTCACGTCTAAATTCGTATACTTGCCTGAAGGACTATGTCAAAACACACTGTACAAAAAAAGACACCATATAAAAGTTTAGGTTACTACACCTTCCACAATAATATTAAGCACCACAACTGTTTTCAATACTAATAATTATGAAACAATTTGAGCATCAAATAAGCAAGCATATAACAACAAATTCGGCAGAACATCACAGAGACTGTTGTGGCGTTACCACCAGTAAAGCCTTCAACACACTGCAGGATTTTAATAATCCTATCAAGATCATTGCAGATCACACTGTGTGACATGCATGCAATAACCTTGGGTACGACATGCATGTGTACTGTATGATGATGTGACAGGCAAAAATTCTTCAGTGTGTTTTGGACTTAATTCAAGAGCTTGTTTTAAAATTTACTAAACTCTTTGATCCTTTGCTAGTTATTCTCTGTATTCCTCAAAGGTAAAAATGTGTGGTGAAATAAAACCTTTAAGATACCATTCCTGAAGTATTTTTGCCACAGCTTATCTAGAAGAAGAGAGAGAAATAGACTAGATTTGGGTGCTGGTGCGCAGGTGTTATGTTCTAAATCTTTGAGATGCTGCCAGTCTTCAACTGAACAGAAACGTACTTTCTTCACACGGTGCGACCTCTTCTCACTACACTACAGACAAAACTGCCTACAGCTGTGCGTGCTCTCACCCTCTCCCCCTCACACACATTTATGCAGTAGAAATAATAATATTTGCTTATACATTTGCCAGAGTTCTTCCTGTCAAGAGTCGGTATGTAGTTATTTTTAGAGAGGCAGTTCCAAGGCTACTACCACACACAAATGCTGCCTTTTGTTTTTTGATCAGTCCTCAAAGGACTTCCTCTAAAGGTACAGTCACACTTGTTTGTGGGGGAAATACAGTCAATTAAACAGTAATCCATCCTATCTGGGGTTTTACATAAGGGTGGAAAAGTTCCCTACGATGTTTTCGCCCACGTTTAAGTTGGTTTCCCAAATTCATTTGAAGGTGACTTATGTGTGCACTGTAAAATATCAATAGACCATACCTTGAATACATCATAAAACCTTTCAAATTCACAAATTTTCCTTATTTTAAGAAGCTTTGAATCAACCATTCTCATTTCAAGGGTTCTCAGAAGTGCAAGTGGCTCTGAATTATAATATTTGTTGTCCCATTTGCTCCAAGTGCTTTTTTAGGATTATACAAAAGAGGAGCAAACATAGAGACAGATTTTGTTTTTGTAAGACAAACATTCATATTGGACTTTTCTGTAATTTAATTCCAATGTAATGCAAAGTATAGCTATGCATTTACTTTTCATACAACAGTTGATTCCTATTAGGCTGACCATAACATTCTCTTTTTCATGAACACAGAGTAGCCTGAATTTCTAAATTGCCAATGTCTGTGTTTTAGAATTGTTTTAATACTTGTTTTATAACTTGCTGAAGGTAATGATTAAAATGCAGTTTGACAAGTAGCATGCAGGCATTGTCCATAATTTACCAAGCATGACAGAAGATGGGACCATTAAGATAAAGGTCAAAGGAATTCAAATACACGCACATTTAATGCACCATGCAGAGCATGTCTAAATAAAAACAAAGCCAAAAGCTGCAAAGTTTAGGCTAAAGAGAGGATATATGGTCACCCAATACCTTAAAGCCCAGATGTACCAAACTCAATTCTACTGTCCTGTTTTTCTATTAGAATTAGTTTTTTATCACGCATAGGGAGACCAAGGGCCCGCTGTCATCTTTAATGTTCTAAAACTGGGCCTGACGGAGGCTTATTTGAGTCGAACAGTAGCATTGATTAATGGCCGGAGGAAATTCTGCACTAATGCTCTGCAAACGTTCCAACAACCTCCCCTCTTATGTCCTCCAAACGTTTAAATGACATTGAAGCAAGGCAAAAGTGAAAGAGATAAAGAGAATGATTCAGACTAGAGGATGATAAATCAATGTATGAGCTTGTGGGGCTGCTCTGAATCCCTTTAAATACTCACCCTATCTGTTCTTTCATCATCTGTCATTTCCTTTTCTCCTGTCTATTCTTTCTATCCTTTGCCTCCTTTCCTCCTTTTATGCCTTCCTTATTTTCCCTTTCTTTCCTTTTCTTTCCTGTTGTTAAGCATAATCCCTGTTATCAAACCCAAGCCGTTTGTAATCATCAATCTGCCCATCTCCAGTAGGACACATCTGTCATATGAACCATATAGCTGAATTCTGTCAATCTTTTGCAGGCAATCGTTTTGTTTCTCAGTGTGTTAAAGGTGTGCATTCAGTAGGCAGAGAGTAATAAGTCTTTGAACATTAAAGCAGACACGCAAAGGCAATTTTCCACAAGCTAATACGATTCTTTAGGATCCTAATGGAAAGTTTGTAATATAGATTGCTTTAAAAATTTCTCAAAGATAGTGTAAAAACACTCATTTTACCCTGTCAAAAACCTTCACAAGCTCCGCTGACCCCGCCTCTCTCTTTTTTTTTTTAGCTGTATTCAAAGTGAAACTTGCTAATTAGCACATTTTTATGAAAGGCTATTGGCAAAGATTCAGTAAAAGACATACTCACTGCTTCTGTAGGTGAGGCTGGATCATGAATGATCTGCGTGAACATAAATGCATTTCGGTTGATCAAGGGGGTGTTTCCCTTCAGCACCAAACGTTAATCCTCTGCGTCTTCAGTTACTCAGATGTCGGGGGGTAAATCACTACTGCTCTGTTCTTTAATACATTCAACAACAAAACATCTCAATCTCTTAGAAGTCTTGCTTGTCTCTGGGTCTCGGTCTGATGGCAGCTCACTCAGGGCGGGTGCTTCTTGCCTACTGAATTTCGAATACTATGAATTCGGACATACTACTCACCTCGCATACTGTTTTTCGTGTACTCTATAGTAGGGAAGTAAGCGATTTCGGACGCAGCACAGTTTAGTCTGTGTGACATGCTGCTGTCAATCAACTATTGTGGGAGTGGCCTCTGCATGCATTTAAAAATGGCTTGATTTCAGAAGGGGCAACTTATTCTTCTTTTAATTGAATAAAAATACTTGTGGATCTTTATCATTGTAGGGTGGTGGTGTACACACACTCCCAACACACATTTCAGTCCCAACAGCTTGTAAAAGTGCATGCGGGACCGGATGACCCCTTTAAAATAAAAAAAAAACTACTTGGTCATATAAGATTAGCCAAAGGCGGAAAACATTTAAAAAAAAAGTCCATCCAGAGAACACAGATGAATTAAGCAATTTCATGACAAAATAATAATAACAGTCTCAATAATATTAATGTGTGCCTGGAATAACATTAAGAAAATATCACAGCATGGCCTTGCCATTTTTCAACACATTTAAATGATAAAGAAAAACAGCCTTCATCAGTACATATGAATTTTGTTTGAGTTTTTTTGCTAGCAGCCAACAAGGAAAAGTGTTTTTGCCCTAACAAATACCATAACTAAAAAAAAGACAGACCACCTGTTGCCTGAATCTTTCAAACTATATTGTTAGAAAAGGCTAAGGGGACTTTAGATCCACCGTTCATTTGTACATTAAAGCTGACTATTTGTTCACATCAGATAAGTATGATTTCAAGACCCACATACACATATATCGTGTCATGAATACCAACCTTTTATTTAAACTGAACCACCCTAGTAAAAAGGCAACACGTTTCTCATATTATTTGTATTATTTTTTCTACATTTTTGTTACGTCACACCACAGAAGTCCAATTTTTATTCATCAAGTGTACTTTATTTGTCAAGTGTACTTCAAATACATATTTATTTATCACTAGGGCACACACATTTATCTATCAAAGCAATCAAAGTGAGCACAATGGTTTTATATCAAATTAATTATAAATGAATTACTACAGACTATTTTAAACTTATAATAATATATATAATAACATATAATAACGGAATAAATATCTTCTAATTGAGCACCTCCACAAGTGTCACCAAAAGTTTTATCAATAATCTTGGCCAAATGAAGCTAATAACCCCACAAACTTTCAACACATATCTAATGACTTTAAAGCACCACGCTAAACGACCTCAGGAGTCAGTAATCTCTCTGCTAATTGTGCATGGTGATATTGACACTGAATTAGATTATTAACCATTTGCCATACCCAATTAGCGGTCAATTGAATGCTGAGCTAATTACGGTGCTGAATCATAATGCCAGATTAGCTCATAATACCATTGCAAAGTCAACATGTTGTGTTCCCTTCATAGTCTTTACACTTGACTTGAAGTTATGATACTAAACACCATTCGTAACCATTCAACCAGGAAAAAAACCATAGCGCATGATTTTATCCATCAGTGACTGATCAGGATCAAATCAAGCGAAAAAAAAAGTTCTGCACAACAACACAAGAAACATATAAAAAAGCAAACAGGGTCAGTTTTGAATTCACGTTGATTTTAGGTAATAGCCTTTTGACTTTGAGGCATTAAACAGGAACAAAAAGAGACTCAATGGAGTCGAGGCCTCATTGTCCTGCTATAAATTACCTACTGACAAAAAGAGGCCATAGAGAGATGGGACACAGGAAATCTGCATCTGAGAAGCTCTCAATCTCATTAAAGTGTTAAGCACTAATCATGAATGCTGGCCAAGAATGCTTTAGAGCTGGAGGAGTGATGGATGTCAGACAATGACACTGTCTCAAACCATAGCAAACTGTCTTGACAGCATTTTTAGACTTTAGACATGCTATCTATCAATCTATCTATCACAATTTTGTGCATGTTAAAATGACTAAATAGTATAGTTTTTGTATTTTACAATCATGCACTTTACAGCACTTTCACATATCTATGTACACTCATGTAGGCAGAATTCAGCAGCGTTGCCTGCTTTCTGTTATTCTAGAAACAGTAGCCAGAGGAAGTACAGGAAAGGCTGGTTGCTAAGCAATTTGACGATGCCTTTTAAAACACGGTTGACATGGCAAGGTCAAGGACTCCTCCCTCAGACTTTCCCCTTGTTCTCAGTACAAAGACTAAGTGAAACAAAACCAGCCTTCACCTGCACACAGCACCCAAAGCAATACTAGGACTTTAGTGTCATTGCAGAATCATAGATTCTAGGTTCAAATGAAATGAAATTGAATGTATACAATTTGTACTTGCACAACTATCATTCGATAATTGAAGGATGAGTCTGAAATGTTTTTAATGTTGCATGCTTTATGTTTGTATAGGTTTTGTGTTTATACTGAGTTTACACTGGGCTGCCTATCTAGGCATTTCTAAAAAAGGAGATTTTTCTGGATAAATAAAGGTTAACTAAATAAAATATGTATGAAAATAAATTAAAAATTAATGGACAACTGATGAAACATAAACAACTGATGAAACATCTTTAGGGATGTAGTCATTGAATGTATTTTGTGTCAAAGCAATGTAAAATTGCTAAATAAAATAAAAAATGACCTAGGTATTGAGAAATGGGTTCTGGTGAATGTCATATAAACCTCACTGAAAACTGTTCCAGTGAGCTGTTGACCAATATTACGAGTCAAAATAGTGACGTTTGACTTGCAAACACTAGTGGTTGGTCTAAACCCCCTTTATTGGTTTATGTTACTATGACAATGATTACTAAAGCACCACTGTGAAGCAGAGTAATGACTCAGATAGAGAACATGCCAGTTTAACTGTTAAAACTTTAAATGCACTTGTGATTGTTTGCTGCAGATGTGTTGCAACTTGCAAAAGGAGCAAAAAAATCAAAGCGGCAGAAAGGATAAATGCATTACACTATCTGTGAGCATACAAAGACACACATTAAAGACCCTTCTTTTATATATTTAAAAAAATTCTTTGGCATACGATCCAGCATAAGAATAAAAAATGGACAGCTTGTACGATATGTTTTTATCCCAACAGCTCTGGTAAAACGTGCCTCCTGGACTGACAAACATGAAAGACTGAAACAGAGCCTAATGACTGTAATTCCCAATGGGAGCCATCACATTGACACAACTGTCTACTGCTGACAGGAATATACTGTATGTTATCTGTACATAATGAGACTGTGGCTTAAGGGGAGTCCTGAGGCTCTGGAATGCAGCAAAGACAGGAATCAGCTGCCCGGCAGGGGATGGGTCTGTTTCTCTGGCCTTGTGTGCTGCTGGGTCAGCAGGATAGCAGAGGTATCCTGGCCTCATCTGCCCTCATAATCAAACTCAAAGCGTACTTACTCTATCCTGGACAGTTACTAAGAAAGTTTTGCATGCATGTAAATGTTTAAAAATGCATTTAAATGATTTAGAATGATTTTGAATGTCTATACACAATTATCTGCAAAACAGACTACAAAACAGTTCAGCAGATAACATTTGATTTCCCGTTTCCTCTGTAACAACTTTCATATCAAATACACCCTCAAATACTAACAGCCACACAAGCATAGTGGTTTTTCTATTATGGTGGGGACTTTCCTTTGACTGTTTGTGTTGAGCTACACAAAACCCTCAATCTTACCCTCACAGAAACTTTTCTGGATTTTCATTTAAGTCTCAATCAAACACTATCAAGTCAGTCTGATAGTGAAGAAAGAAAGAAAGAAAGAAAGAGAAAGAAAGAAAGAAAGAAAGAAAGAAAGAAAGAAAGAAAGAAAGAAAGTGAAACACAGTGAAAAATCATTACATGAAGTGGCAGGCCAAACAAGGTTACCCACAAACCTACTGGGTATCTCAGGGCTATCTGGATTTCTGTGGCCAGATTCAATAGAAAACCCATTCAATTTAGCCCGACAGCCATTAGACAGCCTGGGCCACATTTCCAAGAGTCAAGGACTCTGAAGGGACAGATAATATGTTGGTACACTGTAGGAGATGCTTCCACCGCCTGATGACATATAGATCTGCAATCTCTAGGGAAATGGTATGTCACTGCTAATGTTCACAATCACTCACAGTTACACACACACACACACACACACACATACAAATGCTTTTCCTTCAAAACACTAACTAATGAGCTGAAATGGCATTATTTCTACCAAGATTTCAGTGTCCAGTTTCCACTCATTTTATACATTATGATTTAAATAAAATATAAATTAGATTACATTACGCAAAGAGAGTAAATGACTTTCTTGATTCTGGATTTGATTTATAAACAAGCTACAAAATGAAGCAGCTATATACACTAAAACGGTTTTTATTTATTTATTTTATTTGTAATTTTTTTGTGGTTTTATTCACTAAGCATGTATTAAAAGGATGTGTTCATTAAAATTTCCAGAAAATGTTGCTGGACATTAATGTTGGTTTTCAACAACGACAATAAGAAATGTTTTTGACCATTAAACTGGAATAATAAAAGGATATCTGAAGGATCGTGTGACACTGAAGACTGAAGAATGACCAATGGCCATCACAGGCATAAATTACATATTAAAATATATTAAAACAGAAAATATTTCTTTTTAATGTTACTAACATTTCATAAAATTACATTTTTATCAAACAAATTAAGCCTGAGAGCTTTAAATACTTTTTAAATAATAAGCCAGGACTAAGCATTAGTTAAATTAAGATATTTAAGCAACTTTTACAAAAATGCATTATAAGAAAATATCACAGGTGTGCATCTTAACACAGAACAATAACATTAACATGTTTTAAGATATGTCAGAGCAAGATATTTCCATCTGAGACAGCTCAAATATGCAATTTAGTCTGGGACTAGCTTAAGCCTTGTCTGTGAAAGTGGGTGCAAATGTTTGAATGATACAATCTACAAAGATTTAAGAAAAAGTCATGTTTTGTTTGCTTTATTATTATTATTACACACTGTTTACGGTTTTATATTAAGAAATATCTCTTCTTAGTTGGACTCATATGAGTTCACTGTACTAGCACCATATACATACAAGTTTTTTTTTAACTCAAATGGTTTAAAGCACTTGGTTTCCAACACGAAATGAGTCACCACGTAAAACTAAAGAGCTGTAAATTAACAGTACACTGCTGGGAACCACAGCTGCCAGTATTATTTTACAGCACAATGTCTTACAGTGAAATATGCTAAGCATGGTTAAAACATTTAAATGTCTATTTATCCTGCTGCTGCTGAACTGTGCTAAATAGGCACCGCAAGGAAAATTACGATAAAACTTTGCATTTTTGCCCCAGTTAACCGAAGTCTACTGTTATCTTTGCAATTTGCCGGAAGAGTGTTTATATGTGTGTATGTGCTAATGTTTGATAAATGGCTTGCTAATTTGATTTAATCATGTATATCTTCTAATTTATCATCCTTTCCCTATGATTTCTCCAACTCTCCCTCATTGTTTTCTCATCATGTTTCCTTTCCTCTCTCCGTCAGTACACCTCCCTCCACGAGCAATCGACATCTGTCTAAACTTGTGATTATTCATCATATACAAACTAAGGAGAAGATTAAACACATGGTCCATGTGTGTGCGCAAGGGGACATTTTGATTACAGGTCACTCATTTTTATTTATTTTCCAGTTTGTTGGTATAAAACAAAAGTTAATTTACAACAAATGTGTGTGGATGTGTGTGCAAATCTAGTAAAGCCCTGCCACTTGTCTCACATGTTGACTCGTCTATTAGAGATATCCAGTAGCTTTGCGTGTGTCTGAATACTTATGCCCAGGCACAACATGGTAAACATGATAAAATATATTACACCGTTGTACTAAACTCTTAACCAGTCTTTTTAACACCCTACTTTTTTTTTACACGGGGAGAAGGGGTTCATAGATCTTTTGATGTTTGCTCCTCAGCTGCTTCTGCCTGAGAGAATCATCTACAAACTCCCACAAACATGTGTGCATCTCCGCAAGGATCTGAATCAATGTTCAGCCCAGAGAGATCGCACAATAACAAACACATCTCTGAAACAAACGTAAACGTAAACACACACGCCTACAGTCAACGTCCTCATCAACAATACCTCAAGTTCTCAACTTTTCCATGCTTTACACACACACACTAGAGATGCAGGGATAAAGGCTGGAATGCAGCTGAGATGCCTCAGGATAACATCCTGCACACACACACACACACACACACACACATAGAGGCTGACAGGGAACAGGGGAGTGAGGCTGTTGTGACTCACGCAACAAATAGAGAAAAAAAACAGAAAAACAAACTCTTCTATTCAGATATAAAAGGCCAGCTGCAATAATATATTCAATCATGCACTGTACTTTCTCTTTCTTAATTTTCCACTTTTAAATTAACATTTATCCATAATTTCATTTTGTCGTGGATTAAAATATTTGAGGTGAATTGTCCAGTCAGCTTCACTGGCTACTGAACCAATTACAAATTCTTCAATTTCACTCTAGAAAAGCTCTAGAAATCTCACCAAGGCTGCATTTGTTTGATCAGCACATTTAAAATAACTGTTTTCTATTGTAATATTGGCCTATATTTTAATTTATTCATATATTACAAAGCTGAATTTCAGGATCATTATTTCAGTCTTTATTGTCACATGCTCCTTTAACAATCATTATAATATGCTGATTTGGATTATTATTAATGCTAAAAACAGTTGTGTCACTTAATATTATTTTGCAGACATCTTGCAAATTATCAAGGAACTATCAAAGCGGCAGTAAAGAAATTAACTTTTATTTTTTGGAAAAAAAATAATTGAACCCAAACTTTTCGAGGCAATTCTAGGATTTCAGTCTTTCAGCCACAATCTATGTCATTGTCAACAGGTTTAAACATGGTCATGGATCAATTAAATCCTGGACTGAAGACAGACATGAATTTACAAACACAATGTAATTGTTTGTTCATTTCTAATCAAAATGTAGTGAAACCTTATTCCAGGCCAACCGCACGCTATGCACTCAATCTGTGCAACATTTTGCAACCAGTGACATTAGTCTCAACTGTATATAGCTGTCACTGTTTCCAGAAACTACTGAAAGATGTACAGTAGGCCTGAGAATCATTTGTCAATATACAAATAAGCAACATAATTAATATTGTGAAGATTTTTTCACCTATCACTTTTCCTAAAGAATGCAATTTCACTAATTTCTCAGTCCTTGCAAATAAGAGTTTGAAGACAAATGTGTTAAGAGTTACAATTTAGATGATTACATGTGACTTCAACCGTTCATTTTCATAATTCTTAAAATGAGGTCTCTCTGCATGTTTCACACAAATACAAATTCACCCCCCAAATATACTTAAAAGTCTCTTAAAATGTCTTTAAAGAGTTAAGACTTTTAACCTTGATTTTATTAAACCCTTTAAAGCTGACATTTCATCAGTTGACCCCATACCATTTAAGATTGAAGACAGATTGCCTTTTTGGCTACCCAAACAAAAAGCTAAGCATCACATGGTTCTGCCTTTTATTTTTTGTCATATTTAGGGCCATAAATAAAAAGAAGAGGTGAAAATATTTATCCTAAAATACTACACCATTCATCTACTTGAGATAGCAAAGCTTCAAGTCTGCCACAGTAAAAAAATTATGAAAACAGTTGGCCCACAAAAAGGAAACTCCTCCCCTACTTGTGAATCAAGGTGTGCTCTGCATCTGTTTGTAGAAAGAAAGAGAGAGAGAGAGAGAGAGAGAGAGAGAGAGAGAGAGAGAAATCCAGGATAGGGAAAGGTTCACCAGGCAGGATTCAAATTCGGGACACCCAAAGCACTACGGCACTACATGTCGGTGCACTTCCACTGTATTTTATATCTTGCACTTTTTTTTATCCATTTAGCAGAAATACTGTTACGTAAAATGCAATTACATAATAAGACTAATATTTAAAACTGGAAAACCTATGAAGATATCCAAACTCTAAATACTGTAGCTCTAGATTGGGCAATACTGCAGAGGACAGAAAAAGAGAGACAGCGAGACACTGATGTATGAAGTCGACAGCACATGCTCAGTCTCTCAGTGGCAGGATGTGTCACTGAGGTCAATGTGTTTTGTAAATGGAAATAAAAGCATTAATGGGATGGTGACCAGTCACTGCCCCCTCTTCCTCCAGCTGTGTCCAGAACTGATTTTAATCTCTCTAGCCAAATATGTAAGGAAACAAAACAATAAACGTAGCATTTTTACTCAGGGGTGGGCATATAAGTAATTTTATTTCACTGTAACTATATATATATCATGATATAGTTATCTTTGCTTTAAATAAAACCTATATTTAAAAAATAAATAAAAAATAAAAATCATAACTTGCTGTATGTATATAATAACATTAAAATAATACACTAAATAAAAAAAAAACTTCAAGCTTACAGAAGACAAGTAAACAATCAGCAATTAAATAAGATTAAAAAACTAATGCAAGCAAAACAAATACAGTAGGATAAATACATAAGAAACACATAAATTGTATAATCATCATCTAATGTTTATTTAAAGATATATTCATTAAAACCACTAATAAATTAATAACACTGGTAAATGTAATCTTTGGCAAATTTTTCATACTGTACAATGTTATGATTTTTAAATATATTTGTAGTACAGCACGTAAAATTTATGATTTTAGCTTTTAGGATTTTACTATTTATTTGTTCAGACTAAATAGAATAAATGCATCAGTTATGCGTATGAAGCAGATTTTTTTAAATCAGTACATTCTTACATATAAGTCACACAAATCCACAGCTTTATCCAGCATTAATAGAAAGCATTCTAAACCTGTGTGTGAGATGTGATCTGAATAATTTAACTAACACCACCAAAACCCAACCGGCAGCACTGTCAGCACGAGGACCGTCCCAGAAACCTGCCGCTGATCTGCTCACAGCATCCTGCCCCGCAGGTGGTGGAGTGTAGAGGGTCTCTGAGAATTTTTAGAAACAGATTCCAATCCCATACAGGACAATAACACAGCACTGCTGGAGAAGCGCACACACACACAGGGCTCACAGCACACGATCTCAGCAAAAACCTTAAGCAACAGATTGAATCGACATGAGAGCCAAAAAAGGATGCTATTTCTATTTGCACATGACCAAATCCTACACACAATGTGTCCGCACGCACACAGCATGTGCGCACGTACACAAACACACACCGTACACGACTCCTCCACTTTCATGGCATTAGTTGCCATCGTATCGAAGCCATCTGTGTACCAGCAGTACTGGCACCTTGAGGAGAGAGAAAGCGGGGATAGAGTTGGCTCTGCTATGCCAGCTAAGAACCACGCTTATCTACAGGCCATTATAATACCAAAGACTCATTTACAACTCCAGCACAGAAAGGCAAACAACCGAAGGGAAAGCTGACAGGCTTTATAAGGTGTTAACGGCATTATTTAGCAAGATTTTTCTAGCGATATTAAGCAAATTGCCGGTCATCAAGTCTTGTTGATTGCTAGAAGGTGTCAGTTCACAATATTATCCAACTAAGAAAGAGAGACAGATTATACAGATTTGTTTGTCACTATAGTGAAATGTTAAAACAATTTAAATTTCTATTTAATTATTCTTTTCAATATATTATAAAATGTATTAGTGTGATGTTAAGCATCAGAAATCATTCTAATATTTTGATAAAAACCATTATACTCTTTTTTCAGGATTAGGGCTGCACGATATATATCGTACGATATATTATGCGCATCTCATCAGTAAAACCGGTTCTTTGATTAGCGCCGTAATCTCCGTCACCTGTATTTAGAAGGAACGCCAGTTTATGCACAGAGCCGTAGAG
>JAUCMT010000068.1:15809666-15822321 GCA_032357475.1 Enteromius thamalakanensis
CGCGCAGCTTCTCAGTGATCTACGGCTCTGTGTATAAACTGGCGTTCCTTCTAAATACAGGTGACGGAGATTACGGCGATAATCAAAGAACCGGCTTTACTGATGAGATGCGCATAATATAGCTATCGTACGATATATATCGTGCAGCCCTAGCCCTGATATTTCTATGTAAAATAGAAAACTTTCATCTTTACTATCACTTTTATGCATCCTTGCTGAGTAAATGTATCAATTTCTTTAAAACACACACATGTACGTTGTGCTGTCAAACTTTTTTTTCTTGTAAAACTTTCAATATTTTGAATGTAAAAATATCTCCATGCTCCTGTTTACAGTAGGTTTAAGTGTTTTTGCTCATCTCTCGGTTGCATGCTGCCTTGTTTCGAGGCATTTTGAAGTTTGAACCACCTTCAGGTGTTTTTTTTTATTTATTTTTTTATATATCTCATTAGATGTTTACTGCTCTGGCGGATGTCTTTTTTTAGTTCAAAAAAGAGAGCAATACTAGACTGTTATGGGAAACATTTATATAACGGCAGAACAACCGAGTATGATCGTCGCACAGCCTGCAAACACAGAAAGGACAGGGCAAATTTATCCCTAATAAAACTACACATAATAAAACATAAAATGTCTTTATGTTTGCTGTATATCAGGCAGGCACACACACAGTGCTCTCTATAGCAGAGTGCCAGCTACAACATACATAAACAGGGAAGTCATACTGAGGTTGTCAAGTTGGGAGACTGCCATAAATCATCCCGACCCAACCTTAATCGTGACAACTCACATTAAAAAGCATCTGCAGGTCTGTTCTGAGATCAGTCGTCCCATCACAACCTCATTCACTGGCTGCTCAGTCTGAATCTGAGCCAGACGCCTGGCTGAGAGGGCTGGCGTACTGTCAAGATTGTGTCTTCGGGACTTCTGGAGTGTTTGAGTGTTCCCGCTGTTCTTTACTCTACCCTGTGGGAACAAGTGTCTTTAGGGTGTGGAGCCAAGAGTCTTGCGAAGCAAAGGCAAACTCACCCTGCAGCTACTTATCTGACTGCAGTCAGAATTCAGCCACATCTGTGCATGCATGCTGGGTAATCAGTTAAGGGTAACTAACTATAGACTGCTTGCTAAATATTTTCTTTGTTCTACGAAAGACAGACATACAGTAAGGGTTTGGAAGGAGTACACAATGACAGCTTTCATTTTTGGGTGAACTATCCCTTTAATCAGGGTTCCAGACTAATAAAAATTACTAGAAGTGAGTAATTGGCTCTGAACATGAAATATTTAGGAGCCAAATGCCTTTAGTTGCCAAATGCAGCGATTCGCCTTGAACGAGTAGTTTTGTGAATCTTACTTTGAGGCTGAGCAGATTCAGGGAGTCCGATTCAAAGCGTTAACTCACAAGCAATATTTGTGAATCTTTCTGACTGAATCAGTTCATTAGATTCATTTGTTTGAATTAGATTCCTGCTGTGTTCACGCATTTGGAAAACACAAGCACTCTAAACATTAATGCCACTTCACAGGATCACGCACAGCAACATGATTTTTTATTTTAATTTTGTTCACAGCCTAGGTCCCTGCTTTATTTTTTTCTGCAGTAATATGATGTGCGGATGAGTTTCCATTTTTGGGTGAACTATGCCTTTAATCATAGCTTTAGGCTTAAAAAATGAGTAGAGAGCAATAAATATTTATGAGCCAAAATCCTTTAGTTGTCAAACACAATGATTCATTTTGAAATGGACATGGCCAAAAAATGACTCCGGCTCTGAGCAATTCATGGCATTTACAAGTGACTTTTGTGTTTTGAGTTTTGCTTTCTGACTAACGCAGTTTTAGAAATCACAAATGAATGTGTTGAGTTGCACTCACACTATAAGGAGGCACTGACATGCATCACACCAATATGTAATTCACGGCACCTCTTGAAATCATCAACGGCAAAAACATATTTCTTGTATTTGGAGCTGTTTTAATCACAGTCTACATCCCTCTTTAAACATTTAGAAAATAACTTAACTTACAAGAACGCGAGGGGTAGTAAATCCACTTTGGGGTGAACTACTGCTTTAATGTTTCTGATAAGCAGTGATGTGATTTTCAAGAACCGTCTTTTACAATGTAAATGAAGACATAAATAAAACAGCTCTACAAGTGGCCTACAGGCAAAAATACATTGATTTCTCGTGCATGTGACAACCACAAACACATACAGTGCTGAAACATGACCTGCAATGTGCTGATAACTACTCTCATTTCCTGTTTTTTTTTCTCTTTGAAAGCCAGCCAACTTCCTCCATGCCTCATGCACTCCTCATCCAGGCAAGACTTCATCATGTGACAGAACGACAGGGACGAAATGAGAGAAAATGCAGATAAACTGAGCAGTCAAAGTAAATAAACCAATCAGACGGAACATTAGCAGGGATTTAATGAAAGAGGATAAATGTGCTCCATTTCTAGGGACTCTCTGTCTGTCATCATGTTCTCTCGCTATTTACTGAGACCTGACTTTCTGCTCGCAAAACTTGATGGATGGATGTAATTGTGTATGCATGTATGAGATTGATTAATGATTCACTCAATTTCATACTGAGATTTACTGATTAAAAAACAAGCCTATAACTACACTTATAGCACCACCATGGACAAAAGTCTTTTTTTGAGTTTGCTGAACTAATCAGTTTCATCTTTTCTGCTGCTCTATACTGCCTGACCTGAATCTTCATGACTGGATTGCATTTGTCAGCCAGCAGTGGTGAAATCCCACTGTCTTCGTCTATGTGAAACCCAGCGCAGTCGGCTGGTTGAGGAGATGACAGATGTGTGGTCAGTCCAATAGACTTACAATAGATGTAAACAGTCTCTGCCCTTTCAATGCAGTCACTGTGGTAATTTGTAGCATGTGATATACTGAGCTTCATACAGAGGATCAGAGTGCCACAAACTGGGCCTGCAGCCAGCTGCCTTACCTGCTGCCAGGAAGGCCAGGCAAAAAGAGGACAGGTTTGGAAAAAGGGAAAAAACGGCTTTCTTAAATTACCTTTTAGTCATGAATGCATGAAATAAGTGCACAAAGATCGGTATGAGCTTACACCAAAGAGCAGATATCTCATCTACCTGCCTTCCTAAGAAACAAAGATGAGAAGCACAAATGAGAACAGAAAGAAAGCATGCAGGACGGGGTGTAAAATAACTCTTGAGTGCTCATGCTGTTAAATGAACCTCCTGAGCAGCTTCAAATTAGGGCTAAATCACTCTACAAGAACTTGAAAACCACCTTAACTAAATGCAAACCAACAGCTGCATAATGTATTACTTTGCATGCTATCCATACTGTCATACACAAGACTGGAAAAAAACTAAAGGGATAGTTCCCCCCCAAAAAACCTGATTTAACGAAGCGTTGAGAAAACTCAAAAATAACAATTTTATTCCGTAGTCTTACGGGTTTGGAAAAACGTGAGGGTGAGTAATTAATAATGCTTTTGGATCTTTAAATAATCGTATACTGAATATATATTCAAGATTGCTTGTACACTATAACTCATGCATTTGTTTCAGCACTGTGCATAATATGTTGTAATGCACTTGTAGCATTTAAAATGACTGATTTAAGCTTTTTTTTTACGTATTTAGATATATACTATATTTATATAATACCATTTATTTTAATATATCGGTCATAATAACATGATGGTGGTTTCAGTGTGGCTCAGCAGCTTAGATAGCTGAGACTATGAGACTGGCTAGACCACCAAAGCCACTTTAGGCTGATTGAGGTCTGGTTTTGTCCGCTGGCAGTTGGCTTTGTTTTAGCATGATGCTAGTCCTGCAGAACAACATCTAACACACACCAGATGCAAAAGCATTATGAGTGAGAAAAACAGTGTCATTGGGAGGCTGTCTCACGCTCTCGCTCCAGCTTGATGAGTATCCAGTTTCATCACAGCCTCACTGGTTTCTGAGAGACTAGACTCAACGTACAGCTTTTTGATAAAAGGGCCACTTCCTGAGACGGGGTGAGGGGAAAAACATGTCGTGGGGGGAGGTGAGAGGAGAAGAAGAGAAAGAAGGAAGGGTCCCAGCCGCAATCTGGTACACATGAGGTCGTTTCTGGGAAAAGGAGAGAAAGTATGCCCAGATTTCACACCATGTACAACAGGCTCACAGATGCGCTTTGTCTGTCTGTCTCTTTTCAAAAAAGAAAAAAAAAACTGGCATGCTGATGAAACATGTGAAAACAGAATATTAAAGAGTGACTTGACATAAATATTTGTTTTCTATTACAATATATTATTTCATAATGTTTTTTATTTTCGTGATGGCTACGCTGACGTTTGCGAAACCAGTACTCACCATCACATGATCCTTCAGAAATCCGTCTGATCTGTTTTGTTTATTATTAGTGTTGTGCTGCTTAATATTTTCATGTACTGTAGAACTTTTTTTAAAGAATAGAAAGTTCAAAAGAAGCAGCATTTATTTAGAATAGAAATCATTTGCAATGTTTTAAATGTCTTTACTCTCACGTTTGATTTATGCTTCCTTGTTAAATGATAATTTTTTTTTTAAATTATTTTAAAATCTTACAGATGCAAAACATTTGAATAGTAGTGTGCATTTAAAATATATTTTATAAGTTAGAATATTATTGCGTTTTAAATATATTCCATGTAGTCTCTGTTGGAGGTCATAGATTCTGCATGCATAATAACTTGAAAAGAACATGAAAAATCTGTATATATATATATATATATATATGTATATATATAATATATATAATTGTTTATACACATATTCATGCAAACACACACATATCCACACCCAATTATACAGTACACACATACATACTCACAGGACTCTGCTGCTGTCCGAGGTTAAGGTGTTATGTAACACTGACAAGTGAACACGTCCCTCTGGCAATTTTTGGGGGCCTGGTGACAGCAAAATGTAATTGTGGGCAACCAGACCATTACTACTGAGTCACATACTGTGTCCTTAACACACAGCCTTCTAAACCTGCACACCGATTATGATAACAAGACTAGTATAAAGATCAAATATGTTCAATAATGGAAATCTATGACTAGGCGAAGCTTCACGCACTCTCAAAAAGCCTGAGTGCATCTGATGTCTCCACTAAAGCGTATGTGTGAACTCCAGAGACCAATGACCCAGATTCCCAGCATACTCTTATTCGGCATCTATGCGTGTCTTCCAAATGTCACTTTCATATTGACTCTTTACCTACAATGAACATGTACAGAGACAGCGTAACAACACTGAAGTCAAACCCCATTACGCGCAGAGCAGACAAGGTGGTACTCTGCACAAAATTTGCTTAGCGGAAGCCGGCATGAGGCAGCATTATCACAGGTGAAAAAACTTACTTCAGATTCAGCCCAGGGCCATTTCTCCAATGCGCATATTACTCCAGCCATTCTAATCTCCAAACCTCCAGACTGACGACCTGAGCCTTTCTCCCCAGATGAGACCAAAGGAAGAGCTGTCTATGGCCCAAATCCATTACCACACTGAAGAAAATCAATGATGCAGCATGGATTTGAGTGGACTGTTTATACCAGTGCATCTATTCTCAGAACTGAAATTTTGTCAAAAGTGTAAATGGAAAAAACGCAAAAGAGTGAAATCATAATTATATCACACACACACACACAGACAAATTAACTTAACTACAAATATAAAAAAATATTTTTTAAAACATAATACAAGAAAAACGTAAACGTAATAACGGAAAATAAATTAAATACATTTAATTACTTGAAATAAATAAAAATAATAAAAAATAACAATTAAACTAATTCAAGATAATAAAAACATAATGTATAAACAATACTTAAACAATACAGCACACAGTAAATGTTTAATAAATAAAACAGTAAAAGAATGTGATGGGAATTGTTTGAATTCATACAGATATGATATGACATGATATGAGCTCCAGACTTCTGCATCTTGGCAAGTGTGTTGCATTTTTGAGATCTCTTTTAAAACTCTAGAGGAGATACTTGTGAAATTAATTATGAGGGAACATTCTCTTAACACAAAAACCTGAAAACATGAGATGGCAAAAAAAATCTTTATTTATTCTCATTGCTGCCTAGAGGACACGGTTAAGACATTAGACACATTGTGATTTTCCTCTTTTTGAGAAAGTGTTATAATAACATAATCAGAAAATGTAAAATTTGTTAGCATGCCGTGAACTGACTTCACCTGTTGTTTCCTAATATGCAGAGGCGGGCATGTTGCTACAGAGTCTAGATATATTTCCATTTGTCAGTGACATTTGCTCGGTTTAACAACATCTGATTTGATTAAACGCTCTTGTGTTCACTCAACCAAACGCACAACAACCCACACGCAACCCTCTCGCTTTCACTTTTTCCCTTTTGCTGTGTAAATGCATGTGCAATCTTTATTCGAGGTCAGACAGGCAGGGTCAAACACCGACAAAACACAACAATAGAGACAGGGCAGAATCAAGGTCAAAAAGTCAGGCAGGAATCTAGGCAGGCAGCAAACAATCAAGATACCAGTAAACTGTCCAGGATCACAAATGGGAAACAAACACGGGTAGAAAGGCTCAGAAATGTAACACATGGAAAACAAGACCTCACAGGTGGGTGCGTGGTTGTGGCTTATATGTGTGTGTGTGTGTAATCAGTATGTGGGTGTGGTGATGAGGTACAGGTGTGTGTGTTAATGAGGTGCAGGTGTGAGTGTGATCACTCCAGGAGTGAGGCATGATGGGTGATGGATTTCGTGAGCTGGACACAGTTCTGGCAGGAATGCCCTCTGGTGTAAACTACGAAGGGCTCCAGCTATTGTGACAAAACTCATAAGAAAATCTTGTTAATGCAGGTTTTATGAGCTGTTTTCTTGGCAGACAGATTGTGGCAAGGAACAGAAAAAATTCTGCTGCACTTAAGGTTCTGAAGAGCACAGTGGTCTCCATGATCCTTAAATGGAAGATGCATGTGATGACCAGAACCCTTACTAGAGCTTACAAATTGAGCTATCGGAAGAGAAGAGCCTTGGTGAGAGAGGTACAGAAGAAGCCAAAGATCACTGTGGCTGACCTCCAGAGAAGCAGTCTGGAAACGGGAGAAAGTTGTAGAAAGTCAACCATCACTGCAGCCCTCCACCAGTCGGGGCTTTATGGCAGAGTGGCCCGACGGAAGCCTCTCCTCTGTGCAAGACACATGAAAGCCCACATGGAGTTTGCTAAAAAAACACCTAAAGGATTCTCTGGTCTGAAGAAACCAAGATAGAACTTTTTGGCTTTAATTCTAAGCGGTATGTGTAGAGAAAACCAGGCACTGTTCATCGCCTGTCCAATACAGTCCCAACAGTGAAGCATGGTGGTGACAGCATCTCTGGAGAGACCTAAAAATGGCTGTCCACCAACATTTACCATCCAGAACTGGAGATCCTGCAAGGAGGAACGGCAAAGGATCCGCAAATCCATGTGATATTTCAGTTTTTATTTTTTTATAAATCTGCAAAAATGGCAACAATTCTGTGTTTTTCTGACAATATGGGGTGCTGTGTGTACAATAATGAGGAAAAGATTGAATGTAAAACGGTTAAACGGTTAAAATGAGCATCCCTAGTTAAGGGGGTCTGAATACTTTCCATACCCACTGTATATTAAAATGACTTTAAAAGTGATTTAATCAAGAGCAGTGAGATATCTCCTCTCTTGTGTTGTTTGATTAAAAGGAATGACAGACAGCAGGAATATTAGACTGCTGTCACTTTAAGAGCTGCTCAGATCCAATATACTTTTACACATGTGTAACATAAATTAGTGTGCTTATGGGGATACTTGCAATAACAGTAACTCAAAAATAACTCAGTTCACTGTAGTGTTGTCAAAAGACCCAGTACTTCGGTACCAAGTTGGTACTAAAAAAATGTTAACGTCACGGTACCAGTATTTATTAAGTACCAGTGGTACTGCATACCCGGTCAATGCGTACGCCCTCGTGATTTCTACGATGCAGAAAACGCAGACGGAGTCTTGGAGTCCAGTATGCTATATGAAGTAGTATCTGTAAATACTAAGTCGTAAAAGTCGATTCAAATATGAATCCTGTATGTTCTGTGCATCTCAGTGTTAACAAATGAATGGCAGAGATGCGCAGCTTTGTTTACTACAAGCATGTGACGCTCGCTGTGATTTCAGCATCTGCCGTCTCAATGTGAACATAAATACATAAACAACATCTCCAGAACTGCTCTGAGAGTCACTTCACGTGCATTTTACCGTTTCACTTGAGTAAGCCAGCATATCATATACACACAGAAATGTAAAGGTATTCACGTCACAATAAAAGTGCGGTTTAGACATTGTGCCAGAAATTTATTACAATTATTTAGAATTTTTTAGAATAATGTATGTGATTAATTTTTTAATTAAAAAAAAATAATAATGATAATAATACACGTTTATTTAAGAAACAATCACACAACATTTATCTTTAATTGTAATAGTAAATCCTCTTAATTTACCAAAAAATAAAAATGTGTTTAAATTTCATTAACTAAAAGACAAATAAATTTAGGTGAAACTTGTTTTCTGTTTTTCATGCTTTCATTATTTGTGGAAAAACTTGAAACACTAGTTAAAATAAGTAAAGAATTGCATTGATTTTTGTACATTTGATCTTAGTTTGAAAATTGTGTTTTTTTAATGCTTTTGTGTTTTGCTTTAATACTGAAATTGGTACCGAGAACCGTGAAATTTCACTGTTATCGGTACCGAATATAGAAATTTTGGTACCGTGACAACACTAGTTTACTGTATGAGTCTTAGCCTGGCTTCCGTGACTTTAAAGCTCATAGGAGCTTAGTCTGGCCAAGCTACCTTACTACTCGCCTTCTGGGGCTTTTTCATTGGTTCCCACGTTTTTGGGAACAGAAAAGCGCTAAAACGGCTGCTTTGCCAGACTAACTTTGCTTGCAAAATAGAATGTAGCTTCACAGGAAGCATGGGCGGGCCCTGGCTATATGAGTCTGCCTTTGCAAAATAAATTCGCTGCTGATTGTGTTTTAGCGGCTTAAAATCACTTCTTATTAAAACAGAAATGCTTAAAAACACATGCAATCAATAACAATTGCAGCAAAGCCAGCAAAGTCACGTATTGCACTGCAATAGAGATGATCCAAAATATTTATTGGTTAACAAATTTCTAGCGGTTAACTGTGTCTACCCTTATACTGACCACCAATAGGGAAGTTCATTGCAACTATATCAATAACAACACAGAAGAAAGATGTGGTTGGAATCACTATCAGAATAATTTTTTTAGCTGATGAATGGAAACTACACTGACAGGAAATCAGAATTTTGGCATTTAAGATGGCTGACACAACGGCAGCACACAACAGAAAAATATATTTATTGGTGTAAACAGGCCTTTAGTCAGGATAACTGCCCTCAAAGGTTATACTAGCCTAATCCCATTTTACTAGTTATAACAAAGCAAAAGCCTTGGGCTTAAAAATACAAGAAGACCAGACTAAGAGCACAGGTAAGGAGAATGGAAGCCGGAAAGAGAGATAGATTCTGTGCTCTGGATTGCTTTAGCCCTGGGCAGTTTGCCTGGGAGACCTGCTGTAGCAAGTTTAACGAACAACATTTTACTGAGAATGAGATTCTGCTAGATGGTCACTTTTTAAACACTTTAATAACAGATCAGACACCATGACACCTGGAAACACTCTCGGCAACCTATATAATCATAGATGAAAAATCATTTGCAAATGAGGGATGAAACAACCAAGTCTTGTGGCGATTTCTAACAACTGGGTAATGGAGATTCAAGTATGTGAAAGTTGATAGCCTATATAATGACACTTAGATTCTCTATAACGGGTGTCTTGAGCAAATACTGAATGCATGTTTACTTCCAGTCTGCTAAATCTTCTACACAAGCACCACAAATACACACCAAGTCTACTTTAAGTGCTCAGATGTCGGCACGTTGAGTGTTTCTCTGTCATACTGGTTCTGTCGTGGGTGCCAAGACACCCACACAGTCACATTCAATAAAGTAAGGGAATGGGAGAGTAGCATGCTCTGTTTTGTGTCAGTTGCTAAGCAAAGTGAATCAACCCAATGACAATTTTGACGTTCAGCTCCTGGTTCATCTCAGACAGCAGCACTGACCCACAACGACACAGGAAAACAGACCCTGCTTTAAAACTTAAGGGGTGACATCACTTTTTGGTATCTTGGGCTGTCCTCAAACTGTCTTTTCCTTTTTCCTCCTTCTATCTTGTCTTTAACCTAGGAACAATCTTTTGCTTTGACAGGATAAGTAATTAGTCAAAGTGCCTATCAGGGCTGTTGTCTGGGAACTCATCCACTCCATCATCTGTTGTTGACTCTATTAGCAAATGTCACCTGATCAATTGTTTAGATTTATTGACACAAAGCCTTTCTTTTGTACCGACATCCATTCAAATTCAACCAGTTAGGCACTTAAGACCCTCATACTAAAATAACTTTCCACTTAAAACAACACTTGACAGCTGTCCTTTAACCGCTGAAGTTCTTAAGTTTTAGCTTGCAATTCTAATTTAAATGCTATGACTATGTTCAAAACTGGTGAGATGCCTGCCTACACACACACACACACACATATATATATATATATATATATATATATATATATATATATATATATTTAATATTATTACCAATTTTTGATATTATTCTGAATATTAAATATATAAATATAAATAAATTATCAGTTCTGTTGGCTCTGCTGATAAGTGCTGCCTACAAATTTTTTAGCAAGTGTTAGCTGTTAAACCACTCTTTTCTCAACAGGAAACAATAGTACTCAAACATAAAGTAGCTTACTTATTTAAATGTTTTGTTTAACAACATAAAATAAAATGAGAAATAAATTTTGAAAAAATGAATATATAACTTTTCACAACCATTCTTTTTAAGTGATTTTTAGACTTAGTCTAGATATAACAAAAAAATTGTCAAAATATAATTTGCATAAATATAAATGGCACAAACAATAATTATTATTGAAATATTCATAATGTATATTGTTTTATTTGTCTTAGAATTAAGACAAAAGAGATAAAAGAAATTCTTTAGAAGAATAAAAATAAAATCTGCATATCAGTTATTGATAATTAATCAGA
The DNA here is from genome assembly GCA_032357475.1 of Enteromius thamalakanensis. Classification (NCBI taxonomy): domain Eukaryota; kingdom Metazoa; phylum Chordata; class Actinopteri; order Cypriniformes; family Cyprinidae; genus Enteromius; species Enteromius thamalakanensis. Next base: position 15,820,869 of record JAUCMT010000068.1, read on the forward strand.
TTGTTTTCTATAAGTATGGCTGTAAAAATGTTGCTCAGGATCTTATTGAGCACAAGATGTCTAGAATATATCTTGATTTTGAGCCAACGTGTCCAAAACAGGTGAAGACACACGAACAGAAACAGTAGAGCAATGCTACATAATATGTTTGCAGAGTAGTGGAAGGTTGCATGGGCATTTGCATCGCTGCAGAGCTCTGGAAGTCCTCAGTCAATAACAAAGTGATGACAGTCACTCACCTTCATAATACCGCAAGGTGGATTCCCGGTGCCGGTGCACCTCTCCGCAGAGCTGTCGCGGTTCCGGGTGCCGATCCTCGGGCTGCTGTGCTCCCTGTACCGTCCGTTAGAGTACACCCCCTCGGCCCCGTACACCGGGTGTCCAGCCGAAGACACATCCAGGTATGTCTGGTAGGTTTCGCTGATGCTCAGCGCCGCCGCCGCTGCCGCGTCCCGGGTCGGAGTGGTCTCCTCGGAGACGAGATCGAACAAGGGTCCCGCCACGGATTCAGAAGCCTGCGGCTCAGCCATCGCGCGCTCTGCCGTTAGCTACGCCAAAGAACTCACCATCGAAGTGAGTGCGCCTGTGATTTTAAGAGCCCACGGCGAGACAAACAGCCATTGGAGTCTCGTGCGTCCGAGTGAAACCGTAAAATCCATGAACGAAGAAGGCACTGCACGTTCTCTGCCAGGCGAGGAGGTGAATAGATTGTGCGGGCGGAGAGATTCAAACTCCCCTCTCCTCTCTTCTCCTCCCTCTCACCCCTCGTCGCCACTAGGAGAAAATAAAGCGCACAGATGGCGCTCGCTCAGTGCTCTGCCGGTGGGCGTCCGTAACTACCGAGATAATACAGGGTTGCGAGAGCCAATTAGCCTCGTTCTGTCTCTTGATTGCCAGACGCCCTGTAAAGCAGTGATGGAGGGATTGTCAGAACGCGTTCAGTCACTTCGGTACTGTCCCTCCAGCGTCTCTCACGCGTGACCTATCTGACATGACTGAGGATCCTTGTCGCTGAATTAAAGGCACGTTTGGAGAGTCAGGTACAATGATGCTCGTCTTCCAGATGTCAAGATGAGACTTTATTAGACAAAGTAACAAAGCCAAGGTTTTTAATTGGCTATGTTTGTTTGGTTTACCTCACTTTCTTATCAGCACAACTTTCCCTCCCCTGGCCATTTTGGTGATGGAATTTGGCCAAATCTGCCTCCTCTGTTCTACTGCCGAAAAGTTGGTCACATGGGACATACACCAAACTTGTCTATATTCTGGAAAATAATTCCACCCAAAATTCATACGGTGATTAAGTTCTCTGGAAACCACCAGTATTCACCAGTACTGGCCAATAGCTGGTTCCTCAAACCTTCAATACACATTTAGTACGGTGGCCGAGAGAGCTCAACGCGCTGCAATTAAAAAATAACGCATGCAAACAGAAAAAAATGGCTGCATCTTT
>JAUCMT010000068.1:15822421-15835768 GCA_032357475.1 Enteromius thamalakanensis
TTCGTGTGTTTGCAGATGTTTTTTAAGTTGCAGCCGTTTTTTTGTATTTGCATGCGTTATTTTGAAGTTGCAGCCGTTTTTCTCTGTTTGCATGCGTTATTTTTAAAATGCAGTGCGTTGAGCTCTCTCGGCCACCGTACTACGGGACATCCAGAATTGGAATAACTCTACATATTAATTAGTATATTGATTACCATACATCATATTGTAAGTGAGATACCATACCATACTGAGTAAATAGAGTAAATATATAGTAAAATACCACATGATTTGCAAATGATCCCATCTCACTTAACATCCACATGTTAGCAGATTTACATAAACATGCTACTCTACATCTTGCAGCATGCCTGGAACAGAGTGATAAACAAACACAAAGCCTCCGCCTGGGGTAGGCTACACATAAGTACACCATGAAATTATCCAGTAATTGCCGCTTTTAAAGAGGCAGCCGGAGAGGTTTTGGCTTATAAAGAGATGCCTAATTGCATGGGAAAATAAAGGACTACATAAAGTGAAGTATAACTATAATTATAAAACTATAAAATTATCACAGCCTTGTAAAGTCAATGGCAGTTTATAAAGTTTCAGGCACGCAAACAGGAAAAGTGAATTGCATTTTCGAAGCTCAGATTTAATGGTGTCTCAGCAATAATTACTTTACTTATAATTCATTTATTTTATTTTATTTTTAGTTTTATCCCAGACATCTAAGATTTTGTGGCATTGCATTTATGTATATATATATATATATATATATATATATATATGGGTTGTTGTTGTTGTTATTTTTTACTTTATTTTTTGCTGATATGTGCATTACAGTTTGATTCATCCTGAGGACACTGAAACACTTTCATTTGACCTCTGCTGGTTTTCCACAGAGGTAAGGATTTTCTCTGCCCCCTAACGCTGAATCTGACCTTCACACAAACCTTCTGCATTTCATTAAAAATGATTTAATGAAAATCCCACACTCAACACACTACCTCACATATAGGCAACTGTGTGCTAGCAGACAAAAAAAGCCAAATCACAATATCTGATGATGGCATAATAGAGATCATATGCTTCTCTGCCCGAGCAGCCATTACAGCATGATTCTTCACTTCCAGACTTCCAGCAATCAAACGCCGAGCCAGGGCATTAATGCCAGACAAGAGCAATATAACTCAGAACAAGGTCATTAACAGCTGACCAGAGCGCCATTGGCACATACTCCTACAAAACAGTACGGCACGTGACATCAGCTTCAGCATCCAGGAGATAGGAAGTTCTCGCGCTTTGGAAGATGATGCAAGGGTTTCATTTATTTATTGTCAGACTAAGACATCGGGGTGATGGATGAGGAATTGCCTGAAGAACAAAAGCTCATAATTCCCTCAGCACAATCAGCTGATGCCATCAAAACACAGCCTGGAATCCATTTCTGAGAAGCTATTCTCTGGCCAGTGTTTCATGTTGAGTTTCCTTTCACAATGAAGCCCTTCTGTTCTAACAAGGCTGAAAAATGCTTTGCCTTCATCCGCTTTTTTCTTTCTCTAGTTCTGAATTAGGACAGCGGCCTTGTCATGACCCCAAACCGTCTTTGCAGATGACGCTCCACCCCCGCGACCATGAGAAGTGCACTGATTCATTAGGCGTTCTCTTGGAAATGCAGTGATTTACTGAATGGTGTGGTATTCAATACCTCTTGGTGTGAGACCACTGAAGAAAGATTGATGAAGGGAGAAAAACAGCACGTTTATGACATCCACTCATTTCTTATGGGGCAAAAACATTTCTTAGTACAGATTAGTCCAGCAGTTTTCTCTGTAAGGACTTTATCAGGATAACTTTAGAAATAATAGAGAGATCCATTAAAACTCATTGATAGAGAGCAGGGTAATTGTAATAGTAATTTATTAAGATAACTTTTAGTCGAAACCTTTGACGTCTCACACATCTTTGACACATTAGCAGGGATTTCCTTGTTAATTAAACTTGCCATACAAGAAGGCAGAAGTTGCATTCATAAAAAGTTAAGCTGTGAAATAAATAATAGGTGATAAAAGTAACATCTCTTTTTTGTATGATGTCAGTAGTTGGCATGTGCATATACTATTTTTAGTGCAAATATCTTATCTGCAAAATCGGGCCTAAAACCGAGATTTGCAATTATTGCTTAATGTAACATTGTTATTATTATAAACAAATGTAAACAATAAAAAAATCAGGCAAGGATGTTCTTCCTTAAAACAACTTATTTAAAAGTGCCTGTGACATTTTTTGATGGAGGAGGAGGTGAAAGCTGTCATAATGTATATCTGATATGGCCACGCTTTCCATTGTGAGTTATCACCAGCGTTGCTTTTTTGAGTGAAACAGATAATTATCACTTCGATCTCTCTTCAGGCAAATCATAAAGCCGATTAATTTCTTACCACAATGGTAAGAAAACATCCTGAGACAGGAAGTGTGCCATATTTCAATCTTCCTCCCTCCACTGATTCACTGCAAAACATCTCAGCACAGACTCCACCCTGAGCCCTTCATGCAACTCTAAACATTTAGGCTATATATGAAAAAAACAAACTAAAAAAAACCTCAAACCTCATTTCACACGCTTAAACTCAGAAAATCAGTGCAATTGTGCTATACAAGTATATTTTGAATAAAAATGTAAAATATAAGATTAATTTTTATTGACCAGTTATTTTGGCATGCAGGTAGAGGGAACAAATACAATTCATGCATTCATTTTAAAAGTACTTACTTTCAGTATTTTATTTGAATAAATCTAAGAACTGTACTACTGCAAAACACAAATGTAAAAGAAACTCAAGTGTGTGTGAGAGAAAGGAGTATTATTTCCTGTCAGTGTCTGGTCGCAGAATGAGGAATCGAAAGCAATACTGAAATCCTCACAGATCTGACATTGCAAAACTCTGAGGAAAAAAATGACTCATCAGGGAAAGGACAGCACAAGAAACACGATTCAATCATCTGAAGCACTCTTCAACACTATGCAATATTTTGCATCTACATATGAATTAAGTTGAATGGGTGCAAGAATATGTAACCTGCTAGAAGAGAAGAGACGCTGAACAGTTCCAGTGAAACACACTGACAGCTCCAGATTTACCAATCTCACCAGCTCACTCACAAGTTGTGTTTCAGCGACATCTGCTGGTAAAACAACGAATAAATTCATCTAGAGGTGGACAGTATACAGGTGCTGGTCATATAATTAAAATATCTTCAAAAAATTGATTTATTTCACTCAAGAAGTGAAACTTGTATAATGTATACATTTATTTCACACATACTGATATATTTCAAGTGTTTATTTCTTTTTTTTTTGATGATTATCTCTGAAAACCCCAAATTCAGTGTCTCAGAAAATTACAATATTACAGTACTCAATACTAATACAAAGAAAGCATGTTTAGAAATCTTGGCCAACTGAAAAGTATGAGCATGCACAGCACTCAACACTTACACTAGTTGGGGCTTCTTTTTCCTGAATTACTGCAGCATTGTAGCGTGGCATGGAGTCGATGTGGCACTGCTCAGGTGTTATTAGAGTCTTCAGCTCTTCTGCATTGTTGGGTCTGGCATATCACATCTTCCTCTTCACAATACCCCATAGATTTTCTTTGAGGTTGAGGTCAGGCGAGTTTGCTGGCCTAACCAGGTACTGGTAGCTTTGTCACTCTGGCCTCTCTTTTGCACTTTGTGTGCAGGTGCCAAGTCCTGTTGGAAAATGAAATCTGTATCTCCATAAAGTTGGTCAGCAGCAGGAAGCATGAAGTGCTCTAAAACGTCCTGGTATACAGCTGTGTTGACCTTGGACCTCAGAAAACATGACCGACACCAGCACATGACATACTGTAGCACCCAAACCATCACTGACTGGAAACTTTACCCTGGACATCAAGCAACATGGATTCTGTGCCTCTCCTTTCTTCCTCCAGACTCTGCGACCCTGATTTACAAAAGGAAATGCAAAATTTACTTTCATTAACATAACTTTGGATCACTCAGTAGCAGTCCAGTCCTTGCTGTCTTTAGCCCAGGCGAGATGCTTCTGATGCTGTCTGTTGTTCAAGAGTGGCTTGACACGAGCAATGCGAAGCTGAAACCCATGTCTTGTATATGTCTTTGCGGAATGTTTCTTGAAGCACTGACTCCAGCTGCAGTCCACTCTTTATGAATCTCCCCACATTTTTTAAATGGTTTTGTTTCAGAATTCTCTCCAGGATGCGGTTATCTCTATTGCTTCTACACTTTTTTCTATCACATCTTTTCCTTCCATTCGCCTCTCTATTAATGTGCTTAGACACAGAGCTCTGTGAACAGCCAGCCTCTTTTGCAATGACCTTTTGTGTCTTGCCCTCCTTGTGCAAGGTGTCAATGCACGGTCGTCTTTTGGACAACTGTCAAATCAGCTGTCTTCCCCATGATTGTGTACAGTGGAATCATGAATTAAATTAAGATATTTAAGCAACTTTTACAAAAATGCCTTGTAAGAAAGTATTACAGGTGTGTATCTTAACACAGAACAATGACACTGACAGGTTTTAAGATATGCCATTTTCATGCAATTTAGACTGGGACTAGCTTAAGCCTTGTCTGAGAAACTGGGGGAAAATTTTTCAGAACGTCCTGCAAAGATTAAACGGAAATTAATTTTGCGAGTCACTGAACTTATTTTTCTACCTGTTGGTGAAAGAGCGGTCAGCTGACTATATCTTAAGGTTCAGCTTTTGTTAGTGCAGTAGCTACCTGGGGTACTGTTTTTCTATATATGGCTCTATTAAGCACAGGTTTCTGTCTCCAAGCAACAGATGCCTTTCCTCAGGCAATATTCTCTTTGCAATTAGAGACATAAAACATGTGATCCTGCCTGACGGTAAATTTCAGTAAATTGTTTTTATAAATCATGTCTAAAGGAAAGCAAATTTTCCTGAGAGGAATGATGGTTTGAGCTTATACGGTGTACAATTTAAATCATCTGATTAGCTTTCTCATCTCATTCACCCGTTTCGACCAAAAGAGGGGGCACCTTTACTTTATTTTTAATCTGTGGTCGGAAAGCCGTCCAAAATGGGCAAGAAAATATTTTTTTGTGTGCGAGTTGCGTTGTGAATTATATAGGCTGGGAAACAACCGGATCCCGAAACAAAATTTTCTATACATTAACTTTCAATCTAATCATTTGTATCACTATCGAAACATTTGTAAACCCTTTTGAATATTTGCAGGGGGTTGAATTGAGATTTGTTATAAAGGCTATATATGTATCATATATTATATCCGCTGTGGCATAAATATGCATGTTTTTATGTTTAATCCAAGGGCATTATTTTTTACCTTAATAGAGGGCATTTTCCCACGTTATCAAATTAAACATTTCACATTAAAAAATATAACTGCGTTAAAATTATATGATTATTATTATTATTAATTATAAACAAACAAGAAATGATCATGGAAACGCCAGTAGGTGGCGGTAGTGAGTATGTAATTGATTCCCCCTTCATTCAAACGATTTGTTCAAAAGGCAGATTCATCAGATGTTTATGCATGGCATGGGCTAATGAAGCTTTGACTCAAAACACTAATGTTGTAAAATGTCAAAAACGTATTGAAATGTTTTTATTGTTTGTTTGTTCACTCTGCACACGCAATTTTAAATATGGCTCATAGTTTGCAAAAATGATGTTGCATGTTGATTCATGTTCACACTTGGCATCCGTTCTTGCATTGATGAGCCATCATGATACTGCACACCACTATAGAAACTGAACATTTCACCTTCAAAATCAGGAAAACGACTTTGAAAAGGTGGGTTGTAATGTCTTCGCAGATTTGAAGTCGATCAATATGACATGATGACTCTCTGACATCTGAACTTTAACATTTGGCCCTTGAATTTAAATAGTTTTTCCATTCTTGCTGAAAGCTACTTAACAGCGTGAAGAGTCTAACTACTGAAGCCCTCAAAGAGAACTGCCTGTTTACAGTTTATGAAGAAAAAGACAAACTCTTGTGTTTTCTCAGAAACATGCTGGTAGGAAGAGTTGAATAAGTCACTTATTGAAAAACCATTTACAAAGGACTGGATAGAAAGTATATAAATGGTTTGTATTTTTAAAAATGTCAAGGTGCACAAACCACTAAAGGAAATCACACCAATTATGAACCCCCAATTCCATTATCATTCCATTCTCACAGGAAAGACAAAGTGCTCAGACCACTTGTGCTGGAGTCCAAATTATTAAAAAAAAAAACCTTTATTGTCAATTCAATTGCTTTTGTCTACTGTCAAACCATAGACATGGAACGAACACAAAACAGAGCAGAGCTGAACATGCCAACACACACACACACACACACTTACATTCACTCACACACACACACACACACCTTGACACCTACAGTGAGAAACAGTCTACACAACAACATAACAGATCATTTTGAAAACAAAGACAATAAAAAATGATAAAGAAAAAAAAAAAAATCACACAACTTCCTATGCGTCTCTGCCACGACAGAGAAAGAGAGGGGGGGGAAACAACATTCACTGGAGGAGCAAACTATCCTTTAAAAATTAATACAGACATCTAAACGTGGGTGTCATTAGTCAGGTTTGCAGGTTATGCATACAGTAAGCACACAGGAAATGTCTCTTCGTGCTAACATCACTGTTTGGCTTTCTCTTCCATGCGAAAGCTCAGCTGAAATCTGAAGTGAAACTACAGAGATGGTAGCGACCGACCCCTTTGTGCAGTTTTCGAGTACTGGTTTTGGATCAGTACATCACGGCTCCTACCGACAACCGGACATGGTAAAGCGGTGGAGCCATCTAGCGCCCTACAATAATAAAATAAAAATTATGTTAACAAAAAAAAAAAATTTGATATATATACTGGGTATAGGTGCGTTATTTTAAATGTGTTATTTCTTATTTACTTATGTTTTATTTTATATTTTTTATATTCATCATCTGTATTTTACATCAACTGTATGTCAATGTCCTGAGTGGCCAAGGCTTCTGTGCAGAGTACGAGAGAAACAAAGATGCAGGTCAGTAACAAGGTAACATGCAGAAATGTGAACCTATAGGATGGCCAATTATAAGAGCGTACGAGGAGCAGCATGTGTAACCATGACGACGGGTTCTCTTGTTTTGTTCCGAGAGGCAAGCATGAGAACAGATGAGGTCATCACCTGTTGTGCTGCAGAGAGACAGACAGAGAGCGAGAGACGGCCTGTGTAGTGTAGCATGAGGTGGTGCTCAGCGGACCTCTCTCTACCCCGTGTGTTTCCACCGCGGGATTGCATGGACTTCTAATGTGTGCCTCAGTTCCGGTGATGTGAGTGAGTGACAGGTCGTGTGCTGCTGGTTTGGATGCAGGTTTAAAGGAACGCACCACTTTTTTTTTTTTTCAACTCTCCTACAGTTAAACAGTCAAGTTTTACTGTTTTTTGAAGCCACTCAGCCGAGTTATGGGTATGGCGGTAGCACTTTTAACTATAGCTTAGCATCGATCATTAATTCTGATTAGACCATTAGCATGACGTTAAAAAATGTAATCTTCTAAGTTACACTGTGTAGTAAGAAAGAGGGAAAATGAAAAGTTGTGATATTCTAGGCCGATATAACTAGAAACTACATAATTATCAAGGAACTTTGCTGCCGTACCATGGGTGATGATATTGTGCAGGGCCTGAAAATTGTCCCCAGCAACTTTTTATTGTATGCCTGTCTTACTACATGATGTAGCAATAGTCAAGTTTTAAAGCATGATGCTTTTTTGAGCATGATGCTAACGGTCTAATCCGATTCAATGATCTATGCTTAGCTAAGCTAAAAGTGCTACCACCAGAACCAGAGATTGGCTGAATGGATTAAAACAACAGTACAACTCAACCGTTTAACTTTAATGAGCCTGTTTTCAAAAAAAGTTTGGTGTTCCCTTAACTTGTGTTCACAGTTCAGATTAGCACAGACATAGATGTAGCTGCACTGAATGTTAACAGCCTTGCAACCTAAACACTCTTTAGTGTACGGAAGCGTTACAGTGCAATCGCCATACGGTAACATTAATGTCATCGTCTGCAAGAAAGCATTCGTTTAAGAGTGTAAAGGATAATATGCATTTACTTCAGATGCCGTAGATATCTGAACACCCTCAAAATAAATTGACAACCATGAAACAGTTTGAAAGACATAAAAATGTTCCTTACAGTAGTACATCTCGGCTTGGGTTTCACAGAATTTTTCTGTGAAGAGTCATTTTGAAACAAAACAAAAACAACACACGCACAAAGGAAAAGAGATAACATGCATCTCTCTTGCTCTCGCTTTCTTTTTTTTTTTCTACAATACTGTTTGGTGGTATTTAATTAGAGGAAGGCTCATAGTATTTTTTCTTCTTCCATTAGCTTCTTTCTCTTCTACAGAAACGAGGGATAGGTGAAAGAAAAATAGGTGTGGTGATAGAAAAAAAAAAGGTCGTAAGGACCCACACTGAGAAACAAATGGGGAAAATACACAAAAAAATAAAATTATTAAAAAAAAAAAAAAAAAAAAAAAAAGTTAAGGGAGAGAAGTCACAGATGTTCAGAAGGTCAAGAGGTCATGACTGCTGGCCGCTCCACTGGCCCTCCATCGGTCGACGGAGCAGTTCCTCTACATGCCTCGCTACATCCATGGTGTCGTCCAGATCGAAATCGCCATCAGCATCCAGCATTGGGTCTCCACTGAGAGAGAGATCCAGTAATGTTGAGTAGTTTGAAAACTTGATAATTCATATTCAGTTACATTAATTCTGTAGCATATACAGCACATTTAATATGGTTGTTTACTATATTACAGCATGTGCTCGTCCAGAATACATCAACATTTTTTTTACTGATTTCAAGGAAAAAACTGCAGAATTTAAGTGTCGTAAAAAAAAGTTCTAAACATATATTGCAACCATAATTAAAATACTTAAAGGGTTAGTTCACCCAAAAAATTTAATTCTGTCATTAATTACTCACCCTTATGATGACTTGAACCTGCAAGACCTTTGTTATTTTATGAACACAAATTTACATATTTTTGTTTAAATCTGGGAACTTTCTGACCCTACATAGCCAGCAAAACAATTACCAGGTTCAATGCCCAGAAAACTATTAAGGACATACAGTAGTTAAAACAGTCCATGTGACATCAGTGGTTTGACCATTTTATGAAGCTACAAGAACACATTCTGTGCACAAAAAACATGAATGATTTCTTCTTCCAGGACAGTCCACTGCTTTAATGGTACCAAGACACAGAAGCTCGATCAGAAAGCTCTCAGATTTGATCAAAAATATCTTTCATTTATGTTCTGTTGATTTTACAGGCTAGGAATGACATGAGGGACATTTTAACTATCCCATTAAAAAATAAAAAATATGGGACTAATTATGATGGTATTATTCTATACTACAGTATTTAGTAAGTTTCAAATTAGTTTTTATTTATATATATATATATACACACACACACACACTTTTTAGTATTTTTTAATAAATTTTGTGTTTTATTATTCTTTTTAGCTTTATTTTTTATTTCAGTTTTTTATTAGTAATATTTCAGTAATATTAGTACTTAACCATATTTTATAATATTAATGTACATTTTATTTTATTTGAATAAACAAAAATTCTTTTTTAATAATTTTTGGTTTTGGTTAACAATATCAACCTTGATGCAGAACCTACAGGCAGACAGAAAGACTCACATGGGAGGATAGAGTCCATAAGCATGTGGTTGACTGACAGCTGGAGACGCCGCGTGGTCCATGTAGGTGGGGTTTGCTGCAGGGTCGGGGTTAGGTGTTGCAAACCTACATAAACACAGACACACATGAATAGTCAGTTACTTAACACCATAAGTGTTATTTTAGGATTATTTATATACTATTATAGTATTAAATCTGCTTTTATTTTCAGTTTTCATTTATTACATTTAAATTTAATTTGAGTGATTTTAGTCTTTTAACTTTAACATTTTATCTCTACATTTTTCAATGTTATTTTTCAACATTTCTATTTTATTTTTTCATGTATACACTTTCTCATCTATTATTGAGAATTGAGTTTAAATTCAATCTCATATAAATACATCTTCTGTTCTCTCCACTTCAATAAAATGTCAGAAAGCTACAAAAATAGCTCACAAAAGACGTGTTGAGCTCATTCATTCTGCTCAGTTCTAGTTCACAGCTTGTCGCTCCTTTACACACTCTAGCGGTCAGAACTCTCGCTAACCCTCAAAAATGAAGAACTATCAGCTATCTGATAATAACTCCCTCAGAATGCCGAATGCTGAATTATCTGAGTCTTATGGTGTATGAATCCCTGCTGAGTCTGACTGAAGTGGAGGGCTTGCTAACAAGACCAACGGGGTCGTCTACTTAGATAAATAATGCGGCTAATGAGGCTAATGGAACTAAGTATATGCTGAGGAGCGGAACAAGTGCACAGAGTCTCAAGTATCCATGGCAACCAATAACTGCCCACAGAGTCAGGTCAGCGCTAATATGTTAGTGTGCAATTAGGTTTACCGCTAGGAGTTAACAAGTTAGCTCTTGAATGTCAGAGATGTGAAGACCTGTACTGAGAGACAGTGTGTGTACTTACTCTGGCACTACTTGTTTGATCTGTGGTTTGACGTATCCGTCCACAGCTTTAGCTGGAGAGGTGGGAAAGATAAACAGATTATTCCTAAAGCATAACATAACACTGGCTCACACTGTGTCTGAATGAGAACACACACAGACAAACACAAACACGGCCGAGTGATAGCCTCTCATTTAAACACAAGGACATTAACACAAACACGTGCAAACGCACAGGCTAGCAATGTACTGAATTATCCTGGCTATATGAAATTAAGCAACATTGCGCACACTGTGATGATTTTAATGTGCTTTTAATGCAACAATCGTTTTTCTAAAGATGGTGTCACAGTCAAGTGAGTATAGGCTTTTCAAGAAGGTAAGTTTAGCTAATTCATTTTTATAAATTGCTTCATCCTATTCTTAAATAATAAGAACAAAATAAGATGTTTAATTTAATATTTGTGCATATAAATCCTTTTGAAGAAATATTTAAAAATAAATAAATAAGTACACACACTCACATTCATAAGTTTAGGCTTGGTAAAAAAATGTTTGGTTTTTATGTTTGGTGTCAAACTCACCAAGGCTGCATTTATTTGATCATAAATACAGTAAAAACAGCTATATTGTAGCATATTATTACAAATTAAATAACTGTTTTCTGTTTTAATATATTTGTGATGCAAAGCTAAATTTTCAGCATCATTACTCCAGTCTTCAGTGTCACGTGATCCTACAGAAATCATTCTAATATGCTGATGTGTGTTCAAATGTAATATAGTGCTATGTAATATTTTTGTGGAAACTGATGTCAGTAGATGTCAAAAATGATGTAACTAACTAAAAATCAAGCTTACACAGTGGAGGGGTGTAGTATTTGGAGAAGACCTCGTCTTTGGGCCGGTCAGGATAGAGGAACAAGAGATGATTCAGGTCGCTGATACGATCCGCCAAGGAGCGGATAGAGAAGTCTTTGGTTGTGTATGGCATGAGGTTCCACACCATCCTCTCTCCTGTTAGGAACACACACACAGAAGATTTTAACTTGTTTTAAGAGCATTTAAAGCCACTGTAAAAAAAAGTGCTTCACGATGCCATAGAAGAACCTTTTTTTCTTAATGGTTTCATAAAGAAGCTTCAGCATCTGAAGAACCTCCTTTCACCACAAAGAACTGTTTGTGAAACAGAAAGGTTCTTCAGATTATAAAAAGTTAAGAAAGAAACGACTGAATGGTTCTTTGGGGAGCCAAAAATAGTTCTTCTATGACTTCGCTGTGAATAACCTTTTGAAGCATTTTTTTTAAGCGTGTAAGTGATTTTGGTTTGTGTTAAGGAACAGCAGTGGAGGAGCAAAGGAATGGTTCTACCTGCTTTATTAGGGTTCTCTGCCACCCAGGCTATGGTGATGCCGCCAATTTCCGAATCACTAAAGCGCAAAAGGAAGGTACCGTTGGGTTTGGACATCAGCATGTCCTGAGCTTGCTGCTTATTCACAAAGCCAAGAATCGCCCTGAGACATACAAGCATATGAAGCAAACATGAATTCATAAAAGGACGTGAGTGTACTGTTCAGTTTCATCATGATTTGTATATAAAGGATTACAAGATATGGATGACTGGGGGTTGAACAAGACAAAGATAAGCAAAAAAGAGCTAGATCTTATCAAAGCCGCAAGAGGTCTCTCAGATTTTACTTCTATGTTAATCCATCCAAGGTTTAATGCCTTAATGTATAGTCTTAACCAGCACTATTTCTCAATCAGCCAGTTGCCATGGCAAAGAAGCACTTCATAATGAAGGTAGTCATTATATACTGTACCACTCTACAAAAAAGGGGTTGGGGGGGGTTAGATTTAGATTTGACATTATGACAATTTTCCAGGTGAAATTTACCCAAACCATCATTTTTTACTCTATTTCTTTTCCGAAAGCAATAAATGTGACATTTTTCTTGTCTGTTAATTAAATGCATTTTCCATTGAAAGCCACATAACTGAAATACGAACAAGCGTCACTGTCATTTCATTGTGAGATTCACCCTGCCGGGTCATTTGGCATAAATGCCAGCGTTCTCAGCTGAGTGCGAGAGATGTCATTGTTACGTGAGGGCAGAGAGGAGCAACAGCTCTTATTCTGTTTCTCTCAATTCATGTCTTGACTGAGCAGCAACAAAGAGATTATTTTTTATTAGCTTTTACACATGGATGAATTGTCATTAACATTAAATCTGGAGGCGTGTGATGTTTCTGTTTGTTCTCACAGAGCTCAGGTCTTACCCATCATTCCAGTGAGGCTTCAGGTGTTTTTTAGTAAGCTCCATCACACCATCAAACCACTGCCAAAATGTAAAGTTCCTGCCTGGTAAACTCTCCTACAATGACAACAAACAAATCAGGTTTAAAAGAATAACATGCACAGTAAACATAATGAGGCTAGATATTAACTAATACAGCTTCATATATTTACTTATTTGCAATTGACTTAATTGTTGGTACATATTGTAAAATGTGAGATTAAAATAAAGGTAAAACTTGCAATGTTCTTAGAGTTACTTCAGATTTTAAGTCATGTCAACCAGGGTTGGGGTTGGAATTGGAATTAAACAACAATTAAAGGAAACTTTAGAATTGAATTGGAATTACAGGAAGTGGAATTCAATTCAGGAAGAATTCCACTGAATTCTGTTTATTGCTGAGCATTT
>JAUCMT010000068.1:15835868-15865148 GCA_032357475.1 Enteromius thamalakanensis
AGGTATTTATTGCAAAAACTGACCATAAGCAGTAAAAAAAAGCATTACCAACAAGCTGTGTTGCATTTCAAGTTCTTTTAAAGCCATACAATGTCTTTATGCAAAGAAGAGAGTAAAATACAAGGTTTTAATCACTGAAATTATCCCGCTCCGTTAACGCATTCACATCTTATTCAAAAGAAACCACTTATCCTGTTGAATGACGCAAATCGATCACCAGACACAGAAGAGCCAATAACATTTCACAACAGCATGACGCGATTGGTCACGAGACACACGAGAGCCAATAGAATTTTACAACCAAAGGCATACGTATGAATTCTCCTGGTGGGCGGCATTTTTAAAATTTGCGCAAAGCAGCACAGATGAGTCGCGGCGGATAGAGAGATGGTGATCAATCCTTTTTTCTCGGAAGAATTAGAAAATTAATCCTTTTTAAAAAAATAATGTGGGTATGTGTATCTGCTGGTTTATTTTGTGTTTTAGTAACGGATGGTAGGTATAGGGGCAGGTCCTGGGTTACGTGCTCGTGAATGTATTAATAAAGTCATATAAATACAACTGTTGTGACTGTTTACAGTGAAAAATCACACCCCAATACAATAACGACAATATCATTGCTCAATATTTGAATCCAAATCCGTGCGTGGATCAAAGCTAAACCGTGATAAAAAACGTAACAGTCATACAATTTAGGGGCTGTTATTGTAACCCCTCTACATTTTGCACTTTGGACAAATGTAGTCAGGGTACATTTTTATATGAGACTGGGTTGCATGAACAGGTTACACTAGAAATGTTGCAGATTTTAGGGTTAGTTTACCCAAAAGCTCCGCCATTAATTACTTGTTCCAAACCCATAAGACCTTCGTTCATCTTTAGAACACAAATTAAGATATTTTTGATGATATCAGAAAGCCATCTGTCCCTCCATAGATATTGTGGTGACAATTCACATTTCAGGGCAATAATAAAGAATTTCCAATCAACATAAAACATTATGGAGAGATAAGTCTCTGGGTCAGAAAACCTTAAAATAGTCAAAGAGCACCAACACCATATTGTTTAGAAGCATTCTCCTAGCTTATCCAAACACATATTCAGTTGTCAGACACGACTGGAACTTCAAATTGGACTGGCTTTTATGGTCAGGCGTAAAAAAAACCCCACAAGTTTTGTGAACACAAGGATGAAAAGTACCCCAATATATCTTGAGGGCCTATATTTCAGCTGGAGGTCCTGATAAAAATCTCTGTTTATCAAGGTTTATCAATGCAGAATAATTTATATACATTTATATATTCAGGCTTATAACTAAAAAATAAATTTTAACTTAAAGAGCCTTTGTAGAAAAGGATGTACTTTCTTCCAAAAAGATATAATTTTGTCACAAAAAACAGTAAAGGACTGCATTTTTTACAGTTAAATCAAAGATCAGAGGAGTTTCTGTCAATCTTTTTCAGATGTAAAGGTGTAAGATAAACTAAGTTCATGAATATCCAATGAAGTATTTGGAGAACAATTGTTACATATTTCAGACCAATCTGTATCTTCAATTTCGAGACCTTAATCTTTTTTTCCCACACACTCTTTAAGCTCTTGAAAGACGAAGTACATGAATAAGAAAGAGCTTTGTATATTTTGGATATTAACCTCTTGAAAAAGTGTACTTAGTTGTACACCTCAGAGCACCAAGTAGCACATTCTGTACCGGAAAAGACTAAGTCTGGCCATGTCTGATAGTGGTGCAATGTCTGAGCTTTTTATTAATTTGCAATAAGTGCATTAAGTGTGCTAATTTCCATTGCATTACCTTATCTTTGCCTATACGTTTTGTTCTAGATTGCATTATATGATGAGTCTATTACAGTATCTTAGATGATTAATTTTAGACTGACATAATTGAAAATCATATTTTACTTGCATATGTTAGCAAGTTTTTGCAGATGTTTATCTTGTACAGGAAGAGCAGCCGTGTGTGTGTGTGTGTGTGTGTCAAAGAAAGGAAGTGGTTTTGGTATAAAGAGGAGCTTGACTTTTGCTGGCGTGGGGCAAAAAAGGGACAGGAAAGTCGCAAAGTATTTTTGAGTCGATTATCCTTATTCCCAAGAAATTCCGCAACACTATTTATAAGTTAAGATTTACTTATATTCACAATTTACGCTTATTTAGGCTTATAACTATGTCATAATTTAAATTAAAATATTTAGACTAGATTCTCGACTCATTCATCAGATTGTAAAAAAACCCCAAGCAAAACAATGATAGTATTTTATGTACACTTTAGTTTACTCTACAATGGAAGCCCATATGGCAGTTGAGAAGCACTAAAATAATGCTGGTTATTACATGTACATACCCTTTTGACAATATAGCATGTAGGTGTAGGACAATATAGAACTGTATACTGTCCTTCATCTGTTATTGGGTCGTAAACCTATATGGAAACTCCCACTGCATTTCAATTCCAGAAGTAGTACCGCCTCACCAAGATCATATCAACTTTACATGCAGTTCACAAACTACATTTTTTTCTAAATAATTCAACATAAATATGAGCCTGAAGATGATTTAAACTGTTTCTGCGGAGTTATTTCATGGCAGGTTATAGCTAAGAAGTTGACTGATGACTAAAGTAAATATTTGCTCACATAAAGCTAAACGCACTATTTGAATCTGACTTTACTCCCCTGCAGCCATCATCTAATTACTCAACATCAGTTATGTGTCTAAATGTTTGTTTTCATTGTAAACAGTAAAGACGAGAATTACCTCATCATGAGGTACAAAGCTGTTAAATGACTAACCTACTACCTACTGAGAAAAAAGACCTGTCACCTTTTACAGCATTACTGGGTGAGCCATTGTGTTAACTCTAACACCACACCCAAATGTTGAAGCTAGTTGAAGAGTTATATCCAGACCAAAAAAACTTTGTGGATTTAGTATTTTTCATGTTATTACATTGTTAAGGCCATAAAAAAAATGGAAAAATTTGTATGTTATTCTGTAGAGAACACTAGGTCTCATAAATAGACATTAAAAAGACAAGAACAATGGGATTTATTTTATATTAACAATTTTTAATAGCTAACTTTGTTTAAAGTGCTCCTATTATGAGTAATGAAAGGTTCATATTTTGCTTTTGTGAGTCATGTTGACATGAATACAAAGTAAAAAAAAATACCTCTTTCATTGTCTTATACGATTGCCAATTCGTATGAATCTGTACGAATTACCTAAACCTAATCCTGCCCCTTAACCTACCCGTCAAAAATCGTACGTGAGGTCGTACAAATTAGTACGAATTAGCACGAATTTGGCACCTCAAATACGTATGAATTTGTTGTGAGACTGTGTTGACTTTGTGACACTGACTTTGTAATCTGACAATTGTGGCTTTTTTCTCAAAATTGCGTGATACAAACTCAAAAATAAAAAATAAATGAAAATAAGCTGTAATTACCAACAAAAACCTTACATCAAAGCCATCAAACTGAGGTGAAAATCATATCTTATAGCAGAGCTTCTCTGCTGCCTTCTGCAGGTCATTCATGATAGTTTAGCAGGTCATTCATGATAGTCTCTTTATTTTTGTATTATAAACTTGATATTTAACATTCAGTTAAGGACAAATCAAATTTCAACCCTGTTCAAAATCTTTATAATAGCATTACTATGTTAGCAAATGTAATAATGGTACAAAAAGACATGCATTATTATATTTTTTACCTTACATTTATGCTTTTAACCACTTAAATAAATGCATTACTGTAAACACAAGTTTGTTTACCTGGTTGCCATAACATGCGATTTAAAAATAATCTAAGTCTAACCTAATAAGTTTTTTGTTTTTTTTTGTTTTTTTAACTTAAATAGTATTTATTGTATTTAGTGGAAAAAACTGTGTGCGATAAAAGTCATCAGCATTTTTTTTAGATCTACAGACACAAACACAATGTTGCTGTAAAGACATGATGCTTAAGGACAGTGTCCTTAAAGTGACAGGATTTTCTTGTACGCATGCTTAAACTCTGCATATGAGTTCCCCTCCTTTTCATTCATCTTAAAGGTCTGGCTTTTGCAAACACTGGTGAAGACGGGTGAAGTCATTTGTTAGTAGCAGAGCTTCTCTGCTGCCTTCTGCAGGTCATTCATGATAGTTCAGTGGCCATGTTGTATTTATGAAAATGCAGTCTCTTTATTTTTGTATTATAAACTTGATATATAACATTCACTTAAGGACAAACCACATTTCAACCCTGTTCAAAATCTTTATAATAGCATTACTAAGTTATAGCAAATGTAACAATGGTACAAAAAGACATGCAGGCACACAAATTCAGACTGCAAAATGTTTTTTGTTTTGTTTTTGTTTTTTAATGAACATAATACCATAACAATAATCAGTTAATAATCATTATTGAGATAAAAGTACAAATATTTTAACCGAATTCAAATGGCTATGAGATCAAACTGTTAAAATTTCTCGTCAAAAGCCAGTCAGTTTTCCTTTTGATGAGTATCTGGCCTGTATAGAGCACAAAACACAACAATTTACCCAGTATTATAGATCAAATAATATTTTTTTACCTCACATTTATGCTTTTAACCACTTAAATAAATGCATTACTGTAAACACAAGTTTGTTTACCTGGTTGCCATAACATGCAATTTAAATAGAATCTAAGTCTAACCTAATAAGTTTTTTTTATTTATTTATTTTTTTAACTTAAATAGTATTTGTTGTATTTAGTGGAAAAAACTGTGTGCGATAAAATTCATCAGCATTTTGTTGCTGTAAAGACATGATGCTTAAGGACAGTGTCCTTAAAGTGACAGGATTTATTTGTTTTGCTTATGATTACATTTTTTAAACAAAAACTAAAAAGATATAAAACAGCTTTGTGCACCCAACATATATTTGTCATGTGTACTAGTAATGTTCATTAGCTAGTAAGTACCCTTCTTTGAACTGTACAACAAAAGCAATAAACCAACTAGCAATACCACCATAATATGAATTTTATTACACTCCATAGGAACATTGGTTTGCTTTATGACAGCTGTCCAGCACCTGCTGATCCTTTTCCTCAAAGCATGGAATAATTCAGCCACTAGAGGGAGACAATATACAGTATGATACTCTATGATACAATATAATATGTCAAGAGCATGGTAAACAGATTGTAGTTGTCCTCAGATATAACTTCTAAACTTCTAGAGACAGACCTGTTGCAAGCTCTGAAGTTGTAAATCGATGATATATGCTGCATGTTTGCATCATTTCAAACTAGTCAATGTTTAACAGTAGAATTTGTGGTGAAAAACCCAATTTTCCATGATGCTGTTCAAAAATTCCTCCAATTCGAAAGTCACAATTAGCAAATCGTGGCAAAGTAGTTTGCAAGAAAATGCGCCACAAATGTTGGCTTTAAGCAACTTTACCTTCTTTCAATATCACTGTAAAAAATGTCCATGATTTCAATTAAAAAAAAACTACTACAGTAAACAGTAAAAAAAAAACTGTTAATGGTTTAGGGTAAGTTACCTTAATATATACTGTGAAAAATTTTAAAGGACATTTCAAATGTTACAGTAAAATACAATTTTCTAAGTGAAAAAGAATGTAATATACATTCTGAAAATGTACAGTGCGCACGTGGCCTGTGTGACTTTTTCATTACCATTTGCTTTTGGTGGTTATCAGTGTATTACAAAGATACACAAAAGATTTCAGTACTTCATTAGGTTTGCTATATTAACATTGTATCAGTTAATGAAATTACAGTATTTAACTGTAAATGTAAGTTAAAACTGTAAAACCTAAAATGTTACTTTTTTTTTACTCAATTTATTTTACAGTGTCATTTTCACCATCGTTAATTACACATGTATAGCTTGTTCCCTCATTAAAACTGTTAAGTACACAGTGTTTTTGTCCAATTTTTAAATATTTTTTGCTTTAGTTTATAATGCTAAAATTTAACCTTGTAGCTGGTCAGATTGGTTCAAGGCATACAACGCTTTAATAAATAACTTTTTTAAAAATTAATTTGGGAAAAATAAATGGAAAAAAACTTTTGAATCAGTGCTGCTGAAAAAGGCACTAATGCACACAGAATATGTGTTGGGTAATTGCGACCCTTTATCTCTCAATTCTGACAATTTATAATTTTTTTTCCTAAGAATTGAGAAATTGTGAGAAAAAAAAGAAAATTACAAGATATAAAGTAAAAATGGCATTGTATAAAATGAGAATTGCAAAATTATTATCGCATTTATACTTGCGATAATAAAACAAGTGAGACATGTAAACTCACAATGCATCAGAAAATGTCAAAAAAGTGCAAATTTGTAATTTTGAAAAAAGTCACAATTCTGAGTTTATATCTTGCAATTCTGCATTCTGCTGAAAAAAAAAATTCAATTTAAACTTTTTTTGTGCTTTGCTTTTAAACATTTTTAATGCAATATATAAAATTCATAAACACGCTGTAACCAGATTCTAGATTGCATATGACAGAGACACAAACCTCAAAGAAGTTCAGCTCTATTGTGCCATTATTGTCCTTGTCCAGAGTTTTAAACGTTTCTGCAAATGAGAATATGGATATGTAAATGCAGAATGTCACATATCAGTCTTCATTCAAATGCGGGTGTTTATTAGACACTCACTGAACATGGTTTCAAGGCGCACAATACAGCCCACAAAGTTGTCAAAGTCGATGGTGAGCTCACTGTCACTGTAGCGAGCGACCATGATCTGGTGAAGAGGGTTGTTCAGAGAGAAGCCTGTACAAACCACAAGAGGGTGATTAAATGATTTCACATTTTTCAGTTTTGTGTAAATTGTTCCTTTAAGACATAATATCTGACCTGCTTTTCCTATGGCTTCTCTCATCTCCATAGAACTCATTGTGCCAGACTTGTCCTTGTCGGATTTACAGAAGATGTCCTGAAAGAACACAAACACAGGTGGACTGCAATGTTACAGCCTTTTTTTTTTTTTACCAATCTGCTGCCTTCAAAGACGCACTAATATTGAAGATGATTCCTAGATAATAAAAAAAAACAAGCATGAAAACATACCAGATACAACTCAATTTTAGTCCAGAGAATCTTAAATTCAATGATTCCCAGTTTTCCACTGCCATCTTTCTGAGTCACCGGTAAAGGAGAGAATAGACTAGAATAGTGCAGAAATAAATCATTTAAACAGACTCACAAAGTATTTTTTATAAAACTGATCAGTTTCATAAACATTGCAAATTGATTCAAAAGGATACATCCAGTAGGTTCACTATGTTGCGGCAAGTGTCTAAACTAAATCCATCAGTTTTAATGTCTTTACCTTAAAAAAAAAAGAAAACAGAAATTAATAGAAAACAGGGCATATATTGATATCTATACTTTTATTTATTTATTTTATTTTATTATTTTAACAATGAAAATATGTTTATTTATTGATATTTATTGTTATATGTTATTTTATTTATTAGTAATACCTATAAAATATTAATTCAATTTAATGCTGTCCAATGATTAATCATGATTAATCGCATCCAAAAAAAGTTTTGGTTAATATATATGCTTATATACATTTCTGGAAAAAAATAAGAGACCACTGCAATATACTCATAAATCAGTATCTCTCTGAGTATGACAAGCCTTTCATGCCAGTCTTTGTTAAATTTCTACACAGGTGGTGAGCACCTGTATTTAAAGGGAAATGTATAAAAAGCACTGCTGTAATCAAAACTATCTTCTTGCAGTTGGATGGTAAAAAATGCTAAAAGTCTTTCAAAAGTAATTAGAAGTTTAAAAATAACACTAAACATGCCAATACAGTGAAAAGAAAGGTTTTAAAACAAGAAAAAAAGGCCTCTATCCTAGCTTTAGTGCCACAAAGATTCAGTGAGTGTCAAGTCGCTTCTATCCTTAATATTTCAAAGACAGCAGTTCACAAAAAATGAAACAAACGTGCAATGTTTTGTATTGGTGAGATTAACAGTTTTAAGAATCAATAGACTTTTCTGCAGTGGTCTCTTATTTTTTTCCAGAGCTGTATACTGTATATATAAAATTACACGCAATCATATATATATTTAGAAAATATATACATGAATATATGTACAGTATATTCATATAATTCATATTATTTCTAAATACTGTATGTTTAATATACTGTAAGAACATAACATATATTTCTTACATTTGCACATGCATGTGTGTCTATTTATATTTACATAATAAAAACTCTCACATTACGCACATCAATTCAGTAAACAAAATCATTCATTTTGTATGGGATTCATCGATTAATAGTTTTTTTTCATTAAAGTGCCTCTATTATGCCTTTTTAATAGTTCTTTATGCATCTCTTTTTACATGGATGCAACAGGGTTGGGATCAATTCAGGAATGAACTTACATTTCAAGACATGCATTTGAACTTAATTATGATGATTTACAAATATAAAGCAATGTAAGAAATAGAGTTGATGCAAGTAAATAAAAATGAGAACAGTACATTATGAATTAATAATTGAATGACAGTGGTGATAAATTTCTGAATACGTTCAATATATGATTACCAAATGTTTTGGTCTTGATTTAAACTAATTCAATTACACAGTGAATTTCGATTACATAACATATTTTATATATACATCAATATTTTAAATAGAAATAAATAGAATTGTATTTTTTCATCCCCTTAAGTTCACTGACGATAGTCACCCACAAAATTAATTTCATCAGTTACATCTACTTTTTGTAAAGATTTGCTGAGTGTTAAATAAGCCCTAGTAGCATGTTGTAAACTAGAACCTGGTCAAAGTATGAGGCTTGTTTTTTCACAGGCGTGGAAAATAATGCATGAAAGTATGAAAAAATAATCTGCTGAATTCCCAGTACGTGTTCCTCGCAAGTGATGCATTCATTGGAAAAGGACATGGAGTTGACATGAATCAGACAGAAAACAGCTAGTGTGTGTGTGGGGGGGGAGGTTAGGGCTTGAGAAACACAGGCATGACTGGCTGAACGAGAGCATGATCCACTGCCTCATGTTCATTCTGTTTTTAATCAGACATCCACAAGCAAAGTCACATTACTTAGTAGTGAAGACAGGAAGTGTTCGTCTTCATCTCTTTCACTTTAATCACTCCATTTCTCAGAACACAATGTCCTATGTCCAGATCGTTTCAACAGTTAGCATGGCAGATCACACAGAGACACAAACACATGGATGTCTCTTGAACTTGTACAATCGGGTTCATATTTGAAATTTAGAATTGAATTTAAACATGGAAATAAATAGTCAGGTCACATTTATGTACATATCACTGCATATAATAGAGATTGTTCGAAAGCAGTTTCAGAAAAGCAGGAAAATAGTGTTAGTGCCACAAACATCATCGGTTTTAAATTTCAGTTATAAAACAGCTCTAACTTCATTTGGCTGATATATATATATATATATTATATATATATATCAATATATATATATTGAGCTCATTTAAGCAAAAGATATATATTTTTCTGTTTCAATTTTGACTCAAATTTTTCCAATCACGAATTGTAATCAGTTCAACTTGTTTTTAATGCAAAATAGTATTTCTTTAGCACCCCTGTGTATGAAAGCATCAAATCATTAGCGTGCTTTCAAGATAACTTTCTATTTGTAAAAGTGTGTGCATAGGTGAGTTTTATATCAGAGACTAAATAAGCAAAGTCATAACCGCAAACGTAACCTTAATTCCAAAGGCCTTCATTGGGAACACTGCCCGCTCAATGTAGCAGATCAGCAAAGGGCCGTTTCAAAGGCAGCCACAGCCTTAGGCCTGCCTGCACATCAAAAGCTCTCAGATCAAACTTTGATTCCTGAATAAACATTAACTACTGCAATGTTGATCAGATCAGCTAACATTCTGCCCCAGGTCGCTAGATTGCCACTTAAAATTAAGAAAAAAGAAATCACAATGATGAAAGACTAGTTTGGGATTTAACCATGTGTTAGAACATTGCTCGATAGCGGCTGGACACAAGCAGCACAGTCAGGGACAGAATTTGTTACAAAATAATGAGCCATACTTTTTTTGCTTAAATAACAGTCAAGCAAAGCTGTCAAAAGCCTTATTTTATGAGTAACTAATTATCTTTAAAAACTGAATTTGATTTGCAAAAGCATGGGATGACTAATACTTTTACTGATTTAAAATAACTTACATTTCATACCAAATTTTGCTGTATTTATGTTTTGACTCAGAATGTTTCTTTTTAAGGACTCATTAAATAAATTTAAAGCGACAGTAAAGGCTTTTACATTGTTAGAATAAATGCTATTCTTTGAATGTTTTTTGTTAATAAAAAAATCCTGAAAAAAATGTATCACGACAATAAGAAGCAGACGTGACACTGAAGACACTGGGGTAATACCTGCAGAAAATTCAGCTATGCCATCACACAAATAAACTGCATTATGTATTTTAAAATACAATAAAATAAAACAAAAATGACCTTCCAAACATTGTGTGTTTTATGTATAAATACCTACAAAGAAACATCAATCAAAGAAAACACTAAAATTAAGCAGATAAAACAACCTACAAAGTAAGATAAAAAACTATTTGACTGCTGGTTTGTTGAGGAGTTTAGACCTGCTAAACCCAGTAAGTTACAGTAGTTCAGTACGGTAGTTGAGTGTGAGAGGTGTTTTTACCCTGTTAAACTGTGACCAGGTCATGGTCATGTTGCGGTAGTCCTCCGGGTTGACACTGGAGCTGCTGAAGGCTTTCTGAGCGAGAAAGACGAGATTCTCCTCAGACAGGCCTCGATTTGATTGCACCTCTGCCTTGTACTTCATATTCAGAGCCTCACACAACTGTGGCCACAACACCTTGTCGGGCACAATAAAAGGCACCCGTCCCTGAGAGAGAACAGGAAAAAAAAAACATGATCATAAACTCTCTTTTAACCTTAAAAGTGCCTCAATAGGTGGGTTCTCAGTGGGTCATAATCACTGGTTGTTGTTTTTTTAAGAAAGCACCAATAAAATTTCATAACAGTGTAGAGGGATATAGACTATAACACCAGCTCTTTTCCTCATCACATCCAGCTTGACTTGGATAAACATCTAACATCCTGTTCTGCATGGATGCCATTCACCGCTGCCTTGAAGAAAACCATATTGGTGACTCATGATGATCTGATATTACTGAAACCCTGCAAAACCTGTATAGTCTTTTACTTTCAGAATGCTTTTATTATTTTCCATTTGCTATATTTGTTTCAGAAAAGAAAAAACCGTACAGGTTTCAACGGTGATGACAGGATTTAAATTTATGAACGCACTGCTCCTTTAAAGTAAGGGTAGAGGTATAATAAGGGTAGAGCATGTACATTAAAGGAACGTGAGTCATATGCCAGCAGCCATCCCATCAACACCCACGCTAGGACAGTTTTTTTGTTTGTCTTAGAGAGTTTGAGATCCTGGTAAGTAATTACATTACGTATGATTTAAAGAAACATCTTGCATGTCGTCAAGTCAGGCCGATCTTTGTGATGTTTAACATAGTCAAGTTACTGGACCTTTATTTATCGCCACATGACCTGGGAATTTGTGGTTATGACTTTCATGTGATATGGCCATAAATCGGCCTATTAAAGACACAACCCGACCTGGTATTAAGCACTTTGCTCAAGGGCACAATAATGATGGCCTGAACTGTAACCTCTTCCTCACACCTAGCACCCAAAGATGCATTGATGTTCCAGGAACTCACCGGTTCAGCGAATGCGTTGTCCCACAGAACAGTGGCCGTGGCATTGTTGTCCTGACTTCCATGGACAATTACCACCACAGGCAAAGAGAGAGTCTGGAGAAAAAATTAAGCTGTAAAATGGCTTTAGTATATGTATATATATTTATATAAATACTCTGGAGCTCCAGATTAGCAGGATAATTTTTGAGAGATCAGGGCTGCTGAAAATTAAGCTTTGCATCAAAAGAAATTATGGCATTTTAAAAATTGAGCTTTGATCAGCATACAATACTTTTTTTCAAAAGCATATAAAAAAATTGTACAAACCCCAAACATTGAATAATGAATAATATATAGCATTAAAATTACACCCACAACTTTTATTATTTTTTTAATTTTACAGGAAAATCTACTAAAATGTTTATTTTGACTGAATGAACTGAAATGTAACACTGGTCTAAATTTGACATGGTCATTAATGCATGTGACACTCTTTGTGGCTAATTGTTATAATTTTGCTGCGTTGCTTTAAGTGGTTCCTGACAGATAGCATTTACTTACAGTGATTGGCTATGCTCACCTTAACTTGAAATACCAGCTCATTTCCCCCAACACTGAACTGTGATTCAAACAGAATGGTAAACTTTTCCTCGGTAACAGACTCTGCCCCTCGTCGGTCTGAACGCCTGATCCGCTTCAGAGACTACACACGAGAAAGAAAAGAGTAAAACATACATGCACATGATTAGTAGTTCAATTGGTCCTGCTTTATATTAGGTGGCCTTGCAAAAATACCTGCATGTAATTACACCTATAATTAATTTTTATAATAATTACACTGTTGACCCTAATCCTAACCCTATAGTACGTAGTAGTAGTATGTAGTTAATGTAGGTTAATTTATTCAACATTTTGTTCAGATATTTTAACCCTACACTGTATCATATTTATCTAAAGGTTACAGGCCCAAATGTTGCTCAGCTGAATTCACTGTCGAGGCATAACTGAGAATACAGCTCTGTTTTCTAAGCAGGTACAGAATAAATGATGAACTTAAATCATGGCTGTTAGTGTACTTCAGTCAGGTTCACACACTAGTCTTACAGGTGTTGTCTCTTAAGTCAGGCTTAAGCCGGTCACACTGCACTCACCATGTTTCTAAAGTGTGCACTGAGAGTGCCTGTGGTCTGGTGGTACTCCATCACACAGTTGTTATTCAAGATCTCACCACTGCTGTCACTGTCAGACAGAAACATACACATACAGAGAATATTATTCTGCATACAGTCATACAAAAAATATTAGATTTTTATCCAAGATCTAGGTACATTAAGTACAGATTTAGATAAAAGATGGGTTTGGGCATACAAATTGTGCATTAGTATAGTAGGATGATGTATCAGAGGCGCCTGATAAAACTGAAACCAGATCACAATGAGTCATCAAAAACACCCAGAGGAGTTACTAAATACAATGTGTTGTGTTTCTGCTCACTTTCTGGTGTTTTCGTTCTTGAGCAGGGCCTTGGCCTGTTGTTCGCTGATGATGGTGGCTTTGACCTGCGGTGGGTTCATGTGCACGTTCAGTTTGCCACCTACCAGCAAACGCACTGTCGCCGCAAATTTAGTTTGTGTTTTCAGCACCTGAGGAGGCTGCTTTTCGATGATGAAGGTACTGCAGACAAAACACACACACACATACATGTATTTAATGTACATCTATATCCATAAAACATACTGCATATTAAAAGCAAAACATGTATGTGCACCATAGTAAGCTTGGGGTCAGTTTTTTTTTTAAAGAAATACATTTTTATCAACGATGCGTTAAACTGCCTTTATTAAAAGATATTTAGACTCATCACTGATAATAAAAGCAAATGTTTCTTGAGCACTAAATGGTCATACATATGTGACCCTGAACCAGAAAACCAGCCATTACGGGTTTTATTATTTATAAATAATCTGAAAGCAGAATAAATAAACGTTCCATTCACATAGTACAATATTTGGCTGATATACAGAATTTGAAAATTTGAAATAAGAATGCAAAAAAAAATCGCCTTTAAAGTTGTCCAAATAAGTACTTACTTAGTAATGTATATTACTAATCAAAAATTAAGTTATGATAATATTTATGGTAGGAAATGTACTAAATACTGTATCTTAATGGAACATGATCTTTACTTAATATCCTAATGATTTGTGACATAAAAGAAAAATCGATAACTGTGACCCCTACAATGTATTGTTGGCTATTGCTACAAATATACCTGTGCTACTTATAACTGGTTTTGTCCTCCAGGGTCACATATTAGAATGATTTTTGAAGGATCATGTGACACTGAGGACTTGTTTCCTGTATCTCAGACACATCTATTTGATGTGCGTGTTTACATCTGGAAGACATTTATTTTTAGAGTGTTTGCTCATTGGCAATACGACAAGGACATTTCCTGTTAGGTGTCAGATAGACATTTACAAAATGTCTTTTAAGATGTTTATGATTTAGAATGTATGTAAAAAACACATCATAAAGATATTTATAACATGTTTGTACACCGCAGATGCTTTACAGATGAAGCAGTCAACATCTGGTTACTAATGATCCTGAAAATTCTAAATTAAATTCTGAACATTTTAAAATATATTCCAATAGAAAAGCATTGTTTTTAATTATAATAATATTTCATAATATTACTGTTTATACTGTATTTTTAATCAAATAAATTCAAACCACTTTTCCTGCTAAATTTACTCTTGGCAACGTGCAATCGCATGTTACTGGGAATCTTGCGTGTTGAACTTGATGAACCCTTTTAAAAAAATTAATGCATTATAGTTCATAATTATTTGATTTAGGGACCACAAAACAAATGGTTATTCATATTCATATATTCATTTCCTAATAAGATAAAGCTTAGTTAGTAGTCATTTGCGGAAGTTAACTGGTTTGTAGGAATCCGAATTTGATTCATTTAAAAATAGTTAAATGGTTGCACAGCCAGCGTTACACTTCTCAGGTTGATGGAGATCCATTTAGACACTGATGGTTTTTAAAAGCATAGTTCCCATTAGGCTCAGTGTTTCAGTGACTGTATGGCCTGAGGCACCAAACACACACACACACACACACACATTAATTCCCTGTGGTAGGTGTGAATGCTGACAGCTTGAGATATTATGAGCAAGAGGGTGAAGGAGAGCAGACGTTTGTAGACACTCCACTGTGTGCTACCAAAATGATCTCTCTGACAATCAGCCTCTGTTGGTTTCTTACGGATACCAGCACACGCAGGGTGAGTAATACATAAACACTCAATCATTCGGTACAGAGATGTTCATTTCATAAAATGTGTGAATGTGAAGGGATAGTTCACCCGAAAATGACAACTGCGTCATCATTTGCTCACCCCCAAAGACTATTACTCACACTCACGCTATTGCAAAACTAAAATCTGTTTCTTCCAGATTTCAAACCTCAAGCTTCTGAGCCCTTTGGGTTTTACAGACCAAGTTTAGATAAGGTAAATGAGAATGAATGAGGGAAAGTCACTGCAATCCCTCCATTGCGATATGATTGGATACGATTGCTCATGATTGGATGTGATTGGCTCATGCAATAAATCCTGCCTTTAACAACTCACACTCACACAACTAACACACTTTCTCTATTTCATGTATGCATTATTTGTTTCGAGTCAGTTTTTTTTAAATGAATGAGCTAATCCAAATCACTAAATGATGTATTAATTACACTTCTCTTATGAACGAAGGCAGAGCATTTCTGTGCTTTTAATAACTGTGCTTAATAACAGTTACACACACAAAGCCATAGACTTGTTTATACTCAACACTGATTGAAAAAATACACACACATATGAACCACAGGAAGAAAGGCAATGTATGTCAAGGTGTGCCATGGCAACTAATACCAACAATTCAAATGCATTGTGAAGACACCACTGAAACTGTAGCAAAAGATAAGATCTGTCACACACAAACACACCTGGTGACTAAAGCTGAGATGATGTCCGTGATGGTGCTGTTGAGTTCGGTCAGCAGCTCTTCGATGGGGCCGGGAATGGGCAGCTGCTGTCTCAGATGCTCCGCCCTCCGGATCTGCTGACGATTCTGCCAAATGGTTTCTGCTAGCTTCTCACACCTGTGCACAAACACACGCAGAAATGGCAAACGCAAGCATAAACTACAGAGCCGCTCTCTGCATTTGTTGTTTGTGTAATGTAAACACAAATGTTTTGTGCAAAAGCAAAACGTGTGCCTGCCTCTGATTATTTGCATAACTGTCTTAGAGTGTGTACTGCTGTATTTAGCCATGCACTGGGACAAAGTAGCCCCGAAAGATAAATATAGGAAAACCTCCCTATGGGAACATTTGTGAAATGAAAAAAACTAAATAATATAAAGGCTTAAACTTTATGATTAGCTTTAATTAGCTTTATGTACAATAGAAGCAAATGGTGTGTCTTAAATTAGACTGCTAAATATACATCTGTACGCACCATGACTGTAGTATGTCCAGTCCTCCCTCGGGCGGCCCGCCATTGCCAGCCAGCTGTTGACGTCTCTTCCACTGAATCAGCTCGTCGTCAAGAATCACCGTCTGCTGTTTACGAAGCAATGCCAGTGTCTTCTGATGTTTCTCTGCCAAGCCCTGAACACATATACATAAGCTTATATAAGCAAACGTGAACATATGTGCTGTACTCATGTAAATAACAATGGCCCTCAGGTTTAGTTCTGTACTTCTGTAAAACAAATGGACAACATGAGTTGGAAGCGTTGCTTTTGTTTTAAAGGTGTTATACATACAGGTGGCCTAAAGTCGTGATGAAACGGATGTAGTGACAGACCTTTTTCTGTGTTGTGCATTTAGATTTTGAGACATAGACCTAGGTTAAATAGATTATCATTGGTTGTATTCATTGGTCGCTGATTAGGTAAAGGCAGATCTTAAGTGGGCGTAATGACTGGAGAAATCATTTACCGGAAGATCAAGTTATGACATTTTGATTTTGAGTTATGAGGTTAAGACAAATGAATCGTTGTAGTGATGAATCGTTTACAATAAGAGCATCAGCATGCTGACTCTAAATGTTCTTCGGTTAGCCAGTCACAACTGAGGTACAATTACACAAGATGGTCTTAATTTACAGCAGCAAAAACTGTTTAAATGGCCAGAAAAAAAGTTAATGCATAATAAAATATCTAGAAACGATTACTCGCATAAATAGAAGAAAAAGCATCGTAAGCCACATGCTTTTGAGCTGTGTTGTTGTTTTACGAAACGCCTCTTTAAAGCGTGTGTTACTAATGTTAAAGTCTGAGTGTTGTATTATGTTAATGATAAGTACATGATTCACTCGGAGCGTGTGTGTGTGTGTGTACCAGTCTGTATTTCTGCAGGGTGTTGGCCTCCCGGGTCAACCAGGCCTCTACTGTGGCTCTCTTGTTGAGCAGGCTGGGCTCTCGTAGCTGTCGGTCTGCTGGAGGCAGTGTGGCCAGACTTGATAACTGAGCTGCACACAATAGAGGATTTAGTACACAAAGATCAGCTTTGCTGACAAAATATTGAAATATTATTTTACATGTAGAATAGCCATCTGGGTATGAAAAAGTGGGTTGTAAATCTAGCAATTCCTATTTGACAGCCTGACCAAACCTCTAAGAATTTCTTTTGTCTGTTGAGCTTCTCTTGAATTTGGGTAACCAAACTATTGTTGGTTCCCATTGACTTCCTTATTATAGAAACATTATACTGTAAGTGGGCAAATATAATGGGGAGCAGTAACTGTTTGTGCCCCCACGATCTTCAATGTTCAAAAAAAAATGTTTCCATATTTTGGGTGAACCATCTCTCTAAAACTAGTCTGATTTGTCACTCAGTGGAATTCTCAGGAATTATGGGATCTTACAGGCTGTTTTAATGTGATTATTTTCACAGTAGTATGTACTGAATGATAAAATAGTCTGTATATATGATTGCATACAACTGTCAGCTGGTGTGTGTGTGTAAGGCCAAAGTAAGATTCTCAGGGAGTACTTCAACTGATGAAATGTGAATCTTGGTGTTGCTTTGAATAAAATTGTCTGTCAAACTGAGTGTGGCTGCATACCCTGTATTCTGAGGCTCTCCTGGTACTGTATAATAAAGTACTCCTGGTTGTGCTGTAGTTTTCTGAGGTCATTTTCTGTGTCCTGAGTCAATATTCTGAGCTCCTCGAATGCCTGGTTTATCTGATGGTACTTCTGCGACATGCTGTCCATCAGGCCGCCCACCGGTGAGCTCGACTGCCAATCACAGACACACATGAGTGACAGGCAAGTGCTGTTTATGGTTAGACATTCAGTTTCAATAAAACTACGATCAAAACGTTTTTGAAAAATGCAAGGAAACATGAAATAGCTTCATTCAGACTGTAGTTTTGATAAACTAGAAAGATGAAGAAGGTTTGATGACAAACTACTAAAATCCAACTAACCAAGGCTTCGATATGTACTGTAGGTACAGTACCTTATCACCCCTGTCCTGTTGTGTATCAATAATCGACACAGATAAGGTTATTTGTCTATAGCACCTGTACTGTATGTTTGTTTAAACAAACTATTGTTTGTTTAGTGCATGCATGGTATGCGAACAAAAATATTTAGTCTTAAAGTACAGGTGTGTCTGAGATAAGTAAGCATTTTAATGTGTATGCAAACTTCGAGATTTATGGATATTGTTTATGTTTTTACGAGTTGTCCGTTTCCTTTTTTACTCTCTTAAAACTGAGCGGGTAATCATGAATTTGTGTGTAGGGGTAAATATGTATGTTCCTCTGTGCATGTACAAAGCAAACACACATAGTTTATTTCTGAACACTGTAAAAGTCAGTCATGTACAGTAGTACTGCTTATCACTCATGATGGTTTTTAAATTTGAATGAACTCACTGAACTTCCTGAACTTATGTAAACTGTGATGTTTGTTTAAACCAAGAAGACAATGTAATCACTAAGTGTAAATACATCATTTGAATGCAGAGAGAACACTGGTCTGTGAAATAGTCCCGCACATTTTGATCAATGAAACTTTGTGGGGGAAAAATCGATTTATAAGATAATTTTATAGATGGGAGGTTTTAGTATGAATTGCAGGTACTTACTGTAAGTTTACTTATTGGAATCAACAAATTTGCTACTAACTACTGTTTAACCATTACAATTGCAAAATATAAATATAAATATAAATACATTTCAGTTTAAAATAGTCTGGTCAGTAAATTTTTTGTTTATAAAAAATGAGATAATTTATTCTACAGGCATGCATTAAACTGAATAAACATCACTGTAAAAAAAAAAAATCACTATTACCAAAGTTTCAAGATAAATTCTTTTGAATTCTGAATCCTACAGTATAAAATGCAGCATGGTCACAAAAATATTAAACAGTACAGTTACTTAAGATACTTAATAATAGTAAAAATTGTTTCTTAAGCATCAATTCAGCATATAGGAATGATTTCTGAAGGATCATGTGACACTGACGACTGGAGAAATGACATCAATGGAATACATTTTAAAATATATTACCATGATGTAAGTCATTTTAAATTGTAATAATATTTCACAATATAACTGTTTGTACTTTATTTTTTGATCAAACAACTGCAGACTAGTTGAGTCTTCTCTCAAAGAAAAAAAAGTCTTGCTGACCCCATGTTTGTGAGCGGTTGTATTATTGTATATATACTTTATGTGTATTTAATAATTCTTTAGGCTAGAATTCACAACTTTAAAAATGCTCTCATATTTCCAGGTTTTCCATTGCTGTGATCTCTCACTTGAAAACAGGGTTACACTTTAAAATAAAATGTAACCAAAAGGTGTAAATGGCAGTATTTACCTAATTGTGCTTCATTACAAAAAAGGAAGATGACATGAAAATCATTCAAAACAACCCGTTATTTCACATAAACTGCCTTAATGAGGCGACAGTCTGATATAGATCTGCCACCTCTGTGTCCACTCACATTAGTCGCCTCTCTGACGAGTCTTTGCTCTGTGTACAGGATGTGTTTTATGCATCTCACCAGCTCCAGAGGACAGCGGTCATACGTGCTCTGAAAACACACACACACACACACACACACACACACACACACACACAGTCAGAATAAACATCTGCTCTGCCATGTTTTACTTTAACACACTCAATTACACCACAACACTAACGACAGTAAACACTGAGGCGGCACTATCCTGACCGACCTGTTCTTAGTAATAGCTTCATGCACCGATGTGCTGTATGTCAACATTAAGCTTCCTCTATATTCTCTCATTTTTTTTCTCCTGATTTATGTTAAGAGAACCTATGTGAGTCTTCATGTGTGAATTTTTTCAGAAGCATTTGGATGCATTTTATCGAATCAAAGCTCCTATATATCTTTCCTGAATTGTATGCATAGGCAAAGAGCAAGCAGAACCTTTAGCTGTGAAGCATAATGTCCTAATTTAATCTTGAGTAAGAAGCCATCTTCTCCCACTTGATGCTCCGCTTTCTTCTGTAGTTCCTGGATCAGGCTGTCCAATAAACGCTTGGCTTTAATTTCCTCTTGAGGGTTCTCTAAATCTATCACATCCCTGAAAGAGGACACAAGGAGAGACTTTACACTGATATACGAAGAAAAAGAAAAGACTATACGGGAGGTCAAAGTCTTCACATACCAGACTTGTCCCTCTATCCACTGGGACAGGTAGTGTCGCACCTCTATGGGGAAGTGTTGCCCGTAGAGAGACTGCATCTGGTGTAGAGCATCTCCCTGCAGCTGCTGGGCCTGGATCCACACTGCCATTTTCACTCTGAGGAAAACATAGATGGGGAAGTCAGGTACAGCACAAGAGTCAGACGAGAGCTGCAGAACATGAGAAATGCTGAAAGAAGGTAATTATGTTGATTAACTCATTTTTTACTTCATAAATGTACATGTAGTCGTTTAGCATATGCTTTTATCCAAAAGCGACTTACAAATGAGGACAATAGAAGCAATCAATTCAATAAAAGAGAAATATGTAAGTGCTCAGATAAGTCACAGTTAGCTTAATGCAGAGCACATAGGTCTTTTTTGTTATAAATACTGCAAGGAAACAGATAGAATAGAACCAGAATAAAGCATGCTGGTGTTTGCTTTTTGTTATTTGTATAATAATAATAAAAAAACAAATACATAGAATACAAAAAGAATAGGCAATTTAGTTATTTTTAAAGAAAAAAGTCTAAAAGAGGCACATTTTTTATCTAAAAATGTTAATAAGAACAATTCTTTGAATTATAAAAAAAATCACAAATAAAGACGTTGTGCTTGCCTGTCATGAAATTTTACTGTCCCTACATGAACCTAAATTCAGCATGTTAAAGACCAGGCCATTACATTAACACTGTTACAGGAGCGTGTCTGATTTGTTTTCAAATTGCACAATTTGACTGAAAATCTCCTGCGTAATATAGATGATGGTGGGAACAGTCACAATACAAAGCATTGTGGGCTGCAATGTTGTGTCCAATCTTTTCACTCCTCGTGGCTTTCTGAGAAAGGGGTCTGTATGCTTTTAATGGATTTGTTGTGTCAACGCAGCCACTTTGCTGGCATGTATGAGAGCTCAAGGAGAGACTCACAGAGAACAGAGGAAAACGTGAAGAGGAAGGAAATGATGATGAAATGATGTTGAAATGAATTTCATGCACGTCAGAATCGGACACACTAAGATCCTCAAACTAATTGTGACCTGATCCAGCAAAACGAGTGACCCTAATTTTCAAACTGAGATTTTGGTGTCAACGGAAAGAAGGGACCATACTCTTTAAAATGATACCCTAATCGAAGAGTTTTTAAAGATATGCTCATTTGAATTATGGTCATCTGCCCTCTTTTTTCTAATAAAAACTCTGAGAAAATCGCTTTTAAAGGTTTTTTTCAGTTTTTGTTGATAATAGGTGGAATAATTCATTTTTTTGTATTTTTTCAGAAATGTTAATAATAAACACAAATAAAAAAAAAATCTAAAGTACGCTTTTATTTGAAAGTCTAATTTAAAATCTGTTTGGTTCACGTCCCTGCAGAAAGTGTCCTTTGGGTTCATAAGGTTTTTATTTTTAAAGTAATTGAACTGTTTTTGAAGGAAGGCAATATGTCCTCTAGGGGTCTCCAATCTGCAAGTTAATCCCAGTATTTAAATGGGGCTAAATGCATAAAAATTGTGTCATTTTGCACAGAACACCTTGACGTTTAACACATAGGCAGAATAATAAATAATTATTATTGTATTTGTTCACAATCCATAGTTTCCCAGCTCCGCATTGAGCTGGCTGCTATAGTGCTAGGGGACGAGGAGCATTTCACATTTCAAGCAATGTGTTTGGAAAGGCAGAACTCAACAACGAATTGGTCTAGGCCAGTGGTTCCCAACTGCGTTCCAGAAGGCTCCCAACACTGCATGGTTTCCATGTCTCCTTAATCAGATTCAGTTCATCAGCTCATTAGTAGAGACTCTACTGCTGCATTCCAGGCAGGTTTTTGCAACAGAGGAAACCTTCATAATGCAAGAATATCAGCATCAGGCTGAACAGACATTACTGTCAGGGTTACAGACTGTTTGGTTGTGTTTTTCCTCTTCTCCATGATCCAAGATTCTTCCCAGTCTGATTAGTTTGATTATTAGTTGATAATAATATCCTTCATTAGGTTTAGTATATAATGTGCTAAGAGTCTCCTATGCTCCCTGTGTTCCCAGTGACTGGATTTGTTCTGCTGAAGTTATTCCTGCATCTGCTTTTGCTTCCAGTGCCTGAGAACTGTGACAATTAAACACTTCTGCTTTTCCATTTAATTAAATTTTGTGTTCAGGGGCTTTCTCTCAAAATATTGGACGAGGAAAAATCAGTACAAAAAAATATTATTAAATATAACATATAAGTGTATAAATCACTAAAGAAACATTTTCCAATAGCGACACCAGCCAAGTAAAGTTAAATTGACTTTAACTGAGCTTTAACAAAGTTTGCTAAGAATGAATATGGGAAATCCCCAACTCTTGTGTGAATCACTGAATGAACAATATAACAATGTTAATTTAAAAAGTCAACTCACACAACTCACACACTTAGATATAACCACTTTATGTCAAAACAAGACTTAAAATGGCCTGAAGACATGATCTGTGGGATGTTTTGTGAGTAAGTGGTGGGGATTGTAGGTGGGGGGAGTGAATATCCAGCGCTCTCTCCACCTCCAATAACACGACTGAGGTGAGACCCTTCAGCAAGGCACTGAACCACCAACTGCTCCCCAGCATAGCGGCATTGGCTGCCCACTGCTCCGGTGTGTGGTTACTTTGGATGGGTATAATGCAGAGCACTAATTCCAAGTATGGGTCACAAGTTACTTTACTTTCACTTGTATTTACAGAGTTTCGATGAAGTCCACAAATATCTCCAAATATTTTTCTGTCGTCGGTTATTATTTTAATAAATGTAAAATGCTTAAAAAAACTAACTTGTTGAGAGACTTGGCTTTATTAAACAGAATATTGATTACACTGTTAATGTAAAAATATAAAATATAATTTATTGATTTACTTTTGTTAATAACTTTTATCTAACCATGCAATGTGACCGGGACATGAATTTAACTTGGATTAAACTGACACAATTTTCATAATTTTTTTGCCATCAGAACAGTATTAAAAATAAAACAAGATGATAGTAAAGTGCAGATTTTAAGCTCTAATTCAAGGGGTTAAACATAAAATGTTTATGAATCACAACCTTTTTTATATACATTCCCCAATCTTCAGGGACTCAAATGTAATCGGACAAATAAATATAATCATAAATAAAATATTAATTTTTAAGTCTGGGACTCATGGACGTCACAAAGGTTTTCCTCCTTTGTTATTCTTTCCCAGGCCTGACTTCAGAAGTTGGTGTTTGTGGATCTTTTTGTTTTATCTTTAGCAATTAATATGCATGCTTAATTGGGTTGAGATCAGGAGATTGATCTTACCATTGCAAAATATTGCACTTTTTTTCCCTTCAAAAACCCCAGGGTTGCTTTTGATGATTTGGATCATTTTGGATCATTGTCCAATGTACTATGAAGCTCCACCCATTCAACTTCGCCCCATTTGAATGAATCTGGGCAGAGAGCGTGTCCCTGTATACTTTTCTGGCCGTTTCTGTCTTCTGTCATGACATCAATAAACACCAGTGCCACCGGAAGCTATGCACACTCATGCCCACACACAGATTTTTGTTTCACAGATGATGGTATGCTTTGGATCATAAGCTGTTCCAAGCCATCTCCATCATTTTTTATTGGTGTTCTTCCCGTCTTTCTGGTACAGGCTGATCTTAATTTTAGCCGTCCAAAGAATGTTTTCCAGAAGTGGTCTGGCCTGGCTTTATTAGATGTTTTTTGGCCTGGTGAACCCTCTGTATTAGTCTTCTCTTGATTGTAGACTTAGACAGAGAAATTCCCACCTCCTGGTCTATCTATCCTCTGTGTGGACGTCCAGGTCTTTTATGCCGCTGAGCTCACCAGTGTATTCTTCTTTTATCAGAATGTACAGGGTGGGCCATTTATATGAATACACCTTAATAAAATGCAAATAGTTGGTGATATTTCAAACTTCCTGTTTGTGGCACATTAGTATATGTGAGGGGGGGAAACTTTTTAAAATGGGTGGTGACCTTGGTGGTCGTTTTATTAAGGTGTATCCATATAAATGGCCCACCCTGTTAATACCAAACTCTTGATTTAGCCATTCCTAATATTCCTGCTATCTCTGCTATCTTGGATTTGTTTTGCTTTTGAAGCCTAACAACTGTCTGTCTGGCTTGTATTGAGAGATCCTTTGACTGCATTTTCAAATGAAATTGGCACACTTAGAAACATCTCCAGAACCTTGACCTGCTTAATTGATGTAGAACTATGAAAGCAGTAGAAATAGTAATAATAGTAATAGTAATAGCAGGTAAAGTCAATTGTCCATTTACTTATGGTCCCTTGAAAAAACGAGTAATACAGTACATAATAAAGAGCTGTAATTCCTTAACATCCCTCCAATTGTGAAGAAAATACCCTTAAATTACGTCAGAGCATGCACTTTAAGCCCATATTCATTATATAACTGTAACTTCAGTATGTTTTGCTCAACAGCTTAGATAATAAAAATTGTGTCCAAATATGTATGGACCTAACTATACATAGTAATCATTATCAACTCATATCATTGTTAAAAACCCATACTGGTCAGCCACTAGTCATTTACAGTAAGCAGAAGCGTTGGCTTGTCTCTGTGTTTGTGTTTCCTAATCTCATTGGTTTAAGCCGTGAACATATCCTCAGCAAGGCTGCATGCCTTGCTTGTCTCTAAACTACAAGTCCTGCATAAAACATAAAATTCCTTGCACATAAACACACTTAAATCTACATACTGAATTATCCCTCCCGGCGGGGTCATCTGATCAGCACACTGACAGTGTTTATGATGATGACTGCACAGGCAAAGAACCTCAGTGATGTTAGACTGAAGCATGATGCATTAAAGTGGACATATTTTACACTTGAGTAACATGTTATTTTCCCCCTAAAGCTTACTTAACGTTTTTCCTCATGTGGTTTCCCAGAAATCTTTAGGTGATACATAGACAGACAAACAGATAGATACATAGATCAATAGATAGATCGATAGTTTAATAGATATATAGATCGATAGATCGATAGATCGATAGATAGATAGATAGATAGATAGATAGATAGATAGATAGATAGATAGATAGATCGATGAGCATATGAGCTTCCTCTCAAAACGGAAATAACGTAAAAGAAGAAAGTTCACAGCCCGCTTCTTCCTGTCCTACTCTTTGTGTGTGTGTGTTCACATGTGTGTATTTCCAAGCAGTGCAACCGCACACACATACTGCACACCTACACAGAGACACAAAAACCACTGATTTCCAGTCAGCTCACCATACACACGAACATTACGCTTATAAAAATGCAGACACAAAAGCCACTCACTGCCAGTCAATTAACCACAAACACAAACACTCGATTCCGGTTGATTTGTTGGATTAAGGTGACTGATGTGTGACGTGATTTGGACGGTTGCTGAAATCAGGTCAGGTGTCTGTATGAACTTATAAAGCATTCTTGACCTTAAGAGCTCTGTACACATTAACACTCGCTCTCGCTCCTCACACTTCACACTAGACCTGCAAGCCTCTCTTCACCACTCTGCCAATTCTACGGGATATTTGTTAGTCGCTGATAGTAGAGGTTTAATTGTGTCCACATTTCATAACATTTAGATCATTATCGTTTAGTGCTAAGCAGATTAGGAATAGATTTAACCCATCGGAGGTGTCCTTTTTGAAAAATACAGCACGCAGAAAAACTGCAGAAAAAAAATCCAGGCCATGAAAATATAGCATTTTTCTTGAATCAAATTAGGTTTGATTAAATAAAACAAATGTCAGGCCATGTAAATATTAGTCAGTTTTTTTTAGATTAAATATATAATTAGATGAAAAACATTATTAGATGTTAATAAAATGATCAATTGTATAAAATAATAAAGTCATATTCATATTTTCCTTGAAATGGAAAAATGTATTAGAACATGATATACAGATCAATTTAAATAAATCATAATTATTTAATGTCAACCTCTTCTGAGAAAAGTCCAAAAGTGTTTCTTATACGTCTTTGATAGTTGTGTAACATGGCAATGTTCACACAGAATGTGGCCACAAATGTAGTCCTTAAGTCATCTGACCGCTCTTGACAGTTGGAGCTTTGTAATAAGGGTCAGAGAAGTTTGTCTGTGCAGCTCTAAATGTCATACACAGTACATCTGAAGGAGCCAGGGTACTCTTCTAGACTTCTCATCTGCGTTTAACTACAGTGCCTTGCTCTCTTGTGGCTAAACCACAGATCAAGCTGTGATTCCATCACATTGTGAATTCTGGACTCTTGCTGAGAACAGTATGCTAAAAACAACAGCACTACCGGCTCACGCTTGTGCATTTCTGTTCGGCTTCTTGAGAAACTATGATCCTCCCAGTGCTAGCGTACACATAATATGAGGAATTCAGATAGGAGATGTTAAATAGCAGATGATACGGCTCTGGTAGACCTGTCAGATTGCTCAGAACATGTAACAAAAATGCATAACTAAGAACAAATGTAAATGATTGACTGAGTAGATTGAGTGATAAACTGACTTTCACATGAGAACAGATTCTGTGGTAAGGTATACAGGTGTGGATAAGCAGCAATAACAAAAATTTGATTGACATTTTATTGACCTCTTTCAATAGATAGGTTTCTAGAATCACACTAAAGTACCACAACACTGCAATAGCTGTATATCAAACCGTATACAGTATTCAAATACAGTTTCATTTTCACCTTGATGAGACTTGCTTATCACTAGAAAAGCTGCTTAAGAACCATTTAGAAAACATATAGGCTTTAATATTTGTAAATCTGTAAAATAAACCATGTCCACAGCAAAGATTTAAAGGGGAAAAAAAAAACAACAACAAATAATAAATAGATGAAATGTAAAATGTCCAATTTGAACCTCAGTGGCCTTTCTCAGCAGCTTTAGGACCTTTCTGGGCACATTGCTGTGGAGGAGGTTAAGAAAATAAAATACACAAACTTTATACTAATACTCAAATACCTTGAACCTCCACCTTCAGGGAGGAGGTAGATAATTCCACCTCTCAATAAAAACAAATTGCAGAGGCATTTTTTCATTCCTGTAGCTGTAAGCCTTTAAATAAGGACAATGCCTGACTCTGTGTATTGTGGGGTTACTGAGTGCATACTGTCAGTCCTGATTTCATTTAGCAGAAAATGAAACACAAATAGTATATTTCATAAAGTTATATTTTTATGACTAAATTACGCTTTGTCTAGTATTTGCCTTGGTTCTAATGTGCAATACATGGTATTGTATTTAACATTTTATAGATTTATATTAGCTGAAATGATTCCTTGAGTAATTCGAATAACTCGATTCCAAAAAATGATCGAGGCAAAATCCTCTGCCTTGAAGACTCTATGAATTAATTTTAAAGTTCATGTCACAATGATTGTTGCATTACTGTGACAATGCACTTACACTTACGTCACCCACGTAGCGGAAGGAGACGGCGGAGTTTTGATTTGAGGGCGCGAGCGCGGACGCAGAGATGGGCATAAATACATAGAAATGTATTTAATATAAAATACAAAATTCTCAGTGGAAAAATGTATTTAAATACAAATACAAAATACATTGTAAAAAAATTATTAAAATACAAATACAAACAGTTTTTTGTATTTTGAAAATACAAAATACATGTGAAATTGGCCATCATATCCAGGCATCCCTATTAGGCTGAAATATATTTGGACATCACAAAACATTTAAATGTGTACTACTGATTAGAAATAATATATTCCCTTCCCTTGCAGGAAATGAACCTGCATAACAGAAATGTTGAATAAAGTAATGGTCAATGTTTCATACATTCGTTAAATAAAAGAAAAGGTTTAATGAATTAAAAAAAGAAAAAAACTATTTAGTGTTACACAGATTAATGTTTTTACAAATTCAAATACTGCATTTAACAGGATTATTTAGTTCTTTTGGTGTGGAGATGATAGAGTTGCCCCACCGATTTACAGAATTATATAATGAGGCACAGCGTTAACTGCCAACGTGCAAGTGCAAATGTACATATTAATCTCCTTTCACGCTTCAAACAATCAATTTGCTTAATCTAAATGACCTAGGCCTACGTAAACGATTTTGAAAAAGTTTTGATTTACACTTTATATCATCGCTGCCTATATCACTCAAACACAGGAAGTTCAAGGGAGGAAGGCGCTCTTGCAGCGCAGACTCTGGAGCTGGACTTGGGATCATCTCTCTTTGCTGAGAGAAGGGATCTGGACTCTGATACAGTTCCACTGGCCGTGACTCAGAAACTTGATTGGGGATTGGCTTTACGGGCCGTGATTCAGAAGCAGAATTCAGGGACAGCTCCTCTAGCCATAATTCTGGAACTGGGCCTAGAGGCTGTAGACAAGAATTTGTGGGGAACGGAATC
The DNA here is from genome assembly GCA_032357475.1 of Enteromius thamalakanensis. Taxonomy (NCBI): domain Eukaryota; kingdom Metazoa; phylum Chordata; class Actinopteri; order Cypriniformes; family Cyprinidae; genus Enteromius; species Enteromius thamalakanensis. The sequence goes on from JAUCMT010000068.1 coordinate 15,864,801, forward strand.
AGCCCCTCTGGCCCCTTGACCGGCTCTCTTGGCCGTAAATCAGGAACTGGATTCGGGATCGGCCCTCTTGGCCGAGATTCTGGAACTGGGATTGGGATCGGCTCTCCTGGCTAAGACTCTGGAACAGGGATCGGCTCTCCAGGCCGAGGCTCTGGATTTAGTAACGACGTAAATCCGGAACTGGCCTTGGGTTTGGCTCTACTGGCTGCGAATCTGAGACTGGGGTTAGGATTAACCCTACTGGCCAGGATGCAAGGGCTGGATGGAGTCGGGATCGGCTCTCCTGACTGAAACACTTGGGACGGCTTGATTGGCCGAAACTCTGGGACAGGCACTGTTGGTTGAGAC
>JAUCMT010000068.1:15865248-15893999 GCA_032357475.1 Enteromius thamalakanensis
GGGGGGGGGGGGGGGGGGTTGATTTTCTAATTTTCCCAGACGGCACTCCTGACTGTGATTCACGAAATAGCTTCAGAAACGGCACCTCCGGCCCTAATTCAGATACTGGATTGAGCATCAGCTTTACTGGCCACATTTCAGGTACTTGATCTGAGATTGGCTCTACTGGCTGTGACTCAGGAACTGGACTCAGGAACAGCTCTCCTGGCTATAAACTAGGGACTAGACTGTGGATCAGCTCTCCTGGCTGTAATCTAGGGTCTGGAATCGATATCTTCACTCCTGGCCGTAATCTAGGGGCAGGAACTTTTGGGATTGGGACTGGCACTCTTGGCTGAGACGGGCAGACTGGACTATCAGGGATTGGGACTGGATCTTCTTCTATTGTTAACCACGAACATCCCAGCCATAAAGCCTGATCCATCAGCCATACGAGAGAGCCCGGATTGTCGGGGAGACCTGCATGGCCAAGCTAAAACACAATTCTGACCTGCTAGCTCCATAGGACAAGATGATAAAACTTAGCAAACTCCTCCACATATACCTCGATAGGAAGACCATTCTGGGGTCTAAAGGAGTGCAGTCTCCATGTTGCTCATTGTAATCCTGTTTGTCTTGTGATGGGCTGAGCTTCTGTCATGCTCAGTCAAATTTAGAGACAAAAGGGTAATGTGGAAAAGGAAAGTATTTATTTTTTAACAGCAGGATTAACATTTAAAAATAAATGTTTCTTTCTTTTTTTCTTTTTTTTTTAGCATTTTGGCTGATACTGATACAGTTTTTCTTCTTAACATAGGTATCAGTATTATCCAAACATGCTCAAATTGTTGCATGCTTAATTTTCTTATTATTAGTAGTGGTAGTAGTATTTAATTGTATCATTCGTAATATATAAAGATATTTTATTTTACACCTTCTAACTAACTGAAGGTAATAGTTTTAGCTTCCTACTAATTCCCATCGTGTCATATACAGTACATACAGCATAAAAACAGCAGCAAAAAATAACAATAAGCACATCACAATTATAATACCATCAAAACAAGGCTGTCAATACCTTACCTCTTATCTCAAGCTCTCTGTTACCATCTAAGAACAGGAACTTCTGGAGAGGAAACCTGGAAATCCTGGACAATTGGTAGACAGAAAGAGAGAACATTATGAGTAATTTTGTCACATCTCATAAATTTTTGAGAAATAGAATACAAAATAAAAACACCAAGTACACATGTGAAGAAATGTAAAAAATTCACTCCTTTTCAATTTCACAGAGATACACAAACTGAACAAATGACGAACACAAGAGGTTGTTAAGGTCGGTAATAATGTTACTTCCTCTCAGTCTGCCATTCTCTCGTCAGAGGGAAAGAAAATAAGAAAAAGAGGAATATGTCTCCACTGACAGCTGAAGCATTAAAAGTGTTCAATCTTGATCTATGGTTACTGGGTACATCCACAGCCCACAGATTCTGAATGAGGAAACTGAAGGACACGCACTCTTAGGCTATTCAGAGAATAATCATCTGATTGGATAACTGAACATATATAAAATAAATACTCATACAGAATCACTTGAGTATATTGTGGTTGTTTTTTATAAAGAAAAAAAACCCTGCAGTGGTTGGATTCAGTACATTCTGGAGTTTCAGTTAACTACGACTTTGTTTCTTCTAAATCAAAAATATGACCAGCTTCAATTCGTTTCGACTTTGTATTGTGTCTGCAGTGTGCAAGATGTGAACAAGGTTCAAAATTAACACCTGCCAAGCACCAAAAGCAAATAAAATTATTAGCCATTTGGCTGGTAACTTTATTTAAAAGATGTGGTTTATATCAAATTGTAAGAATCAGTTATGTAAGAGACAAGTGTGATTTAAATGAAACTGCCTGCTGCAGAAAACACATGTGCCTTTTAACAACTTACTCCTCTAGGATGCCTAAAGTCTTTTTTTTTTCTCCAGAGATCCATGTGGCAATACACATGTGAAATAAATCGTCACATTCAACATCCGAAATGAAGAGGAATAAAAGCACAGTATGTCTTCTCAGCATTTAGTGCATTTTCACTAACAGATGGAGACCAGCTTGTTTACGATGCTCCAAGCGACACAATGCCCCGAGCGGTTTATCGCTAATATATTATACTGCCACGTCAATGATGTTGTGAAAATTTCTTCTCCTCCACCTCATTCAAAGTACAATTCCTTTTCATTCTATGAATAAGATCATCCTGAAACCTCAGCTATAGATAACTCCTTTAATTCCAACAAAACACCATCAGCAAGAAAACCAAATAATGTTTTGATCGGGTGCTTAGAACTCGATCGACACCTTCCCCTTTGGCCATGTTTGGGGCTTTGCCGTGAATCCCAAAGGAACAGATTCTTGCACATTTTCAACACAACTGACTTTCGAAAGCCAGTCAGGATTAGACCCCACAAGCACGATTACGTAATCTCACAGAGACCGAACTCTCGTTCGCCAGAGGTCACGGTAAGATAAGAGGGAATCCATGTAGAAAACCATGCACGACAGATGTTAATGAGGCGAGGATGGGAAGTCTGTGCGTGATCTCATGTGATAGATTGAAAATCATAAACATTTGTGTGTGTGTAAGTGCTTGTGAAGTGGAACAGATAAGCGGTGGAGAGAATACAAACGGTTACCTAAACTGTTTTAAATGGCAAATATGCATTTGCATGCAGTGTCATCTGATGACGTGAAGTTTATACAGAGTGAACTGGCACACATATTAACACAAAAACATTCATCCAACATTTCACAGGCTGCTGGAAGGGCAGAGGGTAGTTTTCTTAAGGGGACAATGTTTAAAAGGGCCACCATCTGTGTGTGCATTTATTTACAGCCGCACACAGACAGCCCTGAAGCTGTCGCGTCACTCACACTGTGCAAATACTTTCAAGCAGATATCCAAAAGAGCATTCCTCACTCTTTCAAGCTCTTCCATCCCTCCAGCTATAAAGGCTAATATGATGTACTCGTATTTCTCTACGAGTTGATGAATAAAAGCATATTTATGGCCAGCGAGGATATAGCAGTCCCGACAGTAGGGAGGGACTGGTGCCAGCTGACCTTATGCAACAGAAACACACACACACACACACACACATTCCAGGCTCAGTCCTCTTCAGATGTAGGTCTTCTCATCCTGGGAGAAAACAAGTTTTTTTTTTACGCTCGGCCTATTGACAAAAATTTGACTAATGGTGCACATAAAAAGAAGAGTGAATCAATAAAAGTGTACTTTTTGCTTTAAAGGAATACTTCAGGCATTAAGTTGACATTCTGAAATCTTATGATGTTCTTTTTTTCTGTAGACAGACCACTGATGAAGATGATAAGAGAATACTGAATAGTGACCAGCAGCTACTAAAAAGACTAAAAAGAACCATAAAAATAAATAAAGTAGTCTATACAATTTCTGTGCTATCTTTCAAGTAACTTGATAACTGTGTGTGAGGATTATACTTATTATACTAATACTTAAAGGGATAGTTTACCCGAAAATTTAAAATTTTGGAACTGTCGGACATGTTATGGATGAGTGACGCTCCCGCGTATGACGTAGGGCCCTAACTTACATTAAAAGGGGGCAGTCGTAGCCTAATGTATAGGAAGTTGGACTTGCAACCCAAAGGTTGCGGGTCTGAGTCCCAGGTCCGGCAGGGATTGTGGGTGAGGGGACTATAACCAGCACTCTCTCCACCTTCAAGACCCTTCAGCAAGGCACCGCTCCCCCATCTGCTACCTGGTTGTGTGTGTGCTTGGTTGATCACTTCTCAATGGGTTAAAAGCAGAGCACTAATTTCCAGTATGAGAAACTATCCCTGGCCACATTACACGTCTTTATTTTATTTGTCTGAATGTACTTAGGATGGCTTGAGGGTGAGTAAATCATGGGGTTATTTTCCTTTTAGCGTGAACTATCCCTTTAATTCCACTAGTGAAGTTCATATATGAATATGCAAGACGAGATTATTTGTGAGTAACTAGTAAATTATTATTCAAAAGATTTTTTAAAAGCCATTGATTATATCACAGCAGTCAAATGAGCTACTTATACTTTTAAGGTGTTTTTTGTTATTTGTGGATCTTGATCATTCTTGTCACCATTCACTTTCCTTATACAAGAAGAGCAGAGTGAACATTCTGCAAACTAGTGTTGTCACGGTACCAAAATTTCAGTATTCGGTACCAATACCAGTGAAAATCCACGGTTCTCTGTACTAATTTCGGTACCAAAGCAAAACACAAACACTTTTATATAAGAGGACTTTTATTTAATCTAACAGCGCAAACTATATTTCATAGCCTAGAACTGCTTTTCTAATTGGATGCAAAGCTGTTACTGCTGCAGAATATTCTGACTTATCAAAACATATTGGATTAAACGGAAAGAGCTGCAGCAAATGGCTTTTAATTGAAAGAAAACATGTACTACCAAAAAGTTCTTTCCATCGATCAATATCTTACTTTCACAATCAATATATTTCACAAGGTTAGCTTATACCCTCCGTGTGGTCAGTCCGCACAAGCTTGTTTTATTTGCGATGAATATGAGTTAGAGGCTAACAGATTTACACACATAAATCTTACCCAGTTACACACAGAGTTACACACATTGCTGTGGTACACTGTCACAAAAACATGTAATTTGCACATGCTTTTAGCATTTCCATTTTAAGCCGGTGTAACAATCAAAAAAGTTAATTTTGCAGAGACCGAGATGCATGCACATGAAGACCGTGCTCATAGATTATTGAGATATTTTTGCCAATTCATTGGCCAAAATGGTGTCTTTGGGGGTATCCTCGTAAACACAAATTTAGTTCTTAAGTGAAACCAAACATCTAAGTATATTGGATTTGGCCAGCTCTTAAAGTGACAGCAGTCTAATATCCCTGCTGTCTTTAAGTCATGTTAATCAAACAAACAAAAGAGAACATCTCTCACTGCTTGCCTAAATAGTTAATAATAATAATTGTGCAACTGCAATAAGAAAAACATATTTCAGTATTTTTATACACTTGATTACTTTATAAAATGTAGGTAGTATTTCTTATTCTTATTTAATCACTGTTTACTTGTCTTCAGGTAGTTTCAGTTTTTTATTTATTTATGGTATTTGTTTTTTGTGATATTGACACAAGTAACAAATACCATTAAATAAAATAAGAATTCACATCTGTCTCAAATCTAAAGGGGGAACGTAACAACATCATTTCTGAATTTCTGTAAAGAAAATATGAAGACAAATTATTTGCGCAGCCAAAGGTTAAAATTAAACCTAAACTAGTCAGAACATAATGTGTGTCTGTTTGTGTGTTCAGTATCATTAGTCTAAACCCTGATTAAAAGGTCAGTCTATGTGAGCTAACAGAGACAGTGACTCAGGCCTGCATAAATGCCTGTGTGTGAGCTGGTGTGTGTGTGTGTGTGTGTGTGTTTGCATACCATCTGCTGTTGCATATCTGATCAAGTTAGACAAAGCCTAGAGAGTCGCCCTCATGACATCTATAAATACCTTGGTCACTAAAATACCCTAAACCAACTTCCAACCAAGATTATTTATTACATAGAAAAGAAAAGGATTAGAATATACAGAATAACAATCAACAAACAGGAATGAATACATGATGCATTTGGTGCAGATTCATATTTGAGGAGATAATGTGAGCATCAAACTTCCTGTGCAGGTAACAATGGCAACTGACTCAACCGTTGCCACACCTACTAATAACCTCTGGTTGCCATGACAACGGTGCGCTTGTGAAAGGTGCATTAGGCCTAGAGGCGATGAGCCTGTAACACTAACTCACAAAGAAAACACCACACTCAAGAAAACATGAACACTTACAGGCAGGCTGTCTTTTGGTTAGGATACACATGAAAATAAATGACATATTATTATTTTTTAATTTAATCAATTAGCTGCATCTTTCGCATCAATTACATACGTTAATAATAATTATAATATTGTAGTTTATAATAAGTAGAAGGCATTACAAGATAATCGCACTCTCATTCTCAGACAGAATTTAGCCCATTGAGAAAAGGTTTATATATAACACACATCAAATAGGCTGGAACGTCTCTAAACATCACACACACACACACACATATATTACAGAGAGCATGGCAGTACGAAGGTTAAGTGTTTAAACTCACTGAACCCTAGAGCAGACATACAGACACACTCACACAGACATATCGAGCACAGTATGAACAGAATGAAGTGCTCTGTGAAGTGATTACATTAAAGCACAAAGATGTGTCATTCACTCTTTTACTGAGTTCCAAGAGCCTCACGGTAATGCATTCCCTGTAATCAACACACATACACATGAAATAACGCCAAAACTTTCAATCATAAATGATTAACGACTACCTAGCTGAGTAAAGTTAGTCATAGCATTGTTTGTTGAGTTATTGTTTTTCGCTGCGCTGTTCCCAGTTAATCTGAAACACTTTACAGACAACGTACACAATAGTGCAACATGTGCAGGGCTCTCTTGGGGCCCATTAAGACCAAGGCTAAAGTGGCTTTAATGGGAATGTTCATTCATTCATTTAATTTGTCCAGCAATGGATTGTTTTCTTGGGATTAGGTGGACAGCAACATCACATATCTGTGATATATTCATTCCTCTTCTGTTTCATATTATATCACCATTAATAAACGCAAACTGGTTGCAGATGATTATCACAGAATCCGTACGCTCATCTGTGAACTGCAAAGTGAAAACACATGTGCATCTTTTTTATAAATGTTTTGCATATTACTAACAAAAGATTTTTGAAAAAAAATTAATTAATACGCATTAATACACATTTCAACAGGTTTTTTTTTTTTCAAACATAATTTTCCCAATAAATACTAATGTCAGATTACAAGTCAGAATGCACTAAACAACAGCAAGGTGGTAACCATAGCAACGGTAGGCCACTCAGCTTCTGTTGAGATCAATAACTGCCAGTGAATCAACAAATATACTGTCATACTGTTAAAACATACTGTTATTTGCAACTTTTTCCTAGCTTTTAAACATCAAAAATATATCACAAACCTTTAGTGGTTAGTTTAAACTGTGGAAATAAAATATGGGGCTTTAATCAATATTTTTGGGGGACAAACATGTACTTTTTTAAATTTCTGAAATGTTTTTGGTGTCGGGACAAGACTACAGTTTAGTTCTGTAAGCAAAGATTAATATAATTGGAGTACGAGATAAGATAGAAAAAAATAGGTCAGTGAAAAATTCATACATTAATACTTTAAATAGTATACATTAACACATATAACACATTAATACAAATAAAAGTACAAATTAGTGCTGTCAAATGATTAATCATGATTAATTGCACCCAAAATAAAAGTTTATGGTATGCATAACATTTCTGCATGTTGTGTATACTTATTAGGTATACACACAAACACATACTGTACATGCGTGTATATATTTAAAAATATTGTATGTTTATATATTCACTATATTTATTTAAAATACAAATTATATGTATATTTAAAAAAAAAAGTCTAAATATATACTGTGTGTGTGTTTATTCATATACATAATTATACACACATATATTATGCAAATAATATTTTATTCTATGGATTATTCATGTTTTTTCATTTGACAACACCCGTATAAATATTCCTTCATCTCAGTATTTTAGTTAGATTTTTTTATTTGATTTGGTCACTTTTGGTGCTTTTTAAAATTGCTGAAATATTTTCGGCTGCATCAGGAGAGGACAATAATTTAGTTCTGTAAACAAAGAAAATGTCAATGAATGTGGCTGAGCAACTTGGACTTTGAAAGCAAACTGTTGTCTGTCTGAGAGGAAGGGCCTCAGCCAAATGAGAAGCATATCAGCGACATTTATGAGACCCATTGCACTGTTTACCAAAAGCTGTGCTTTAATAGACAAATTATCTTCATTAGCTCTAAATTTGAACCTTGATGGTGTTCTGGGAGAAGAGCGTCAGATGTTTAGCAAGACTGGTATGCGGTGTGTGTCTCTGTGCATTTATGTCTGCTGATCTATTAACAGGTCCTTTGTGAAGCTTATTTTGAACCTCACACACTTTTTTAACTGCACAAGATCATGTTCCTGTGTGTTAGGGTCTAGTGTATGTGTATGAAAGGGGAAACAGGTGTCTATGGTACAGTGTGTTACAGTTTCAGTGTCTGGACTATTTTAACCCATTACTGACCTGTCATCAAACCAGTCTAGAGAAACCTATTCAATCCCACCTGTTAGCTTTTATATGAATTCAAGACAAACTGAGTATTTCATAGTTTTGCCTCAGCGCTTTACGTCAGATGGTCCAGTTCAGCAATGGAAAATACAACTGTACTGTACATACAATTCTACACACATACACATCAAATAAAGGCAAACATACCTGCCTAAAAGCCCAATTTTCCCTGAGAAAACTCGAGTTCGGTGCACTTTCAAACTTCAGGAACCTACAAATACAGACTTGAGTACATGCAGTGAATGGATGTTAAAAATAGAGCAGCGAAGCAGTCAAAGAAAGTGAAATTGCGCTGTCTGGACATGTGAGGTGTAGAAACAGCAGGAATGAGAGCTGTTAAAGAAGAAATGATCAATAAGTAACTTCATAACTACTGGTTGCCATAGAAAAGCCTATAAAGCGTGTCAGAGACAGAAACAGAAAAGGAAACTGACACACTGACACACACACACACACACACACAAGGCTGATGGCCAGGTTTGTGTTCCTGGGCTTGATTTGCATTTAACAGATTTCATCATTTATCTTTGCTACTTTTTAAGCAACTTTTCCCAGACTTTTAATCTTCAACTCAAAAGAGTTATTAAGAAAATATATAAATAATTACATGTAAGAGCATGAATAATTACAAAAGAATGTTTGATTTAATTGAGGCATGTAACAAAACAAAAATCAAGAAAAAATAACAGTTCACATTGAGGAAAAAAAAGTTATTTATTCTTTTATTGTGCACAATTTAATTATGTTGTATTGGGGTGAAATTATGGAGAGAGAAAAAAGGCTTAAAAATAAATAATAGATTATATGATTCAGGTTATAAATTATTTATAAAATAATACAACAATAATGAGTCAGCTTTTTTGTTTTTTTAATTGCTTTACAAAATTTTCCCAGATACAATGCTTGATTTAAATGCATTGACAATGGTACTGATGCATTATTGTACACTACTGTACTGATTAGCAAACAAAAACTAAACTAGTAATAAACTAGTGAGAGTTTGTTTTCCTAAAGTACCCATAGTTTACAAAACACACATAATACTTCCAACCACAGTGCTCTTCCTAAATCTTTCAGAATCCCTCCAGAATAACTAAAAGAATCAGTACAGTTTCTCCGTATCTTCCACACCCTCTCCTTCAACTCTGGCGTGTGAAAAACAAGTGGGATTTTCAGAGTGTGATAAAAGAAAAAACAACACTTGCTACACATTTCATAAGACTTCAACTTCCAGTTAAGACTAAAAAAAGACACATGGGATCCAAACATTTGAGACCACAATGAAAATTTCAAAATATGATTTAAAGAGAGTAATCTGGGCATGTTAATTCCCTTTTGGTCAGAGGTCTTGCTTCCACTAAAGCTCAAGATGCATTATCTCAAGTCATGCTGGAGAAGGTTTGACACAGCCTTGTGGAATTGATGCAACTTGAGTGCTGATGTCACTAAAGCAAACTTTTCAAACCTTTGCTTCAATATTTCCACTAAATAACTAGTAATGAGGGAAGAAATTAATAAAAATGCAAAAACTGTCGATCTGCGTAATCGACAGAGCATCAAAAACTGTCTTTCAGTATTACTATGACATTATTGTGTATTCACACCTTCGTAATTTTTGTCATCTAAAGGAGGAAGAAAGAAAATGAAGATCTGAGGGTCCCAGACCACAAGCCAACGGTTTTAGTAAGCAGTGCCAGCACAGCACTTCTGTTCTTTCACATACATGAAGAGTTCATTTGCAAAAACAGATAACTCCATTTCTAATCATTTTTTAAAAATTATGTTTTTTCAATGTGTATTCCAATTAATAAACTGCAGTTGGTTTATTCTGATTAGTTAATAAATAATAATAAAAAAAACATCCAACTAACACTATAAAACACAATGATAACATAATTAAAACTGGATTTTGGTACATAATAATGATAAAGCAGAACCCCCCCCCATCACTCACACTTCTTTGGGTAACCTTACAAATATTTATGCAAACATGATGAAAAGGGAAGTAAATAGATTCGCATTTCTGAGAAAAAATGGTGAGTGGTGTGTGTGTCATTTCACTTTCACTCTCAGAAATAAAAGGTACAGAAATTGTTTCTAGGGGCGCTACCTTTTCAAAGTGTCCACACTGGTACCTTAAAGCCCATTCACACCATGAATCATAACTAAAGAGATAACTATAAATATATCAATATTGGTGTCCACACCAGGGAACCAAATCGTGTGTTATAAATATACACGTGTCTGTCGCTTTAAATTCTAAAGTTTGCTGTAGCAGGATGGATTCTGATTGGCTGTCAATGTTTGTACGATTCATCAGCTGGAAAAAATCGTTTTGAAAGTTATTCTAATGAGTATTGAGAATGATTCTCGTGTACCAATTAACAAGAGACTGGAGAATTATTTTATGGTTTACAGCCCCTCTTTCATTCAGTTATCATGCTTAGTGTGAATGGGCCTTAAGGGGCACATATTTAGTTCCTAAGAGATTTTTATTTAGTTAAATACTTAAAAAGTGTTTGAGTGTAGGGTTGTTACTAATCAGTTGTTTTAGTCTTCCAGGTGCTGCAAGTGCTCACTGGCGAAGGTCAAAAATAGCACACAAGTATGATATTCTAGTATCTCTAGACATGACTTGAGCCCTTTCAAAGGAAAGGCAAAGAAAATCTGCCTGTTTGAAATTCGTATGCAGTTTGACTGCATGAAAATCAAACGTCTGCATGCTAAGCACCATATAACAGTACAACTCTCATTGACAAGCCACATGATTTGAGTTTTAATTCACGTGTGCAGCACAAATGCTGCAGAATTAGATGCCAGTAAACCAGTTATATCCAACAAAGCCACATTTAACTGATCAAAAATTACCTTAAAACAGCAAATGCAATAATTCCACGTATTAGGATCGACAATAATAGTGAAGCTTACCTTAGTAAAATTTGTTTAGAGCTCTCTCTCACAGACACACACAGATCTACAGAGAGTATCTCTCTGCAAACCACACAAGCCTATTTTAACCTAGTAACCCAGCACCTGTAACTATACATCTTTAGACCAGGCATAACACCATTACATCAGTGTGGAATGCTTGGAAGGTGCTTGTAAAACATCAGTAATTACGGGTTACATTCACTCAAAACGGGATACAGCCATTTGAGTTTGATGAGCTTAATTAGGAGGAGCTCTGGTTTAAGTAACTTATCAGTGCACCTAAATTCACAATAAAAGGCTAACAGCTTGCAACTTGACACTTGGGGAGGTGCAGTGCTTGTAGAGCAAAGGTGTATGAGTGTAACAAATCACAGGTTCAAGGCTGGGAGCAGGTCAGCGCTTGTGCTGTGAACCACATGTCATCTTCTGATGACTGCTAGCACCTGTGACCGCTGTCTGCTGAAAGAAGAGTAGGCAAGAAGTGGTCTGTGTAAAAGAGAGAAACAAGTTCCTAGATGTACACAGGCTAATGCTATAAGAGGATCAATATAGCATGCTGGGAGACATTACTTGGGCTGATTATGAGCTGAAGGATCCGCCAGTAGTACAGTAACACTAATACTCTACTGGTCATTTTTTTTTTGCGATATGTTATGATTATTTGACTAATGATATGCCTGTCAACATGCTTGAATAGTGACACCATGAAAAAGCTTAAAAATAGAGGGAAACCATATGGTATCAGATATACTGTATAGTAAATATATGTTGTAAACTAAGCAAAATGCACTTTCAATCTTAATACTAATACACATATAAATAAACAATATAAATAAATAAATAAATAAGTAAAAAAAATTTTAAAAAAATATATAATACAATTTAAGCAATAACAAATACAACTGTAAAATCAGGAGTGTTTCTTACTGTTGTGTACTTTTATAGTAGTATTGTATTATTATGTGGCCAGCAATAAGTGTACAGCAGTTGCTGATGAACTTATACAATTATATTAAGATGTCTGACTAAAAAGATAATTAAGTTCAGTTAATTGAACTGAGCATTGAGTGAACTCTAAGGTAAATATTTCAGAAATTTGTAATGCTGCAGTGCTATAATTAAACTATTTTTCTATCATGCGTTGGATGGCATCTGCTGAATATAATAAACATAATTGAAAAATTCCATTATAAAAAGGGCACATTGTTGTCAAATTACACATTCATTTAATTACACACATTCTGAACAGTGTAATAATTAGGGGTTTAGGCAGCCCATGTTTTTATGACCAAATATGAAATTTTCTTGGTCACCATGACCCAGCAGTGAAATGAATTATGAGATTTTAGTGCTTCTAGTTTCAACCTAAAAAGAAAGTGGAAAAACTGACTGATAGGCTTATCTGATGCGAGGCACCTCTTACTGCTCTGCTGTACAGCTGCAAGTCACTGCTTGAGTCCTGAGAGATGATGAAGAGTTACCTCTACATGCTTTCGCAAACCCTTATTTATGCAGCCAACCTGCAGTGTGTCGAAGCTGAAGTGTGTCATTTCATTTCAAATACTTTCTCCTAATCCAGTTATATATGTAGAGACAACTAAGTGAGCTATTGCGCTGCTTTCCACACCATTAAGACATTCATCTGTTTACTTAACCAGCACGACACAGATATATCGGCTCAACCAATGGCGTGAGGTCAGAGGCGGGACTGTTCGTTTTTGATCAGTGGCTGATGGGGAGTGTTCAAGAAACCATTATCATTATTTATTTCATTATTTATGCAATTCCATTTTGTGAAACACAAATAAAGAAATAAATTCATACTAATATCCTAATCTGATTGCTGCACTCTGTAGGTAGCTGTTTTGCATTTACTTTTCTCCTCAGTCTTTAAACAGACTTACGCAGAGAAAGACACCTTGCGGCAAAATAAACTGACAAAAACATCCCCAAGCAAAATCCTGACCGGTTTAACATGAGGCCATGTATCAAGCTACTGCCTTGAAGCAGGGAGCGCCTGCCACCATATGCTAAGTCATCAGATTCCAGCCGCACTTTAATCCAGCCAGACCGAGACCCACAATCCATTAGAAGGTCTGTCACCCTGTAAATCACCCAGAATGCAACAGCACTGACTGATGACAGTCTAAGAGAGGATCCACGGGCACAGGAGGCCATAACTTAAGACTCCACGCAGTGCATCCGTACCATAGAGTCTAAAAATATGACTTTACGTACATAATTGAGGAATCTTTTATATAAATATGTTCAAATGAAAGCATGAATTTTATACAAATTACTTTTTCTTTCTAGCATCAATCAAATTTTACATTAGGTGATTACTATGTATTTAAATTAATTGATACAATGTATTTATTGTGTTCATACTTGTTTTTACATTGTTCTTTTATTATTATTAATTATAAATTAATAAGTTAATAATTATTATAAGTAATATACATAAGTATAATTTATATTATAAATTATATAATATAATAATATAGTAGAATACTTATATTATAAGTATGTGCATGTTATTACTTCTGTATTTAATTAATGTAATTACACTTACGGTTGAGCCATTCCTTACACCTTAACCCATCCTTAAGCCTATTCATACTACCAAACAGGTCCTAAACATGATCCATATCCCACCTCAATAGAAGCAGAAGTGTTTTTCTACAATTTAAACACAGCAAGTATTGAACTTAGTACATAGCAGTTAAGGCCACTTAAAATAAAGTGGGAACACTACTGGCACCAAATAAAATGACAAAAATAATTTATGCTTTCATAGTTCATGCAACTGTTCAATGCAAACCATTTGCAGTCATTTGTTAAACTAACCCCTTCAGACCCTGCGTGCATTACAATGGACGTCACATGTCAGCTCATGTTTTTTTTTCGCTCCTGGAGCATTTCACCTAATTTAATGTCTGCAGTCCATGTAATTGGATGTCTGTCATCCAATCAAACGCTAGTATTGCTCTGCCTGTTGTAATTTGAAAAAAATCCACTATGCTGAAGAGAAGCATGGCAGCACTTTGTTTTAAATGCAGAATGCCAATATTTCGCAGATTGTATATGAAAAGGAAGGATTGCATTTACTAATTAAAGTAAAAAAAAACAATTGTAGAATTGCAAGCTTTAAATTATAATTTTTTTTTTCAAATATTATCCATTATTATGTATAATGGGTTCAAATGTCTTTTACTGAAATTAAATCTCCAGTAATGGTGATTGAACTTGAATATTAATGTACTAATAAATAGTTGCAACTATTTCATACAGAGATTATATAGTTTTTTATAGAAGTATAGTAAAATACTTGAACATATAGCTGAAGGAAATATCTCAGATATTGACATTATACAGAGTGATGAGGAAGATGGAGATGCAGATGATGCTAGATCAGTGCTGTCCAAACTCAGGCCAGGAGGGCCAGTGTCCAGCAGAGTATAGCTCCAACTTGCCTCAATATACGCAAGAAAGTTTCATGCCTAGTAAGAGCTTGATTAGCTGCTTCAGGTGTGTTTGGTTAGGGTTGGAGCTAAACCCTTCAGGAGACCGGCCCTCCAGGACTGAGTTTGGACAGCCTTGTGCTAGATCTACAACAGTTGGTGAGTGTAGAATGAAAATTAGGTTTGGTTAGTTAGTTAGCTAGTCAGTTATATGAGACATTTCATCCAATTACAATGCTCCCTTGGGAGGGGTGGACAAGCCTGTTTTAGTTTGCTTTAGTTTGCTAAAAACAATGTGTCTATAAAACAAAAGCCTTAAAATTAAAGTTAAAATTTTTTTCTATTGAAGTTTGTTACCTTCAGAAGAAACTTCAAGAAAAGACCAACCATTTGTGTTATTTTATTTTTAATTTCATGTTGGTTTATTGTTTGTGAAGTACAACTGTTTTGACCTGATGTCCATTGAAATGGACAAAAAATATTTAAATTAAAGAATAGGACAAAATTAACTTTTACATTTTTATGAAACTTGGAACATAATTCAGGTCTGAAGGGGCTAAATATGTTGGTTGCAAAGACAACACAATTCTATTCAGACCGTCTTAAATTAGACACTTCACTCTTAAAAACAAAAAAGCCGACCTTAACAAAGTGAATATGTCAAAAAATAAGAAAAGAAAGCAAGCTGTTTAAAGACAAACAGAGACAGTTGAAGATAATATCCATGCTGACAATGATTAAAAGTTAAAAGTAACACAGTTATACTACTGTACTACATGTATAGTACATTTTCCATAGAAGAACTGAATACTGATTAATAAACTAATAAAAAACTCTCAAATCACTGAAAATACTTAAATGGGTTTTTTTATTGCCCAAAGATCATATTTAGACTGGGATGGCTTACATTTGTATAATAAATCCTGTCTGTGGTGTTACATTGTTTGATAAGTTGCGTAAAATGTTGAATGTGGTAAGTTATTGTGCAATGCAGTTGTCACTCTGATATTTTTTCATGCTTCAGTTCGGTGCCGGAGGCTGTGATGAAAGAGATCATTTACTGCTGCTAACCTTGGCATTGTATTATCTAATACTGTCCAACAAAGACTGACAAATTCTCTCCTAGTTTGAAAACACTTTTTTTTATTTGCTCGGTTCCCTGAAAATATCAACTGAATGCTGAAAACCTAAACTGACACAAAAATCAGCCATTGAAAACCTCTTCCCATTTCTCCTTCAGGCTGTGGATGTTCTCACAAATTCCTTAAACAATATTGAGAAGGTTAGGGATGTAAGCTGTGACACAGCGATAGCATCGTTTTACGGCCACACATCTATGGCATCTATGACATCGTCTTCTGGTGTTTGTGGGATGTGATTTCGGTAATCCACAAACTGATTGCTGATGTTTCAGGAATCCGTGAGGAGACAGAGCTTGAAAACGATGACCACATCTATGACAAAACTGTCACACAGTCAACAGAGCAAACCATCAAGAATCTCTCACCGCAGACAAAACTAAAAAATATTAAACATTAAAAAAGGCTATTTACCAGAACTTACACCAAATATAAGATAAATATTTAGATCTTGGACCCTGGTAACCCTGGTTAAAAAAATAAATACATCAGAGTTTTACTCGCTCAAAGTGTACCCTTTAAAAAATACCCATCTAAAAGGAGTGAGTCAGTACTGAATACACATTTTTCATAACATCTGGTTGCTGTGTAATACGCAAGGAGTATTGGAGAGGGACTGGGTAACTGTATAGCTCAGCCTAACAAGTTCAACAGTTGCCCAATTTCCTGATCGTGCATTTCCCCATAACTTCCTGGCAAATGAGGTTTGTTGAAGTTTTACAACTTTTCCATGTGCAAACATTAAAAAATTATGATTGGTTTTTAATTGGTTTCTAATGTTTCGAGATTACTTTTAGCATTAAAAGGGATGTTTTTTCTGATCCTAAACAATAAAATGTTTAGTTTGCACCATTCACATGTTCTTTTTAGAATTCCATGCATGTTATTTATTCACACAGAGGTGCCACAGACGTCTTTTTCAAGAAAATGAGAAATTATAAAAGCATTATAAATCACATTGCGAAAAAACTACAAAAAAGCACGTCCCTTACAAAATTCCTAACGGGCCTTAAAAGATCAGTGCAGAGGGCATTGTCAACGAGAGGAGGCTGCATTCTCAAAACAACTTGCACAACAGGGTGGATTCTTATTTTCATATGACACTGCTCACTGGAAATCAAAAAGCCCCTTTTTATAGGAACAGAGCTGAACTGCTGGATGCAAAAAATCCTTAAACGTCAGCAGCATTAGCAAACAAAGTTTACACTCCATTTGACAAAGTGTGTGCATGAGTGTGTGTGCATTTTTTCCACTGCAATAGACTCTTATAACGATGAAACACTGAATGATTTACAGTAAAACAATACTGAACTCACACAACAGGAACATAAGGTTACGTTTTGTGCCTCTTTTTTCATCAAAAGAGGTAAATGAGAGAAACTATTTTAAAAATCTGTATATTGAACATATACAGTATAATATGTATAATTTGAACACTGACATAAACACATGTATTTGATACAAGTTCATTTTCACAGTGCGACAGGATGTTGCCCTGACTTGGATGGATAAACTGGGTTTAAATCTTCTCTGTGATTTGACCTAATTGCCACTTTAAATCCACACACACACATGCACACCTTGCTGTGGGTTGTGAAATTATGTCAGGATACTGACTTCCAAGACCATCTGGCCAGGCTACTGTTCACAGGAATTTCTATTGAAAACAACTCAGCATGTCCTGGAACATCGACAGAATATTTAGGAAACAAACTCTCTCATACAAAACAGAGCATTACTTGGGGAAATGCCTACTGAAGCTAATACCCACAGAGCAACAGAAAGATATCGGTTAATACAAACAAACAACATTTAATCTCTTCAGAAGTGAAAACGCAGATTATACGATAACATCAAATTTTAAGGCAGTTTAGGTAAAAAAAACTGTGACAGAATTAAATATCAGTTTTTAAAGCAATTTGACCCAAAGAACATTAAACTGGAATTTGTTATCAGACTTTTCTATATACCATTAAGAATTATGTAAATGTGACCCTGGGCTACAAATCTTAAGTTTCCATTTTTGAAGGCTGAATAAATAAGCTTTCCATATATTTATGGTTTGTAAGGATAGGACACTATTTGGCCAAGATACAAAAATGTGAAAATCTGGAAACTGAAGGTGCAGTGTATTGTTGCCTATTGCTACAAATATACCTGAGCTACTTAAGACCGGATTTCTGCCCCAGGGTCACAAATAACTATGCCCTATTAATTATTTCTGTAACACATTTTTGTCTAACGCTTTACAATAAAGTCTACTTAACTTAAATGATTTAACATGAACCAACAATGAGCAACATTTTCTATAAATCACAAAGATTGAACATGCTGTAAAAATATATATATATTAATTCTAATATCGTTAACCAATTTACAATTTAAGTCAAACATCTTTTAACTTTTGCCATCACTATTTTAGTTAACTGTAAATATAGCCAAAATACTGACTATTTTTAATTAAAATACTTCAGATTGAAATATGTAAAACTACATAAAGTCACATATTTTTCGTAGAATTTTAGTAAATTTTGATGTAACTAGCTTGAGTTTAAAATCAATTTACAGTCCTGTTTGCCACATCCATTCAAATTAAATTTAATTTCAGCTATTTACATTTGAGTTTAACTTCCCATTCATTTTTTAGCTGTGCACATCCCTGTTGAAAAGGGGTCCCAAATTCTTTTGGTGTTCCCCCTTGTCATCTAAAATGAACTTCATCAGAAGAGACGGGGGAAAAGTGCCAACAAGCGCATGAGTGATTTGTGTGTGTGTGTGTGTACCATATGAGAGGGAGGGAGCAGTGTGTTAATCTTCTTATATAACCAAAAATCAGAGGGGCCAGCTACACACACACACACACAGCCTCTGGAAACACAGACAGAGAGACAGCTGAGGTTCTGGTGCTAAAAGACTGTCCAACCCTTTTAGTGTGTTCAGATAATGAACACGATTTGTTTTTTGTCCTCAGGCCGAACATGAATTTTAAAGAGGTTTTTTGTTTTTTTAGTTTGGTCTTTTGACTTGGATCAGGTTGTGCCCATCTTTTTTTGTGTGTATTTGAGTAGTCATGATGGTCGACTGATTATAACTACTCAAAATGCAAACATTTTTCATTTTTATGAATAATTTTTTTCTAAATGTTTTTATATTGTAGTAGTAATCCACTGAAAGAATTCTGTGAAACAACATTTGGTTGTCATTTCTAAATCAATCAGCCTCAGCGTACATAATTTTCAACAGTACCTGCAAAGGTCTTAATCAAAGAGAGTACATATGTCTCTGTCTGTATTTATTTTGCATTTTACTCATCTTGCATATGAAGAGGGTTCACTGTTCAATGCTTGACAATGCTAGTGCACACTGACATGTATAAATACTCACACACACACAAACGCAGTCACATGAACACAAATCACTTTGGAAAGGGCCGGCTCACAAGGGCCCCATCTCCTCATAGATGTCATTTTCACAGCCTACTGAATTTCAATAAGGTTCTCTGGTAGGCCTGGTTTGCAAAACAACTTGAAAACACACAATCATGCTGCAAAAAGCCTGATCTGAAAAAGAAAATGGAGTATAATCCCCATTTCCTCTCTTTGGTTATCTCAGCAGGGATTCAGAGTGAAAGTTACATGGCCAGGAATTCTCAGTCTGAAATATACTCAAAAAGTAAGCATTTCGTTTTCCATGGAAATACATTAGATAACCATTTTTAATAATTTAAGTCATTCAAATTAAGCCTTTGATATATATATACATATATATATATATATAAAACAGTCAACATGAAATCAAAATTCTTTTTTTTTTTTACACATACTGTAAATTATTGTGAACAATTAATTCATGCATATATGTCTTATAGTATTTAGCCTCGTAAAATATCACCAATTTTCTCTCTTGTGATGTCTTCATAAACCATGCTCATGCAAGCTCATATTCATCTGCCTTCACTTTTGACTGAAACGGACACATCTCAAAATCCAGTCGGCAATAGACACACAAAGTGAGTCCTTACATTTTTTAATAATCTGTTAAATCCAGATTTACAAAATAAGGAAGAAAAGATCTCTCTGCTTCAGTTTCATCATTAAAAAAAAGGTATGCCTTATCTTGGTGTGCTTTTTCTTTATTTGCTCTTTTTTTATTTTGATACAGTAATTTTTTCATAAGAACCAAATCAATATGTCAATCATTTCTGAAGGATTATGAGACACTGAAGACTGCATAATGATGCTCAAAATTCAGCTTTGCATCACAAGATGCATTTAATTTCTAAACAACTCAAAATAGAAAACTGTTATTTAACAATTGTAACAATATTCACAATATTGCTATTTTAACTTTATATTTTTTTGCTCAAATAAATGTGGCATGTTGAGCATAAGAGGCTGGATGGTGACTTTCGACCAGACCTGTTTCCTCACTGCCAGAGTCATTCAGGGCCAAGGTCAGAGCTGTTAGTAATCAAAATGATGCCTCAGCCTCTGATAGATGTGACACTGTTTCACAGAAATTGGCTGAACTTCTGAGACATAATGAAACTGCACAAGTCAGCAGTGATTCACTATACAAGCACTGACAGCTGACAAACTTTCACTGTCTACATTAAAACATTAATATGATTAAACACTAAGGCAGCCCAAAACAATGTAAATATTGCAAATTTTCATCCAACTGTGACCAGTGGATCCGTTTATGTACTGTGTCAACAGTGGACTGGAGGCATTACCTAGAAACACACACACAAGAGAATACGCTGACCTTTAGGTGACTTTCAAATGCAATGATAAGGGCCCACAGGATGTGAGAGTAACAAGGGCCCATAGGACTTGATCCCATGCATACAAATCCTGTCAAACTTCACAAGCTTACACAAATAGGCAGAGGATGATGATCATTTACGTCTTTGCTCTTTCTTTCACACACACATGCGTGGTAACAAGGACCCGTGAGGGTAAAGTGCCAGAGAGGAGGTAGAGCTACCAGATAAAGACCTAATTAAGACTAATGAACAATGTTGTCTGCTCTCCTGCCTGGGAGCCTTGAACAGAAGGCAACTCGAGAACAATCTTACGCAGAGGTCACCAGGCCTCAAATCTATAACCAGAAATGCACAATATTTTACCCTCTCTGCACCTAATTACTTACATACTTGTGCTGTCTCGCAGTAAATACACATTTCTGATAAAATGCTAGTTTTAGCATGTGATATAATTTAATAGGCATTTAAAATCGACCCACAGACCTAATAAATTCCCAATGCAACAGTGTACAGAGGAACATAGAAAGCTGAGAATCTCTCTCTTACACACACACACACACACACACAGACACACATTTCTATTCCTATTCCTATCATTATCAGCCGTTTTCCTCAAGGAGACACAAAAAAATGTCCTCACAAGGAAATTACTGGTATAATATTCTATAGTCTACACTTATAGATAAAGGTATTTTGGTTAACAGCAAGTTTTCCTAAAATATAAACAGTGAATAACTGCAATTACATTTAAAGTAATCAGTAAAACACTGACAATAAAATGTTTTGCTACTCTATAATTTATAGTGGAAAACCGTAAATTGAGTTTTCCCTGTATGACGCATCACATTTTTTATCATTGAAACAACTGTTTCTTAGTTTTTTTCTCATTAGCTGTGTATATAAGGGATTTATATTACGCATAATGTTGTTAAATGAATTTATTGCATTGTTCAGTGTGTTACCATTATGGCGTTAAGAATTTAAATGAAAGACACTGTGTGCACCTTTTGTGTGTTAACAATTTCCTCCTCAGCTTGTGAAAAAGATGTGATGATGATGATGGTTATCGGTGTGTTTCAAATGTAGAAAACAAATATTAGTACTTCAAAGGGTTGGTATATAACATGTCCATTAATGAAATATGTGAGTTTTTTTACTATTATGAATGAATTATGATACTGTTTTTAACAGTAAATTTTTGCCAATCTTGTCACTTTTTTTTTTTTTACAGTCTTCACACACACACATACACGTTTTGTTCAATTATTAATTTAAGAAGTTTAAAGTTGATTGGTTGGAAATAAATGTTCAGGCTTTAAATATCTGATTTCCAAAAGACTCGTTCTGATCCTGATTATCTTGATCCTGATTTCGGTCTCTCTTTCAGCTGTTGATGATGCCTTGTAACTTGCACTAGTGGTTACTACAATCATATTAAAGTCTTTTAAAGCAATGTAATTAATGCTTCACTAATAGCACCAACATTTTCTGGGTCAGGTTATTCCATCTGCCATTGTTTTGTCAAACAGGTTGTCCAGAACCACAGTGTTCACATTCCTCTTATGTACAGTGCTCTTTGAACATTAACTGAAGTATTTTGCATCCAGTGTGAAGATTCCAAAGAAAATATTGTGTATGATGTTCCTTTTCAATATTATTTTTAAGGCAAATAAAACCACTGAAATCATACAAACTTAACACCGCACTTTAAGCTGTAATTAAGTCTGTCCAGAATGAATGGTGTGATCGATAAGCTACTTCCAAATAACAGTCACTGGGTCTGATACAGCCATACAGGTTATTCTGATTACAATATTAAGAGCGAAAACTCAATAACATTCTGACAATGAATCAATAAAACTCAGCAATTACACAAAACTATTATGCCAGACAGTTTTTCTTGTTTTCAAATGCATGCATGCACACATACACAGTAAGCACAGATACAAAGATAAAAACACCCAGAAGGTTTTTCTGACAGCTCTACATGGGTTTCACTGAAAGGACATCATTTGAGTGCACCTTTAGAATTTAATCTGGTGTGAAATCAGCAAAAAATGATATATCACACAGAATATCAAGCACACATAAAGTATAAAATAAATAAACACACCCCTATTATTACAAACCTACACACATGCAACACAGGTTATTCAGGTTTGACAGAGTGCCAGTGACTCTGTCAAGTTCACTGATAGTCTAAACTGTGGTCATTTAGAGTCCTCCTGAACACTGGCTTTTTTTCAAACAGACAACATGTGGGCATTAAAAACACACTTGTAATTATACCGTGCCTGCAAATCTCCATCTGTTGGCAATCCAAAAGGCATTAATTATATGATTGGGATCTTCCATGTTTTGCTGTTCCTGTAACGAATCGGCTATGGTTTCTCGCGCTCTCGCTTCCTTGCGAGCAGGCAGGATTTAGAGGCAGGTATATATTGCAAACTGGAAAATTTATTAAATGAAATGACAACAAAACATAGGAAACCATGATGAGCTATGCAGAGCTCCACAAGCTGACATGAGACGTTAACATCTGACATAGAACTTGAGACAGGGAGTGAAATAAATACACAGACCAACAAAGACTAAAGACAATACACATGTGAAAGACAGCTGGCAGATGATCAACACTAATGACGGGGGCGGGGTCACAAACAAGGCAGAGACATGAGGGGACAGGTATGTAAACATAGAGCACATGGCACAAGAACATAGACAGAACACGCCTACAGCGTGACATAGCCCCTCCCCTAGGCGCGGCTTCTAGACGCGCAAGTGGCAACACCAGCCTTTAAGTGGAGCGGTGGTGACGCCCTCCAGGGCGGAGCAGACGGCAGAGACGCCCACCTGGGTGGAGCAGATGGAGGAGATGCCCTCCAGTGCGGAGCAGTAGGTGGAGACACCCTCCAGGAATGATCAGACTGCCGAGATGCTCTCCTGAACTGACCTGACTGTTCGTACGTCCTCCATGGTGGAGCCGTTGGCGGAGAAGACCACCTGGGCCTTCCTGGCAGTGACCTTGCCCTCCATGACTGACCAGACAGTTTTAGAGCCTTCCAGGGCGGAGCAGGTGGCGGACCAGGCGGCGGGAGTGGCCTCCAGGGCCGACCAGACAGTTCGAGAGCCCACCAGGGCGGAGCAGACGACTGTAGTACCCTCTGAGGCAGAACAATCAGCGTTGATGTTCTCCTAGACCCCACGGTCCATAGTAATGCCCTCCTGGGCCAACCGGACAGCGACCCTGCCCTCCAGGGCCGAACGGGCTGAGAGTGCGCCCTTTTGGGCGGACCTGACAGTGATAGCACCCTCCAAGACCAAACAGACTGAGATAGCGCCCTTTTAGACTGAACCGACTGTGAAGGCGCCCTCCTGAACCAACCGGACAATGACTCAGGGACCCCCATGGGTTCAGCAGCCACCAATGGGGCCTCTGGAGACTCTACCGCTGGAACCGACATCTCCAGAGGTAGTGCAGCCACTGGTGGACGTGGCGGAGTCTCTAAGACACACATGGGCTCTGGCGGCTCGGGCCACTATGGATCCGGATTGCAGACTAGGTCTGGAGAATCCACCATTCCATATTTGAATAACAGACCAGGTCTGGCGAATTCAGCCACACAAGATCGGGATCACAGACAGGGTCTGGCCACTCTTAACCCAAATCGTAGACCGTCACCTCAGGACTAGGCTCCTTGTACCGTGGAACGGGAGTGGGACCCGTTATTTGCGGGTTAGGAACCGTGAGGACCTTCTGCAGCTCGTCAGGCTGCGTAACTGAGACAGACTGGACATGACACGACCCCTCATATAGCTACGGGGCTGAGCTACGTATAGCTACGTTAGTAAGTGGTTGGGAACCATGAGGGCCTTCAACCGCTCTCCTGGCGGTGTTACTGGTACCGACTGGGTTTTACACAGCCCTCCTGGCTGTGAAGCTGAGCCAGACTGCACACCACACAGCACCTCTCGCTGAGATGTGGTGTCAGAACCCAACGCTAGTGGATCAGAAGTCACTAGTAGGACCGACTGAGCAGGAGACAACACACCAGGCTGTGAAACTGGTACTGACTAGATTAAAAACAGCACCTTAGGCTATAACACTGGGACCAATTGGCTGAACATGGCACTGACGGGGTTAAACACGGCCCCTGTCGCCGTGATACGGGACCGTAACCCAGGACATTCTTATTATGCATTAATGATAAACCACGATTTACTGGCAAACTCAAACAGCTTTGTTACGACAAAGAGGATGCTTGCAGAAGTATTTTGTATAACCAGGCCAGGAACAGACTAAGAAGATCAAAGTGGCAAAAAAAAAAATCTGAAAAGCTGAGAAAAGAGCCCTCAGACAGTGATCCAGCATCAGTATGCACTGGTCTGAGAAACATCACCATGTACATGACACCTCCCCCATAGTCTGTGGAGAATCAACAACTGGTTAAAATTCTTGCTTTTGATTTGAAAAGGCCAGTCTACCATCCCCCCTCCACACTGATTCACTTACACTACCCTGCAGGTCCAAGAATCTCAAGAGTCTTCTCTCCACTGCACCTGCACATAACACCACACTCAATGGCCCCATCAAGGATGTAGACGAGTCTGTTTACAAACAGGAAGTTCAAAAGCTGGATGTCTGGTGCAGTCTTAACTGCCTGGTGCTCAAAAGAGTGGAGATGATAGTGGATCTCAGGAGAAATTCTCCTCACTTATCATCATGGACAGCACTGTGGTTACAGTAGAGCCATTCAAGTTCTAGAGCACCATCATCTCTCAGGACCTGAAGTGGAACACTCACATAGACTCAAGCCCAGAAGAGGTTTTTCTTCTTTCACCAGCTGAGGAAATTCCTCCTGTCACAGGAGCTGCTGAAATAGTTCTACTCTACTATCCTTGAGTGCTTTGTTCATCCATGTCTGTCTGGTTTGGATCTGCTTGCAAATCAGACTTCAAGAGATGCAACAGGCAATCAGGACTGCTGAGAGGATTATCGGTGCCCCTCTGCCCACACTCCAAGATCTTTATATCTCCAGAGTGAGGAAAAGAGCTAAGAAAATCACTTTGGACCCCCATGCAGAGCACTGACCACCACAACAGCCAGGCAAGACAAGAACAGCTTTCCCCCCCCACAGGCTATATTTAGCCACAACAATTAAACATTCTAATTATGTACCGTCCATCAAATCAGGCATATTTTTACACAAAATCAAAAAGGTGTACACTTGTTTACTGCACACTTACATTTTACACATTATACTTCTATTTCTGTATATAGTATATTATTTCACTGCACTATGTCTGTACTTTCCTCTTCACTTAAAGCTCCTGTCGTGAAGTTCCATGTTGGATGGAGGGAATGGAGACGTTATGTCGTGACGACAGATTGGGGTCTTTACTTGGAAGCCCTGATTCGCTCTGATAGAGAGAAAACACCAATGATAATTGGCTAGCAGTATTTGCATGCTGAGCCACTCCCTGCTGAGCAGGTATAAATAGGCAGCAGGTGCATCCACTCATCAGATATTGCTAAGGAGCCGAGAGCCAGGTCCCTGGGCCCCCAGCGATGGGTCAAGGCTGTGTCAAAGGGAGGAGATTTCCTATCCAGTTACTGACCAGACTCAACCCTGCTTAGCTTCCATGGGCAACCAGTCTAGGGTTGCAGGGTGATATGGCTGTGGCTATATCTTAAACTAATAACTACTGATATTTAAGTAATTTTTATTGTACTTAATATTTACTTGTTTTTCAATTAGAGGGTTGACCCTGCGTGTAGCCACGAAACCTGTACAACCTGACAAAATACATACAGTAGTGCATAGGCCCATTTGAGCAGCTTTTGTGAACAAAGCCTATGTCACTTCAAGTGTTGGGGAAAATTACTTTTAATAGTAATGTATTACAATATTGCGTTACTCCCTTAAAAAAGTAACTTTTTATGGAAAGTAATGCATAATGTTCATTTCGCGTTACTTTCTTGTTCATTTTAAAAATGGGCAGAGCTTGAGTGTTTTTTTTTTTATATAACAAGTTCTATAGCTACATTGAATACATTGCATGTTGTAAAAGAATATTGTTTGAGTTATTAGTCTAAAACCCACACTATGTTTAGTTTCTAATGTGACCACGCTCATGAGATACGTTGGCATTGTTAGGACAATCTTCACGTGAGACACGCGCGACATGTACACGCCCACAACAGCTCGAATGTTCAGTGCGAAAGATGAGAGAAAACACAGCTTACTTCAGCAAAGACGCATTATAACATAACAGAGGAAAGGAATAACAACTTACCTGAAGAAGCGGCGTGCGAGCTGGTCCAGACACACAACGTTCACTCTCATGTAAGTACTGTTTGTTTTTGTATTAGTTTGCGTGTGATAGTGTCAAAACCTGAACACATTTACTGGTTTTGTTTATCACCGAACTAAAATACCTGACTGAAAACCTTTTGAATTTGAGTGAAACATTTTGGATATGACAGACTATATGCTGTACACAATAATAAATTGTTTCTCAGATAAAAAATATATATATTTACACTAATACAAAGCATGTGCAAAATCATACTATATGTGTACTACATATACTAATATCAACATGCTTACATGTGTTTTTTGTGTGTTTGTTTTGTTTTGTAGTGCTCAAGAAACATGCACCATGGATGGATCCTGAATTGTACTGATTTTCTCTGGTAAAACAAGCTATCTGAACACTGATGGTGGTTATTTTTTCTTGATTTCATGGAAAGTAGCAGCAAACACTGAAATACCAGGTATTTACAGTGTTCACTTGTCTTCAGGGTTGACTCAAAGTCTGTTCACATCTCTGTAGTTACATCAGTGAGCTTAATAATGTGTATTTGACCTTTATTAGGTATATTTTAATGATACTGTGTTGTGAATAAAATACAAATCATTTTTTAAAACTTCTCACATTCTTCATTAGAGGAGTAGTCTTTGTCTCTTCAGCTGTAAATCACTGAATATTAATGGTCATTCACACCCCCTTCACAAACAAGCTTTCAGCCTCAAAACATGCATTTTAAAATTTAAAACACTTTATTGTTAGTAGTAATACAAGTCACAGAATGTCAAATAAGATATTTATGGCTTGATTTATCGTTTTAACGTTTTATTAGGGGTCATAAAAAAAACTGTCCAATATCCAGTACACCTGGTCCAACATCGAGACTGTACACTTCCAAAAAACATCCGGTCATAAATTCCGGAATGTTAATGAGTTGTGCTATTTATTACATCAGTTGTAGAAACAAGACAAAGTCTTAAAAGTTGTTTATGTTGTTTTTATTATTAATTATATTGTGCTTGTGAAACTGTGTGGCTGCGT
The DNA here is from genome assembly GCA_032357475.1 of Enteromius thamalakanensis. Taxonomy (NCBI): domain Eukaryota; kingdom Metazoa; phylum Chordata; class Actinopteri; order Cypriniformes; family Cyprinidae; genus Enteromius; species Enteromius thamalakanensis. The sequence continues at coordinate 15,893,188 of JAUCMT010000068.1, forward strand.
GGTGTGGCTTCAGCTGTTTGGGATGAGTGCTTGGACTATGGCCTCCTCCTCCCCCTCCACCCCATTCCTCCTCCGCAGGACTGCTAGAGATGTTATCTGTAATGGTAGAGAGAGAGAAAATGAATAAAGGTTTTTAAAGAGTAGCGGTCAAATAGCAATAATCAATAGATGTTTATAACAAGCTTAATCAGTGAATTTAAAAGAAAAGGATGCTAAATCTGACCTGAGTTTTTCATTAACAATTCATCGTTTAGCAGACTCTTTCATTATTTTATATTTTAGACCACTAGACAGTATAGGATTTACAGTTGAGATATGCGGAGTAGCCAAAAGTATAAATTATTACTTAATAAATTTAATGTTCAATCAGTTTAGGCAACATTTTCCCATTTCTGTGGCTCAAAAACTGTTTTGAATCAACTAAATTATTTTCTTTGGTACGGTTTCTGTTGTCATAAAATGGGTAAATACGAAATAGTGACTGAGTATCATCTTATTATAACTACATAGTCTGCACTATCATGATGTAAATCTTAGCAGTAATCCGATTTATAATTGACTCATCGTCTGATAATATCAATCGGTGTACGCATTAGATAGTGAAAATGTATGTACCCTAAAGTCAATGTTAATGATCAAATGTTTTAAATTAATGTTTTAGAATGTCGTCTCCTGGTGTTATGAATTAGGACGTGAGGCGTTCGAATTCAGATGCAAGGGGTTTATTCAAGCTCAGAGTCATAACATGCATAAAGTGTATCGCCGGCAAGCAGATTCAATGAGGGCATATCCAGAGGCAGAAACGTATACAA
>JAUCMT010000068.1:15902857-15938435 GCA_032357475.1 Enteromius thamalakanensis
TTATGGTTGAGAAATGAACATTCAATGCACGAGCAACAGATCTGGTTGACATTCCTGCTGTCAGCATGCCAATTGCAATTAATAGTGACTAGTAGGAACAATAGTAGTGTAACAACAGTAGGCTACTGTAAACATCAGGACTTGTGCTGCATCCTTTAGGATGTGCTTTTGAAGCAGCTTAGAGTTAGAGACAAAATCTGTTGCTTTCATCCTCTCTGACATTAGGCCAAAACCTTGTTCTTCAGACATCTTTAACAGGGGGTTATGACAATTTTCATGACAATGAAATGTGCGGGTCATCAACTGCAAAAATTACATTAATTTCAAGTAGCCACTTGGTAAATTTCTAACTTTTACTAACTATTTCCCACCATACTTTTATACTCTTTGATAAATGATTTTTCAAATGTTCTTAAAATTGTTCTTAAAGGAAGCATTGGCCAACCAAAGATCCTTTCAGTGTTCAGATAGCAAAATAATTTTTTCTTAGTGAGTAGCTTTTTAATAAACTGAAGAAAAATGTTTCACTATTATGTGAAACTAAAGGGGCAACAGATGTAAAAAGTACGATGTTTAGAAGCGTAGGATCATTATTGATACAGCAGGTGAGAAATTTAATAAAATGATTAATAAAAGCACAAACGTACATTTGCATCTCCAAAAACATGAGAAAAAGGAAACACTTTGAGAGACGAAGTGGGTGTGGGCGACTCCAGAGCAAATGGCATGATCATTAGAACTGAAGATCAAAGTCTTTTCTTTTTTTCAATAAACACCACTTCTTTGGGAGGGACTGCTAACAGGCTCATATTAACCACAGCAGCTTCTCTGAGTCTCATCTGACGCTGTGTTATCTCTCTGCCTACCCGAGCAGCACAGAGCGAGATGGGCGGATGGCAGTAAAGGTCAGTTAGCAGATCGTGAGAAACCCCAAAAAACAGATAATGTGTAAACCCCAGAAACAGACACAAACACTGGAAGAGGAAGACACCAGCAAAGATGCACAGAGCGGGCGAAAACAGAAAGTGAAAGCGCTTGAAAGAGCTTGATAAATATAGATTTAGAGGAAACTAAAAAGTAGAACGCGCTCTTGCAGTGGTCAATGGTTTGTATTCAGTTTAGATGTTTTAGTGCATGGAGATTTTAAGTGATTACGGTATAGTTGATGCATAAATTTCACATACAACGCAGTGTATGTTCAAATAAAGCTGTTGTAAAACTTCACAAACGCGATGACAGTACTAGTTTTTGAATGAACAAGAACTGCGGAGACTGCTCTAGCACGCGCTAAAATTCCCTTACTTTCATTTCCTCAATCTCTCTGACGTTTGATTCATTAAGTGTTTGAACGACACATTTAGCGCTTCATAAACATGTATACTGTACACACACCTCATGGCCAAAAGGATGTGGATGGAAAGATCTAAATAATGGGTTTGGCAAGGCCCGGTGAATCTTAATGCTGCAGGACACAACTTTGCAGCAACAGTTTGTGAATGGCATTTTTACTAGCGAGGTCTATAAAAAATTAATCAATTAAAAAGGATTTAATGAGTTTAAAGTGAAGAACTTGACTGACATCCATAAAGCACTATGAACTGGAAATCTGATTGTAAGCCAGATCGTATTGTGTCCTAATGGTCATGTCTGAAAGGGAGCCAATCAATCCTCTCTAGCATATTAGAGGGACGATCATTGAGAGGCTAGCAATAGCAAGCTAGCTTTGAAAGCCCCTCCTGGTGAATCAAGCTCCAAAGCCACACCTCCTCCACAACACATAAACAGACCAGAGGCTAACCGGCAAAACAATGAGAGATGGCTTTGGTGGTGGGTTAAATGGGTTGGACGTTTTTCAAATACATTAAAAAAAGCATGTCAATTCCAAACCTTTGAACAGCACCATTACATATCAAATACTGACAAAACGTGTATTTTGAGCTAGACGCTGTGATATCACACTGATGTGAGCTGTACATGTTTCACTAAACTGAACCCCAGCTCATAAGAGTCTTTTATTTGATTGCACATTTGTCCCACAAGACATACTGACTGGCCCTGACAGTGCAATATGGACAAAATAATCATATTGCAATTTTTTTGAACTAATATTGCGATTGCAATTTTATTTGCGATTTTTTGCAAAAACTGTTTTTGCTTTTTCAAACAAGCTTCATACATACATTCTAAATGTATTCAGTGCATATGAAGTGCATAACAAAACATTTTACAATGAATGAAATAACATTTACTGACAATGTGCGCATGCATCATATCTGTGCACATATGATAGGTAATTGCATCGTTAATTTTTTTGTGCCGTTTCTGAATAAAAAATTCTGAATAAAAATCTAAATAAATTAATAGATAAAATTGCAGCCTTGTGCAATTTAGAAATTGCATGTGCTTAAATTGCGATTTTTTTTTTGCGTTTGAGATTAATTGCGCAGCCCTACTTGTCATCTAAATGCATTTCTTCTCAGTCTTTAGCAGGGATGGTTCTAGGTGTATGCTTACTTAAAGCAGACCAAATGAAGTCATTTAAAGTCTTTCATTGGAAAAGTTGCTGACTTCATGACCTATAGCAGGGATGTCCAAACTCAGTCCTGGATGGCCGGTGTCCAACAGAGTTTAGCACAAACTCGCCTCAACACCCCTGCAAGGAAGCTTCTAGTATGCCTAGTAAGAACTTAATTAGCTGCTTCATGTGTGTTTAATTAGGGTTGGAGCAAAACTCTGAAGAACACCGGCCCTCCAGGACCGAGTTTGGACAGCCCTGACCTACAGCATCGGTCTTAAGCTCAATTAAGCCCCACTCTGTACTGATTAGGTCCAACCAGCTCTAAACCACACCTGCTTGGAAGTTTCTATTGATCCTAAAGACCTTGATTAGCTGGATCAGGTGTGTTTGAGTAGGATTGGAGCAAAACTGTGGCTCTCCAGGAATTGAGTTTGAGACCAATGACCTATAGCATGATCAATACCATAAGCTTGCCCTTCTATATGCATCACAACATTAGTACATGACCACCGATGTTAGTTAACAAATGCGAACCATTAGGTGTACGATCCAGAAAAACAAGCCAAATGTGCTGCACATACCTTTCGCTCTCGCATTTCCAGCTGCTCGTTAAAGAAGCGCTTTCCAAGAACATGCACAAATATATCTGTAACCAAATAAAAAAGCACAACTCTGCCCTCTACGTTGGTTTACAGACCTTCTTTCAGCTCCCTCTGCCTCTTTCCCTCTCCTTCTGTACACAGTGTGCCGGTCAACATGTTGAACGTATTCCCTGCACAGCACTCATGTCCCAGCCAGCCCTCTTAAACTCTGCAACAAGAGGGCATCAACCGCACAAACTTTGGCAACACAGGTCATCCTAGGTTGTACAGTCCAGCTAAACAAATACACGGTGTGCCAACAGGGCTAAATGCTCAAACGCACCTCCAGTTCACTTATTTATGAAATGTGAAATTTTAACAGACCTGAGGTTTACCAGAGTTTCCCTTTTAATCCCACACCAAATCCTCGACATTCCTGATTTCTCACAGGCAGGGTTGGCCGAACAATTTTGCCAAACATGTGTTTGACTTCCAGTCGTGGGAAGAGACACTAACTAAAGGCGTCTTTACTCAAAGAAACAAAACTCAAAAACGCCTCAAAAATGCCTCATTCAAGCCAGCCTAAATTACCCCTGCTCAGACCCTGATATCAAAGTATACAGCTTGTAATTGCTGTGTAAATACATTTAAGCCAACTCCGAGCATTATCTTCTGTGCCTCCTTTGCAGTGCTGCTTGAGCCATACAAACTTACGATGCACATATAGCACAAAAACATTTCTGAAGTGGCATTTAATGTCTTAACCCAGACCAATTAACGCGGCTCAGAGGTGGTATAACTGTGTTAAGACACCTTTAATTAAAAGAGAAAGGAAACGATCTGCCCCTTTTTCTACAGATGTAAAAATAGCAACAACATAACATTAACAGCTAAAGGTCAATTTATAGCACATTAAACGTAATTATCCAGTGTGTAAATGTAAGTAGGGAAATAAGCAATGAAAAGCACTCAAGTTAATACATTTAAATAATAAATGAAACTTTTAAATAATACATTTTTTACCCTTTATGTATCCTAACTAAACGAAACCAAATGGGTCGGCTTAAGCCATATACTGTTTTCTTTCTGCAAACACCCACCAATTTGTATGTTTGCCCCTCAATTTGTCAGTTTACTCTTTGTTGTCATGACAGGCCAGCTGCTTCCAAGCTTGTGTGGTCGCAAGTAATCACCTCTGATGCTAAATTACTGCCAACTGAAAACACATCTTAAAGGAAAGCTAGTACAGCGTTAGATCAATGAGTGACTGACACTGGTCAAGTACATAAACACTCTACTTAAGCGGCTCGTAAGTGCTCATCGAGAACCACATTTCTCCCGCCTAGCAAATGCAAACACAAACAAAAGCCTCCTCCACTTGAGCTACTGTAAAACACAAGACACAAGACTTGTGTAATATCTTCCAAACTAAGTTGAAAATCTAACTTTATGGCATCACCGTCTGATGCATTGTAATGCATTGTAACATTTTTACCAAATGCAACCCAACTACCAGTGTATTATGTATTTCCAGTAGGCTTAATCGCAACAAAATGTGACTAAGCAGATTGCCTGTTTCTTGTCATTTATTAATGTATACACAGGAATAGGAAGTCTTGCATTAAATCCTTTCCCAAACTTCAAAAAATGATTCATATTGAACAGATATCCGCTGTTAATGGTTGGTAATTACTAATGATAGGATACTTGCATTCAGTCATTTGACAGTGTGGGTTCAGCTAGGAAAACATTTATATTAAAGTGATTACTGGATCACACAATGATGCTATTTGATGACTACTGTCTTCAGTTAGGCTACTCACTAAACCGGGAAGGCTAGGATTTACCAATAATCTAACTTCTGATTGAAACAAAATAACCAATGTGCAAAATAGCAAATAAAAGCCAGGCCAATAAGTGCAACACACGACTGAGAACACATTTTACAAAGAGCCCAGTTTGAATAAAATGATATCCATTCGCAGCTGAACAAACCCAAAAAAACAATCAGAATTTTCTGCACAACCCTTGTTGATCAATTTAATTTATACTTTGCCTCCGTAGTTGGGTGAAAAGTGGGACTAAATTACCAGGGCCCCTGAGGAGTGAAATTTTATTTTCCTTTAAATATAATTTTAAGATCACAATAAATGTTTATTAATGTAAATGCTAATATTTTTGGGTAAATGCATAGGTTGATTGATGTATTAAATGGTGTCGTACCGTAGGTAGTAGTGAACCTCGAGCTTACAGGGGCTCATGGCCACTGCTTGTGCATAGGGACCAGAATTTGGTGCTACTCCCCTGACTATGCCTTTTGGTTACAAAGAGTCATAAGGCAATATGATACATTACAATACTACTTATAACTACCACTGGGAAGATAGCAATCACAATCTAATAGTTTAATCAAGGGTGCAGTTAAAGATATAGCTATCAAATACAAAATTACCACAAAACACACTACTTTTTTATCTGTTATTGGATATAATACGTCTAAAATAGATACAAAATTACCCAGCTGTGTACATTTTAAGTGCATGCTAGAAAAAAATGTCTTCCCATTAATAACATCGGATCACAACGCACATAGGTTCCAAAGCCTATATGCACAAAAGCGCACCCATGCACACACTTGACACTGCTGAACGGAAACTAACAAATTGCATGACGGGAGATAAAAGAATCTGCTGTGGAAGATAATATCAAAGGGGAAAATAGAGAACATGCCTTCAACTTTCTTACTAGGGCAACTGCAACTGTCGTGTGTGTCAGGGACTAATAAACTCAGATCGGCAAATTATAAAATACCTGTCGCCTTTAACATAACGGTTAACGCTCGTCGAAACGAGCGTGCGCGCGCTCCTTTCTCGTAATCTTCTTGTTTCTTTGCAGTGGCAGTCGCGTGGCCAAAATGTATGTGACACCTCAAAACGGAAGGACACTAAACAATTCTGCAAGAGGTATGGCTTTAATAACACACTCCTGCTTTATTTAAATATCCAGCCACAATCGTACTGTATCATGTCTCAATGTTTCAATCATTAGCTCTTAACGTACTAAACTTTCACCCACTAAAACCAAATTGTCTCTTTAACCTCGAGCCCAAGAAAAGTGCGGCTTGCTGACAGCTCCGCGCTATGGCTCAATTTGTCCCCTAATAACGCTAAAATCAGTCTGGCGAAAACTTTACGCGCGGAGCGTGCGCTTCTTTTCCGCCGAGCTCTTAATGGGTCACTATTAACTTCAAACGCAAACCGGTCAAAGGCGTAGAGGCACGGAGCAACGTTTGCTGGACTGGAATGGAGTTGGAAATGTGAGCTGGACTGTCCGTGAGATTTGACAGGCGTGCTGGAGGGGGGCTGGACTCTCTGCCTGTTGATCCGATAAAAAAAACAGGGTGCAAGAGCTTGGGGCTTGCGAAACACCGGTGGTAAACGCGCACTGTCTGAACTGAACGGGAACCTTTTTAATAAGATTCTATTGGACATGTCATATATTTCAGAAGCACTAAGAACAACGTAAACAGCTTCAGTTCAGGGTGAAAAGTCCAGCACAGTGGAGCCTCAGTAAGATCAACCGTGGACATTTGTTTATAAACAACTATGCAGTTAAAACAACAACCTTTAGCATCGACAAACCACATTTAAGACAAACTAAAAGCGCATAGACGCGTGAAACATACCTCGGCAGGTCTTCTCAATCCGCTGTCGTTTCGCATAAAAGTGCAGCAAAGCTCCAGATAGCGCCTACGACCCAGAAAGGCAACCTTTCTGCCCCGTCTATCTCAACCAGCAGTGGGTTACGCAGTTTTTCATGTGCTTCCACCCCTCCTCTTGCTCTCTCTCTCGCTCGCTCGTTCGCTCTTGGCGATGTCCGATTCGTGAATGAATAGTTCATTTGAGTCGACTCGCATTTGGTGAATCACCTGAATCCTTAACGGGTCCGAGCAGTTCAACAGTCAATAAAACAATTAACTGAGACGCTGTCGGACCTGTCCGATTCGTAGTGAACCGAGAAATAGCCTAATTGTAACAAGAGGAGCGAAAAATAATTTTAAAAGAGAACAGTAAATGTTACAAACATATAGGCTGCGTATGACAGTTTGACACAGGTTCAAAAATATGGTTTTATCAAAATGTCAAAAATAAATTTGCCAAGAAACATTAACATATAACTACTAATTATTAATTGTAATTAGCTACTTTGTTTTTATGAGCTGAATAAAGCCACCAACAAACTGAACTGAGGAATTCATTTAAAAAAGAATACTTTGTTTAAAAGACTTTTAACCACTTGTTTAAAAAACAATTTATTAATAAAACTGTAAGTAATATACTTACAGTAAGTAAGTAAATTATATATAAGTACGACATACAAATTGCTGTACCGGGGCGATTTAACACGTAAAATATCAAGTTGAGACCACGTGATAGCGCAATTACGTCATGACGCAAAGAATCACTGTTCTTTTAAACGAACTTTTCAAGAGAGCCGACTCTGAGTCGGACTTCTCATCATCTTTCGCACTTCTAACCGCCCGCTTCCGGTGTTGTTTCACTTGTGAGAGAGTCAAGAAGTTTATGCAAGGTAAGGTAAACGTAAGGTAGTTCGCTGTAGTTGTTTAAATAGCCGCGCGCAGTTTAAAGGGCTAATTATAATTTTGCTGTCTTAATATATGCGTTGCGTGCGGGGGTGGGGCTTGTGGAATAAAAAGACTGTTAGCGGAGCGCGAGGACTGCTGATTGGGCATGAGCGATTACGCGTGACTTGAGGCCAGAGGCATAACGCGGAAAAACTGTTTACTTTGAGCTGCTGAAGACATAACGACATGAAGATAACATTTTGAGTAGCCTACAGCTGTTCTACTGCTGGCAGGGGTTCTCACGGATGCAGAAAACATATACATTCAAATTAAGTTGTGCATTGTTAAATGTAGATGAAGTATTACTAGTGATGGGAACGTCACAATGCATGCAGTTTTTTAAATGTTGCACAGAGCTGAAATGACTACAACTGTGAAATAATGGTTCATTTGAACCTCTTCTTGATTAAGACTTGGAATTAATTATAAGTGTATACAATTACTATACAGTAATTACAAACCTATAGAAAGTTAATGGGATTTTATGGGTCAGAAAGTGAACCGGTTATGAATGAAACAGTGTGTGTGTGTACATATATATATATATATATATGTATGTATGTGTGTGTGTCCTTTGAGCTTTAGCAAATACGTTACTAATTTAGCAAGTGTGGGTTAAATGTTCTATGATATAGTCTACGTATCATGCAAATATAATACTATTATAATAGCCAGAGGTAAATCCAGTGGTGTTGTTTATGTAGATAGGTAACGTAGGCGTTGGCACTAAGCAGACTTCTTCATCTTCACCTGCGAGCTCCAGGCTGGACATGCACACGACATGCGAATGGAGGCAAGCTGTAAACAAAAGACTGCGGTCAAAGCATGTTTTACGGGTTAGACGAGGTGATAGAGAGCATATATGTAGTGACACGCTTCTGATAGTTGAGTAAAATCGCACGAAAGTCTTATTAGTAGTAGGTAGTAATGTTGCAGCTTGCAAATAGCCTACGGTAAAGGAGCGTACATTTTTTCCACTTGATGTGTCTTTTCTGCCCATTCTCTCTGCAGACTCACTCTTTATGGGTTTTAATTAAAATTGTTGCAGTTATTGCATTATCTCATAAACTGGGTAATTAAATGAGTGCTCGTTGCAGCTGTATTGAATAAGGTTACGTTGCCCCCTGCTGGTTAGATAAAACTACTACATTCACAGCCATGGGGCTTAAAGTGGATTTTTTTTTTTTTTTTTTTATTTAAAGTAATACACCAAAAGTTTATACAAATATCAACTGCATGTGTGTGGTCAAAGTAAATTACTGAGACGAGAGCGATGGGCTCAAACATACAGGTGCAGCTGATAAACAACCTGCACTGGATGGATGCCTTCTTGGCAAAAGGAAAACTTTGATTCAGCTTATTCTCTCTCAGAGACACCACAGAAGGAGGATTTGTAGAATCAGAGGGCATAGATTTAGATTTTATTGACGATAAGGTGATGTGTTTGTGTCCAATATTTATTTCTAGAAGTGTATATTTGTGCAAGGTATATTTATACATGTATCTGTTTATCCAAGATGTAGTTGAGTTTGTTTCTTTGTCAAAACAGGCTGGGAGAAATGTAGCATTACATCACTTGCTCACCACTGGATCCTCTGAAGTGAATGGGTGCCGTCAGTATGAGAGTCCAAACAGCTGATGAAAACATCACAATGACTCCAGTCCATCAGTTAATGTCTTGTGAACGGAAAAGATGCATGTCATTGAGATGTTTTTAACTCTTGCTTTTCCTATATAACTATATATTCATTAACAACACAATGCAGAACTTGGAATAGAGTAATGAAAACCAATGTATTAAATGTAATAAATCAGTGCAGCTTTAGGAGAGGGCTTGCTAGTTATAAAATATACTTGAACCATAATCCTGCATTATGGATTAGAGATTGGAAAAAAATCTTTCCTTTCCCATTTACAAAAGCATAATAGAGTTTAAACTGATTTGTTCTCAGTCCTCCTGAGTCACCGCTCTGCACAAGTGCAAACATTTGAATGTATAAACGTCATTACTGCAAACCTAACAAACAGTCGGACGTCTGATCAAAGAACCTTGACAAAAGGTCAATGCGCTGTGTCCAATTCGGGGGCTCTCTATCTCTATTTAACCTTTAGAGCGGAATGGCGGGGGTAATGACAAGTAGACAGAGAGAGATAAACACTAAGTAATTACCATTGCGTGAAGGCAGATGAGATTCATTTAGGAAGAATGACCTTTAAATATCCACTGAAACATAATCACATAATTTTGTTCCTCTGGGTGATAAAATGCCCCCACAGAACCACTATTCCAGGCCATTTATTACAGGAAGACCATGTAAATGCCAGTGCTGATTTTGCTAACTGTAGTCTATGCCATGTTTATTTATTTGTTCTCTCTCACGGCATTCAAATGTGAAGTCAGACACGGTGCTATATAAATGTATATCAAACAGAGTCAGAGTCAGATCAAACAGAACAGCAACATACTAGTATTCAAAAGTTTAAAGTGGGTAGGGCTGCATCTGACAGATCAAAAATTGTAATGTTTTAAAATGGGATGTTTTCGTTTGATGGCAAAAGCTAAATTCTCAGCATCGATACTCGAGTTTTTAATGTCACGATTATTTAAAAATCATATATGCTGATTTGATGCTTATATATTATCATCTAGGTAGATCATATATGATATATAAAAGTTATATTAAATATATATAAAAGCTGTGCTCCTTAATATCTATGTTTTTTTAAGAATTCTGTTGAATGCAAAATACTTATTTGAAAGTCAGATTTCTTAATACATTTTCTTTTCTTTTTAATTTCTTAAAAAATAAGTTTTCTTTCCCCCCCAGATAACTGAAGAAATGCATCGAGGACACAACTAGCTGGTAACTGTTTCTCATCAAGAATTCATTGTACAATAAAGTGAATATACATAGTGCAGTGTGTATATATATATAGATATATATATATAGATATATAGTATACACACCATAAAGTGAGAGTGGAAGGACAGATACACAAAGTGAGAAACAAACTTTGACAGACGTTTAAAAAGCAGTTACACAATGAAGACAAGGAAAAATAATTTTCCATCAAATTTCTGTTTAAGCCACTACAACAACTGAGATCAGTGAATTAAAGAATGATTTTATAAATATGTGTGCGTATTTGTGTGTATGTGCATGTACAGGTGTCTGTGTCTCTGAAATTCACCATCTGAATATGTTACAATAAGAGTCCTGTTGTCTCTGTGCAAGAGGGCTTGGATAAACATCATACTGGATTACACAGTAACATGGTGGAAATATCACATCTGCATAATGTATATTCATATGTATTTATCTTCTTCCATTCACTTCCCAAAGACATCCAATAGAAGAGTAAAATATTTTTTGCCCACATTAAAATACAGTATATTCACGTAAACCAGAAGCTGAAAGGAACGTTGTAGACCTGCATGCATGCACTTTACATCTTATGATCTCGTTATAAATGATACTTCTGTACCAATCCTTTCCATCAATACTTCAGTGAAGTACACACCCCTTCATACTTTTTTTTCCCCAAAGATCAATATAAAGAACTCACTGGCCCTATGCTATGCTAAGCTGACAGATCAAAACATGTTTTATGTTTGCTAACATCAGTGGACATTCAATCAAACACAAGTCAAAGGCTATTTGTTACAAAAATAAAATCATATGGCTACCATACAGTCATGGCCAAATGTCTGCAATTATACATGTTAAGGAGCCTTAATTCTCACACTTTCATTGACAAAGGTAAAAAAAATAAATTGAATGAGCTCAATTGCATATTAATACATATGCATAAGGATGCAAGGTTAAAATTGTAGCATGCTTGCACACTTTTGGCTATGACTGTAAATACAGAGACAAAACAAATGGTTCGGAGAGAAAAAGCAGCTGTAGCACCTAAGCGTTATGTACATAATTATTCAATGAAAATTAAAAAAAGAAAACTAACTAAAAAAAAACTAAAATGTTAGAAAACTAAGCATTTCGGCATGTGTCCATGTCTGAGACTGTCGAGGCTGCAAACCCTTCTCTCATTGGTGAGGGATGATCGGAGCTCAACTCCATGTCCAGAGTGAGCGATTCTGGAGGGGAAATAAAAACATAAGATTAGGAGACCCTAAAACATCTGCAATGGATATTGATGAAGCTGTTTTGTGACTTACCCAGTGGTCCAGGGTTGGCCTCGGCAGCTTCATTGTGCATGAGGGAGTCAAGCGTACGAGGAGACATTGGGAACAAATCGCTGGTGTTGCCAGAGTTAGTCCTGCGAAAGAAAGAGTCACACATCAGACACGACACACACGAGCTACAAATGAACATTGAGTATGTACGGCTGTATGTGAAGCTGGTATTATTTAAAGTCATACACATGAGCATCGGGGAACTTAAATAGATAATTCATCCCAAAATTAAACTTCTGTCCTTTTGCCATTCCAACCCTGTAAGGCTTTCTTTTTACTGTGAGACATAAGAGAGACTTTACAGGTAAATCAAATGGCTCCAATATTGTCAGAAGTTTGGAACCACATGAAGGGAGTGAATGAATATATCTTGTGTGTTTTTAGTATGGGAGCGGGAAAGGCCAACAAAGTGAGATTCAAGAGCCATATTTTGATTATGTTGGGAGTAAATCATGACAGAAGTTTGATTCTGGGGTGAACTGTCCCAGAGAACCCGTCTCAGTCAGGTGTTAGAGGATGTTGAAACGGCAGATTCAACACAGTGCACTGGAAATGTATGTTACTATATGGCTGAACATGCAGTGATGTGGTTCCTTGTCTGTAACCTGAGCTATAAATGCTATGATAGATCACTTTATATCACAACATGGAAAAACTACTGTATTTCTTAAATTACATTCATATGTGAATGCTTTGTGAGAACGCACAGCTACTTTTGAATGGCATTAACAGAGAAACATGCTGACATGCACTTAAATCTGACCCAGTTAATGGCTTTCTGCTTGGCTGGCCATTAGTTTAACCCTGGGGAATGATTTACTAGAGGTCGAAGTTTGCCTGTGCCTGTTTGTTAACACTCCAAACCACTCTAACGGGTAGTTTGTTTTGGGTAAACTCTTGTTTGTGTTGAGACCAGCGACCAGTGTAGGAAGGGTGAACAAATAAAACCACTTCAAAGAAGCTGAAGTCTCGATCCTAGTCTGTACTAAAACACAGTGGTTCAGAAGTTTGATCCCGTGGCAATGGGAAAGGCAAGAGTTCTAGATACTTGTGGGTAAGTTACATGATCACCGATACTGCAAATACATCAAACTGAAGTATATTCTGACTGCTCAAAGGCATTTACAAGTAGTTGTTCATGTCTAGTATGTCAGGTTGCTGGTAAATTAAGCCAGGCTTTATTGATTTTTCTATAGAATCAATACCTTAAAGTTTGTATTTATTTGTGTCTTAAGCAATACTGAAATTGTTGTTTTGCTGTAATTTTAGTTTGCAGAGGGATGAATTGAATGTCAAGATGGAAGCTGCCCAAGAATCAATCTTAAAAATATATTGGACACATTACATATTGAAAAGAGTTATAATCTGTTTCTGTTTGCAGAATGAGACATGGTACGAGCTGTTAGGAAGCCCTTTTCTGCTGAAACACTTTCTTTTGCCAGGACCAATCTGGAGAACTCGCAGTCCAAGATGAAGAGCACTTTGATAAGACTGCCAATAAAAAGCTGAAGCCAAGAACTTATTTTCCGCCATGGACCATAAAAAGTCCAGACTACCTTTCAAAATCTCAAGCAAAAGCTGCATGATACGGTCCTTTATTATGGGTACTCAATAACAGGGAAAGTACATCTCCAATTTTTACACTACATTTGTTTAGATTTTGTCTGGTTTGTGCAAAATGTCAATTTGGTTAAACAGCTGCAAACCATCTGAGGAAATAGTTGCTGCAAGTGTAAAGGTGTCAGTCTAACAACAAAATATGAATGAATTCTGAATAGTGAGCACAACAGAATGCAGAACATATTCTTGCTGATGAAGTTTAGTTAGGATGGTCAGGTTACTCCTTTTTGTTAGTGCAGATGTCAAACTAAGCATTGTTTTTCCATTTACAGACAGCCATTCAGAAGTAGCAGTGTATTCTGAAACTTTTTAAAGCAAAAAAATCACAAATAGCTAATATGATAAAGTTGTATTTTTAGTCTTATGGCAAAAGAGCCATGGGTAATGTAGACTAAAAATACAGTGTGACATGTAGAAACCGTGCCACAGTTAGAGCCGTTTGTTTGGTTGTTGGTCGGTTTTCTCGTTTTTATCTTAATCTTACCACATCCAGGTTATGAAACTCCCAGAATGCCCTGGAGATGACATCTCAACATCGATAAACAGCATCTCTATAAACACTGCCACTAAAACCATTGTATTACTGTGATTAGGGTTACTGTTAATGCTGTTTTGTTGATAAAAAAACAACCACTAGTTGTTTAATGTAATGTAATGTGTATAATGTAAATAGCATTATATGATTTTGACGTCTAACAGGTAATACCATTTAAACAACGTAATGCTTTTTATGCTTTCATATCGGTCATAAATGAGAGATTTGCTGGATTTTGGTTTTCATTATATTTGTGATGCACTGAAAGTTCCTATAGACAATGCTTTTTTACTCCAATCGAGGCCATAATAAGGGTCACAACAGTGACATAAGTCTCGGTTTCATCAGAAACGATTTCCTCCGTATTGTTTAAAATACCATTAAAAACCATTTATATACCACATAATACAAAACAATCCATTCATCGCACTTCTATGAGGGGACATGAGAAAAAAGAAATGAACAGGAGAGAGGTGACCCCTTCATTTCCAAGGTGTGAAAATATTGTGCAAACTGATGCCGAAAAGTTAGCTTGTGAGCTCAGAAGTGAAGTAGAAACATTCCCTTGTCTATAGAGGAACTAGTTCACCGACACAAAGATTTAGAGACAGCAGTTCTAACTTCTACAGTAACATCAAGTTTCAGGGACATCCAGACCTCTTTTTAAAGGGATAAAGTGAGTAAACAGACACCCTTGGTCAAGCTCTAGAGATGTTAAAAGAAATAATCTATGTTAGCAAACACCTACAGGAGTGTGTTTGACCACAAGCGTTCATGTCTCATTCACACACATAAAGCAGCTCCCTAGTGCCTACCCAGGGAAGCCGTTCCCAAGCAGCTCACTGTCCGGGAAGTCCATGAAGACGGAAGGACACCTATGAAGAGAGGTCAGTTTATAGCCTGCCTAACACACACACACACACACACGCACGCACGCTCAAGCTCACATACATACAGTACATAGACCTCTAGTAACCCTCTACAAACACAAAAAGCATTTGGGATTCAAGCAGGACTGAGTTTGAAGCAGCTTTTATTCCATCCAAATGGTTGTGCGTGCAGCCAGACTCGTTAACTTGTGTACAGTTTATTATATACTGTGTTGATTAACATGATATAGTATCACAATGTAAAACTGACTCATTATCTCAACATAACACTCAAAGCTCATTTGGTGTGGTTGTATTCGAATTGAAAGATTAACAAGACAAACATTTTTGCAAGAATGTGGACTGAAAAGCATTAACTGTGCAAAATATCCTTCAACAATATATTAAGGTAAACTTTACATTTTCACTTTTTTCATTTTTTATTATGAAAATTTTAATATATTATAGATATATATATTTTTTTTTTTCAAACTAAGAACTGAAATTCACATGGCTGCACAAGTGTTTATACAACGGTTACCCACAAGTCCTGTGTGCTTTTACATGTAAATGAAGCCTGAGCCTCCTTTTGTCGATCATATGCAAGGCTTATTTTAGAAAACATGGTTTCTCTCTCTTTCTCTCTTCGCGTGCAAAGTTTGTGGTTTAAAGGATGCTGTGAAGGGTCCTTGGTGAATTCAGTAGTGGCTACATCCCTGATCCATGTTGTAAAGAGAACTGAGAGAAGTACTTTGCATGTGCTCCTGCCTAAAGAGTCACCAGAGATTTAAAAGTTTAAAGAGGACAGAGAGAGAAAACAGAGACTCCAGCAAGGTCGAGCATTCACACACATACTAGGAAAGAAAGAAATGCTACTCACGGGGTCACGCAGATGAACTTGGTCTTCAGGTAAGGCTGAATTACTGAAAGAACAACAAATGGTTGTGTTAATAAACAAGAAGTAATATTTGTCAGGTCTTCAGTGAGATAAAAATGATCTGTTAAACAACAAAAACCTGAATGATTTTCTCTTTTTTCCCAATAAATAAATACATAAAGTCTTCTGAAGTGTCACATGATGCTTCAGAAAGCATTCTAATATGCTGTGTTCGAGCAACATTTTATAGCATTATCAATGTTTAGAACATTGCTTAACATTTGTGTGTAAACCATGATATATATATATATTTTTCCAGGCTTCTTTGACAAATAGAGAAAAAAAACTAAACTAAAATGATTTGCATTTTTGGAAATTCACTATCAACCTTTGATCTTACTGATTCTAAACATCTGAACAGTAGCTTAATTTTAATGGTTAACCGTATCTATGTTATTGATTTTGATTGCAGATGTTAAAAGTTTTGGTGGAATTTTCATATTTTTGAATAAAAATTCCAAAAAGAGCATTATAAAAATAATAATAAATGTAATTAAATACTGACTACAGCATGTCTAACCATGCCTAAAGATTAAAGTCATGCTTTTTCATTCGCTCTGATCTTATTCCTAGACAATGTCCTCAGAAGCTGAACCTTTCTGGTAAACCACACCCATTCAGTGCAAATACTAAAATAGTCGTTTCCAAAATAAATGAGAATGAGATCAACTTTGCCAAGTAACAGACAGATGTGCTGCTTTCCAAACCAGAATGAATGATATTCACGCTAACACACTCACCACATCCAGGATCAGGGAATTCGGTGTCCGGCTGGGCTTCTGGGCGGCAGTACTTGCCAAACGCCTCCTCTTTAGGGATTTCGGGGTACAGGTAGACCAGCGGCGAGACAAGGATGTTGGTGGCATCCATGATCTTGTAGCCCATGATGATCTCAGCGAAAGACATGCTGTTGAGCTGCTGCTTAGTGTACGGTTCAACTGACTGGATCTGGGTCTTCCCTGCACATACATACACGAGCACAAATGTTTCACACATTCCGACTACGGTCATTTTCAGTAGTCGAGACAAATATCAGTTTTAAAAAATGTGTATAAAATATCGAGACATTTGTTTACATGGTACCAATCTACTATTCATATTGAGAAGTCTTATGCCAGCGCACACAATATAATGCACACAGAAATTTATTCACCATTGATGTCCTTTTCGACCCAGGTGAAGGTAATGCCTCCCTCTTTGCTGCTTTCACTGAAGCGCAGCAGGAATGTCCCAGGAGGCTTTGGGCTCAGAATTGCCCTCTCTCTTTCTTTACTGATGAAGCCCATAATATACCTGACACACACACACACACACACAAAGGCTTGATATATCCAGCGAAGCAGTGATTGATGTAATGAACTATGAATGCACACAGCAGAGTGCCACAGGAGTTCTCACCCTTCATTCCATAGAGCCAAAATATATTTCTTCACTAGGTCGATAATATTGTCTAGCCACACCCAGAATGAAAAACCTTTTCCTGCCATGTTTTCCTGCAACACACAAACACAAAGCACTTGTTTAGGATAGAAACTGGTTGAGCTGGTCTGATCTGCTCTAAATTTAACACAGAACAGGGAACAAAACTTTGTTACAGCAACGTACTTTGCAGAACTTGGCCCATGTGATCTGGCAACCAGAGTAGTTTACACAAGGACCTACACAAAAGACAGAAATACACAATTAAACAGATTCATAGCAAATTCATTTTAATACATTGTTAACAATAATATAACTTAGCTTAAGAAGCAATCACTTATCAATATCCAATAACAAACAAGTAACCATAGTACTGATAAAAAACATTAGGAATCTTTTAATTT
Organism: Enteromius thamalakanensis; assembly: GCA_032357475.1. Lineage (NCBI taxonomy): Eukaryota > Metazoa > Chordata > Actinopteri > Cypriniformes > Cyprinidae > Enteromius > Enteromius thamalakanensis. The sequence goes on from JAUCMT010000068.1 coordinate 15,920,584, forward strand.
AATCAGTTGTCTACTATAATTTAAAACTGCACATTCAGATCAAATGTGTTTTACACAAAGAGTATTACACAAGTCACAAACTGGTTTCTCTTCCCCTTTCGATAAATATGAACGAGTGAGTCTTGAATGTCCACTTCGACATCTTCTTCAAAACAGTCATTTTCGTTTACTACTGGATAGTTTGTTTATTGATTGATTATAAACGTACAGATTCAATGTAGGTTTTACATCAGAAACTGGAATATTACATTCTGTTATTTACAACTTTGTTCATTGCCGACCAATGCAATAGGCCAGGCATCCCAAAATATTTTAGTTTCTTTAAAGAGCTGAATTCTTCTAGAATGCTAATAATTGTAGGATGTTCAGTGTTTTAAAGACTCAAGTGCTTGTAAGCAGGACATCAAATTTGTGCAACTTTAAAAAACTGACATTGTTCCTTTTCTATTTGTTCTAGAGCTAAACGCAATGCACTAGATTCAGCTGTGAAAACAGAGCTTTGTCTAGGGCTACTCCTGCCATTACGTTTTTTGAACCAATCACTTCTGCAGCAGACACATGTCCATCTGTCTTTGATCCAAAATGAAAACATGTGTTGCCACCAAAATATTAGGCATCAGAAAGGCAGCAAATCAGTATATTAGTGATTTCTGAAGGATCATGTGACAGTAAAGACAGCAATAAATTACTTATTTAAAATATTTTCAAATGGAAAGCAACTATCAAATCTCGCCGACCCAAACTTATGCAAGATTCAAAAGATGTAGATGTAAGATGTGATTAATACTACCAAAAAACCTCTGAACAGAAAAAAAATTGCTTGTATTTTCCAGTTATTAATATTTTTTAATATCACAAATTAGTAAATCAGCATAATTTGAGAGAACTGTTTATATATTTATACATTTTGTATTTTTTTGAGAGTGTCCTCCAACTTGTTTATTTATAGGCTAAAAAAAGAGATATTACTACTACTACATACTAGATATTCAATATTTTTCAACATCACTGAATATTCTGACACACATACCCAGAAGTTTCTCTGCCAGTGTGGTGAGCTGCTCGATGGTGAGTCCTCTCTTGGTTGTGGATGAAAACTGCCAGCTGAGCACCTCAGCCACCTGATCCCACGTTCCTATGGGAGGCTTGGTGAAGAAATTCACATTCTGTCAAGACAGAGAGGAAGAACTCTTAGTAACTTACACAAGCTCCTGAGATATCAGTAAGTACGGCTCGCTGCGGATTCATTTCAAACCTTAGGATGGTTGGTCAACATGTTGTACCACAGGATGGACGCCCATGCGTTTGGCATTTGACAGATATTAGAGATGACCACCACCGGGAGAGAGTGTGTCTGCACAGAGATAAAAGACATTTATATATAATCTAGAGTAACAAATCCTGCGATTTTTCTACAGCGAGCTCAGTCAGAAATCTGATTAGCGCAAATAGAGACCTGAGGCTGAATAATTCTCAAGCGACTGCTTAATTATCTGGTTTAATTAACCTGCTGTGTGTGTGTTGGTATTTTATGTGACCCTGTTGTGTCCATCCACAGGAAAGGAATGATTTTCCATATTCTCTTATAAGCACATAATAGGCATGTAGGCAGCACTTTGTGTGTATAGGGGCTTAATATGTGGCAGATCACCCAAGGACACGCTGCCTGGTTACATATTCATATCTTCCCGCTGCAGGTACCATGACGACAGCCTATCACAATGACCTTATAGGCTTTCAGTGCGCTGAATCAATCAACAACAGCAGTGTGATGGACTTAATCAGTACTTTAATGGTTTAATAATATTATCAACTTTGATTTGATAAACAGCCCAATAGGACGGCACCTTTGTGACAGGAACCCTGTCTTGATAAGACATGTCTGACATTTCATTTTATTCTAAAATACAGATAAAAATGAAAGCGTCGTTTTAAAATTAACTAATCGTTTAAGCATCAAGTGCGTGTCGTTTATGGATGTGGTTTTTCACCTCAAGGTCGATCTTTAGTCCTTGGTGGTAGACCTCTGTCTCAAACGTGATCAGGTGCAGTTCTTCGGTCACTATCAGAGACGCCTGTAGTTCAGAGGGCAAAAGTCAATGTTTACACTGACCTCTTCACTAGCAACCCTGAATCAAATTAAAAACTGTGGCATAATTCTAATAATACAATAGACATACATCACTGTTGGTTCGGCCTCCATTGCCACATCTCTGCTCTCGAAGAGTCTGAAAGACAGAAGAACAAGTCGGGACTAATTCAAGCAACATTCAGCCAACATCTGATCACGTCTTCTTGAAGCTTGTAGGGCAGATTCAATCAACTGCTTTTTGTTTAATTAATAAAAATATAGCAAGTAATTCAAGTAATTTACTGTATAAACGTAAATGATTACTTAGCTACAGATGTCCCCCAGGGGTTACATTTTTATGAAAACAAATGTTTTTTAATAAATATTTTATATTTATCCATTTGTAATTATTTAAACACCTTTTAAGCTTAGATGCTTTTAATTTACATTTTTTAAATACGATGAGCTTAACAAGAAGTGAAATCCTTACACAGGGTGATTTTATTTATTTATTGTTACACATATATCATGCACTTATTATTAGAACAACAGTTAATTTAGCATAAATGCATGAAAATAACCCTAAATGTACGAAGAACAATATAACACTAGATAACACTAAGAACTTGCTTGAGATAAATTCAATGCAAAGTATTAAGGAAGTTTCATTTTGCTTCCCGAGGGCCAACAGTGTCCCACACAACACACCAATAAAAAGAAACATATGGTTCTGCGCACCAAGAAAAAAAAAAAGAGCTTACCAGATGTTTGAACTCTGCTGACAGGCTGCCATTATTGGATTCCTCCATGTTCATCACCTTCGTGTTGGTGCCAAGGATGTTGAACTTTCGTGAACTGAAGGAAAAGAAAAAGAGGACTCTATAACGCAAAAACATTTAAAAGTACAAGCAAGGAGGAGACTTTTTGCAGTATTTTTGTAACTGTTCATAATAATTTAATGCTAAAAATGTACCTACAAAATAGCTGGAATGTTTATTTTAAAACCCAAATACTGACCAATAATGACAAATAACCATATGACAATTTAACTCATCATTTAAAGCCCAAAACTCACCCTCGAATGGCTGCCACGTCACCTGACTCCCTGCAAACCAAAAGGAAAAGATTAAAAACTGCACATTGAAGTCATTTCATTCTGATGTCACAGAAAGGAAGTGGGACTTACTTGTCAATACACACTTTTATCTTTAGCTGGTAATTCAACTCTGGAAATTTCACAAGTAACCTGAAAGAGAAGAGGTGGAAAAATGTACAATTTGCATCTAGATGTCTTTCCCCTCTGACTCACCTCTGTATGTACCCACCTGACTTTAGTGGTGAACTGAACTCCTGTTTTGATGACAAGTGGTCGGTCAGGGTGCATGGGCATACAAGGCTGCCTCTCAACAACAAACGCACTGCAGTGACACAAGCAAACATCAACGATCAGATCCTGTTTCATTGCATTATCAGGTTTTCGCATGTGCGAGTGATTTCAAACCTCTTCATAAGGCTGCGGAACAGGTCTACAATCTTCTCCTCCAGAGCTGGGCGGTGCTGAATGATCGGATCTCCTTTGTAGGAGACCTTCTGCTGAAGCTCCTCCAGCTTCTTGATCTGCTGTCTTATCTGCAGCTGCGACTCAGCCAGAGAGGTGATCCTGAAAGATGGCCATTTTAAAAAGTGAACCAGTCCACAAAAAGGTGCTATTTAAGAGCAGTTTTGGTTGTGAACAGACTGTGTACCATGTCTCTAAGCGGTCCAGGCAGATGTTCGGTGGTCCTCCGATGCAGGCGATCTGCTGTCTCCTCTTCCAGTCGGCCAGTTCTTCATCTGTCAGGTTCTTCTGCACAAAGTCCATGGCAGACAGCAGTCCTGCCATCTCAGTCACTATTTGCTGCAAAACAGAAAAAACACGTTGCGCTTTTGACCCTTGGGCCGGTATTTTCAAAACCCTAGAAGTCAAGAGATTCTGTATCTCACCCTCCTCAGCTGATCCAGAGCGCTCAGCATCTGCTCCAGTTGAGACATCTTCTGCCTGGTGGCTGCTGCCTGGCTGTTTCCATTCAGGTCCTGGGACAACTCTGAAATGTGACAGATTTGATGTGATTTGATTGAGGCTATTTGAGACAAATAACAGCAACTTGTACTCTTCGTACCTCCAGCACTTTTAAGAGTTTTGTAGTTGAAGTCAAAGTCATCTTGCAGATTTTCCAACATCTTCATCTTCTGCTCCATATCCTGTACCAAATAAGTAAGGCAGCTTATGAGTGAGAGGCTGTACCCCACAAGGAGAAATATATGAGAACGTCAAGGGATTTTTGTGCTCAAATTTTAAAAACAGGGCTTTTAAACTGAGGCCATAAAGGTGTGCTAAGGGGTTTGTGGAATATTTCATAAAAAATAAGAAAGGTAAAATAATGCTTAAAAAGGATATTTTAAAATCACGTCATATATAAGAGAGCCACAAACAAGTAGATTAATCACAACTCTTTTATTCTATTGCAGGGTTCCTCAAATCTTACCCTGGAGGTCCGATGCATTGCAGAGTTTGGATCTAACCCTAATCAAACACACCTGAGCATGTTAATCAGTGTCTTAAGAATCATTAGAAAACACAGGTAGGTGAGTTTTATCAGGGTTGGAGCTAATCTCTGCAGTGCATCGGACCTCCAGGGTAAGATTTGAGGAACCCTGGTGTATAACCTCTTCTGCCTCTTTATACCTGAGCATCTGATGTTTATATTTATCTCATAATCATAGCAGCTCATAGAATCATAATCAAAGTTTTTATTTGAGAAGTCCTCTGCTGCTCAGCTCGTATTTTTAAATGAAATATAAAAATGATTATTATTTCTAAATGTGATCCAACTACAATTAATCAGAAACAGATGCGGCTGAATAGTATGCGTGTCCTCCTTTTGTGAAATAATGGTAGGCTAAATACCACTGTATTTCTGTGACTAATTGTCAATTCTGACAAATCAGTTTATTATAAGAAATGTGCCACTTATTGTAAAACTGGTTAAAGCAAAGATGCTTTTAAAATTAAATCTTTGTAAACAAAAAATGTTAATAAAAACATCTGTTCTTATCATGTTCATTTAGCTGGTGAAATGATAGGGTTGCGTGACATTGTTCCAATGAGTGTAAAGGACAGGTTTTAGTGAAGCAGAGCTTTTGGCACGACGGTGGAAACATGGCATGATTTTGGACCCGGGGAGAATATTAGCCCTGCCCAGCCTGTTGAGGGCACTGGGTGAACTGGCCAGACAGTGTAAAAGTGGTTATTGAATGTGTTGAGCTAGTTAACAATACCAGCATGAATTATTTGGTCAAGAACCATACCGATCTGGATCTGTTTCATACAGAGATAATGTTGAGATTTGTGAATAAATAAGCCTCACATATGAATGCTAGCATATGAATGCAGAGGACAAAAAAAGATGATTGGTAAATGTTTTTTTTTGGGTGCCACAGGGGGAAAAAGTTGTCCTTTATTGGCATTGATGGTTCCACGAAGAACCTTCAACATCCATGGAACCTTTCCTTTGCACAAAAGTTTCTTTATAGTGAAAAAAAAGGTTTTAAGACTTTAATGTGTCATCCATATACATCTGGGCATATTTTTTGGGGGGTATTCAAAAATTATGCCAAGGCACTTAGAGAGCTCATGATGCATTCTTGTGCATGTACACAGTATGAGATGTGGAGAGATGGAGAGACACTGAGAGGGGGAGGAGACAGAAACACATGGCTGATTTTCAATGAGAGAAACAGCATGGAAGGAGAGAGAACGAACAGACGAGAGAGCACAAAGGCAGCAGAGAGAAAGGAGGGCAGAGTATACAGGAAGAACTTACTTTTTTCTGTCGTTTTCTTAAATATGACAGCATTCTCTCCAGAAGTGTACAATTTAAAGAACGTGCAGTTTGATTCTGAGGGCGAAAAATGAGACAGTGAGAGAGATGTATGAGACAGTGAAGGTGAAGAATAAAGATCAGTCAGAAAAACAGAATAAGGCACTTGAGCTATCTGCTGTAAGCCCTGTGAGGGTCATTGTGTATTAATGTGCCGAGGACACAGAGCAGCCCTCTCACATATGGCACTGAAAGAACAAGAGAGACAGAGAGAGCGAGGCAGATGGAGAAGGAGGGAATGAGAGTGAGGCAGATGGAAAGAGATGATGAAGAGCAGAACAAGGAAGAGAGAACAGACTCAGGTTAATATATACAACATCAAATCCACATTCACTCTCTCTTGTCCTCTGCAGCTTGTCTGCTGTCTTCTTATATTTCCAGATTTTTCACTCATGTCCTCTATATTTAGTCTTGAAACCGGGCAGCAGTCAGATTGCAGTTTATCCATGCGCAATATGACTGGCCTTTCTGCTTTTACTGTGACCCACACACACACACGTCTTTTTTCCAGAACTTTCTTCTAATTAAAAAACAATCTGTGTTCACTACACATTTTATAGTTATATTACTAACTCATATTATCTAACTGATGTAAAAAATACACAAGTAAAAAAAAAAAAAAACGAATCATACAAAAGTTTAGATTTTTTTTATATGGTTTCATAATCTTTAATATTTGTTAAATCAATTATATACTTATAATTATACTATATATATATACACGCAAACATTCTGTTTATTTAGCACAAATAATATAAGCTTATCATAAGCGACATACATTAAGTGTCTTTAGACGTCAATATATTGTTTGTTCTATTTTCACATCAGTTAACATTAACCAATCACTGACCTGCAGTCCAAAGCAATACATATTTTGTCAATTTGTTCAAAGTTGATTCAGGGTCACATTCCTGCATTGTCCATCTATGCTTATTTTTAAGTACACATGAATCAGTCATGTTTTTTCTGGAGCATATTTCACTATACAGACGAATTTCAAAACACTTAATGTTAAAAGTCACTTTTTAATATTGTATAAAAAAATATAACATGCACTCTATTATTTATGGGTTTATATATCTATATCTATATATACACTGTTTTATAAGACAAATGAATATAGATTAAAAATACCAATGTATAATAACTATATATCAATTGTACAGCCTAATTTAAATACATGTATTTGTACACACACACACACACAATCAAATAAAGTCACTGCTTTGAACTGCACTAGATATGATTAGCATAGACCTAGTAATGTAATATTCAACAGAGCCCTTTAAAATGCATCATGGAAGAATGAAATCAAGGCATCTCTATATAACGACAGGGTTCCAGCATAAAACCTTTAAGAAATGTTTGTTGTTATTATGATCAGTATGTAATATATTGATCAATGCAGAAACCAAGCAGTATTGGTTAAATCCTGCCTACTTTAACAAGGAATAAATTGTTCCAAAAGTTGCTGTTCTGCAGTCTCAGCTAACGGGTCGTCATGTAATGATCTGTTATGACAGGTTCAAGTAGAGAGTGGAGCTGTTTCTTAACAGAGCTGGCAGTCAGACCAGTGGCACTGTTACAAGAGACATCATCACAGTCCTCTGGGCCTTACAAACCAATCTCCCTGGCTCTCTGTTCATGCGTGTTGATATATGAGAGGTAAGATGAATATCACAAACCAGAACACTGTAAACTAAGCAGCTATCCCTGTGTCTCAAAAAGTCAAGTCGTTAATAACATCACGGTTTGACAGTATAGGAGCTGAATGTTGCTCTGTCTCTTTAAAATCAAATATGCGAGATCTGCTCCACCTGCTAACCTAGATACATATACGTATCCCTGGCTATACCACGCCGTGTAATGTTCTCACATTTCCAACAATACAAGTAATACATTAAATGGTTAAAAGCATATAAAAACAAAATCTACGTAAATTATCCTTTTTTTATAATTCCTTATTATTTTGTATTTTTTATCTCATGATTACGGCCTCTGGTAACCCCAGGAACCAAACAAACAACGCTCTGGTTTGGCAGGGTGTGTAATATGGGGACTTTCTGGTGTACATACTGCCTACTGAGTAGTACTCTGCAAATGTTTTAAATAGTATGTCAAACTATGCATTATGCAACAAGAAATGCTTTTAACAGAATTCTTCTGCATTATTGCCCGTGATCTCATTATGCTGCATGTTTAATTAATCAAGTAGAGTACTATTATCATATCTTGGAAATTAAAGGTTTTTGCATTTTAAATCAAATATTTTATACGAATAATAAATAATAGTATAATAGATATTAGATTATTATTATTAAGGGATTCATATATGTGACCAAAACCAGTGTTCATTTTTGTGGAATAAATAAGGTTTCCATTGGTGTATGGTTAATTAGGATATGATCATACTTGGCTATTTGAAAATCTGCAATCTGAAGGTGCTAATAATCGAAATATCGAGAAACTCGCCTGTAAAGTTGTCCAAATGAAGTTCCATGCAATGCATATTATGAATCAAAAAATAAGTTTTGCTATATTTAGAATGGGAAATTTACCAAAAATCTTCATGGAACATGATTTTTACTTAATATCAGATTAAAAAGAAAATAGTCTATATTGTATTCCAGGGTCACATTTTTGGGGGCAAGAAACGTCTTATGCTCTAAACAGAAATAGTAAAACCATTCATATTTAATAAATCATTATTAAAATAAAATATTTAGGTTTTCCAAATGTATATTTTGTATGTATATAAATATATATTATATACGCCCGTGAAGCAAAGCTGAATTTTCAGTAGTCATTACTATTGTCACATCATTGTAATATGCTGATGCTCAACAAATATTTATATAATACCTAATTATTAACAATGTTGTGCAGTTTATTTATTCTTCCAACTGATAATAAGTGAAAGAACTAAATCGGCAGATTAGAATGATTTCTAATTAAACATTAAAGACTAGGTAAACAGAAAACGGTTAAATGGTTTTTACGGTGTTTTTGCTTTGAGGAGCAAAACAGACTAAATATTTGAATAGTGTGTGTAGACACAGATGCTAAAATTCACATCACACACTTCGAAGAGCACACTGGATTGATAGTAAATACTGCAGAAAGAGAGGTATTCTGTTGTGAATATAGACAGTGTGTGTGTGTGTGTGTGTGTGTGTGTGTACTCTCACCTCCAGGCAGTTCTGCAGGTCCACAGCTTGCTCTCTCTGGGTCAATATCTGACACCCATAGCGTGCGAACGCATGATTTCCAAAGGCCGTAATGTGCCATCTCACACGTCTGGTTGTTCCTGAAGTGTTTTGGCTGGGATAGCTCCACCCAGAACTCTGTGCCCATGCCAAGCACCGTCAGAGTCACGCCTATGAGAGCCACGAAAAATGCCAGCTTGATCTTGCCTTCCTGGCTGTCACTCATTCGAGGGGGCCTCGACCGTTTACCTGAGCGCCTGCTCTTACTGCCAGCTCCACCCAAAGCTGCCGTACCCACTCTCCCATCATCATCCTGCTGCAAAAAGAAGTTGGACCACATGGCAGTCACAAAACTTGGATATGAGGGGGAGGGGGATTCCCAGAGACAAAGTCAAGAAAGGGGGCAAACAAATAACTTAAGCAAAAAAAAGGATACTAGAGAGATTGGTCTGGAATTTGGAGGTGGATGGACAGATAATGAGAGCGCAGAGAAGTGTATTAATAGAAAGTTAAAAAAGGAACAGGAAATGATAGTGAATTACAATGTGCTGTGATTTAAAAGGAATCCAGCGTGCAAGAAATTCAAGTGACAGGGGGTCATTTCTGAAGAGCGCAGAGTGGGAATTAACTGACGTCTACAAACGAGAAAAGGTTTGATAAGAAACTAGAAAGGAATCATCCTTTCATTGATGGTAGATGAAAAGAACGGCTTGATGAGAGACACTGTATTGAGGCCTTAGAGAGCCGTGAAGACAACGCATTCCTCTTTTTGATGAACCTGCAGGAAAAAAAGAGAAAAAACACTAGAATTCAAAACACATACATAGAAGGTATGAAGGATAAAGTTAGCATTGATCTTTCCTTTAGTTACTAAATATTTATTTTAAAAAATGATAATTTGCCAGTGAGATATAGAGAAGCAATTCAAGATGCTCGCGGCTTCTTTTATTACTGTCATTTTAATACAACTCTAATGTTTTGATTTTATTACAACACAACTATAAGAGGAAGATGTTAGCATCAGGCAATACAATAGTTATCATGAACTGCCATTATTCATTTCAAATGTTAATTTTAAAATATTATTTGGTTTATTGTTAATATCATTTTCATTCATAACACAAACCTAGTCTATTAATTGGAATTAAAATTAGGTCTTGAAAAAGTTCTAATTAAATGACAATGCCATTATTTATAGGTCTTGTTTTCAGAGAAACCAGTTTTGTTTTTTTCGCTGACATTTTTGTTAGAAACATAACATTTCCATACTTTTTTTTTTTGCTCTTCAAAGGTCATAACTAATCCAGTTTTAAGAGATCGTCTAAAACCTGTCATTACAATCAGTTGACCAAATAGCTGATGGACCCCCTGACTTCCATATTAAAGAAAAACACAATGGAAACCAATGCAACTGTCAACATCCTTCAAAATATATTTTTTAGAAGAAAAAAGAATTCATACAGGTTTTAACAAGCTGGAGGGCTTTCATTTTGGGGTGATCTCTTTAATAATTTAAAAACAGCATTATATATTTGTCCTCTGTTGAGCAAACAAACAGGCAGTAAGCTTTCAGAGAAGGTTAATACGGGACACTGGTAGGTCACATTGTCTAAGAATTAGCTATGCCAGATGCGACTCCAAGATATCAACACATACCCGCATAACTGGGCCCACTTTAGCCCAGCCTGTTTGATCCGTGCCATTTTAAGGCCTCATAAATACCCGAGCATTACTTTTACAGAGAACTATTAGATCTATGGACAGAGAGTTTCAAGGTGTGCTGCGTTCTTTACTCTATAAAAAGATGCGAGAGCAGGAAGAGTTTAACGTGGACTGAACGGACTAGGAGATGAAACGCAAGGTTGTTGAGAATGGAGGACGAAAAGAAGAGCAGTAGGTGTTAATTCATGTGTGACAGAAAAACCGACAGAGGGTCTCAAGTCGTTATCACTGTATCTGTACACGGAGGGAGTACTACAAGACAAGGCTCATTGAGGCCAATCACCCTCACAGGAGCAATAAGAACACAACAAGGCTAGAAACAAGCATGTGGCCCATAGCCAAAATGATTGCATGATACACTCACCAACATGCCATGCATACATTTTTGAATTAGCTAAAGTGATCTCTATATTTGTTTAGTAAAATATAGTACAAACAAATGATTATTGTTATTAAATATAGTTTCATATTACATTAAAATGTAATTATATTTTATGAACATTTAGGGCACTATTTCATATATCTTTGGGTTTGTTTTTTTAATGTTTGCACCATTGGCAAATAGTATACAGTAACATTCAGAAGTTTGAGGTCTGTAAGTATTTTTTTTTTCTCAGCAGAGATGCATTAAATTATTCAAAACTTTTACGTTGCCAGAAAAACGTACTAATAATAAGAAATTACTAATCTAACAGAAATAATTCATTTTAAGTGCATTCTTTCACAATATTACTTGTTTACTGTATGCATGGTAAAATATATGAAGTGTTGGAGAGTATAGCCTTATTTCAAAAATATAAAATATCTTCTTAAATATTTATATATATATATACACATAAAATATGGCCGGCTTAATGCTTAAAACTAAGATATTTTGAGAAAAGTTCCATGAATTCAAACTGAAGTCAGATAATGTTCAGAGAAGGTTTTTTGGGGCCATATGTTGTGTAAGTTACAGTCATTTGAAATATAACACACTATCACACACTAAACACGACCTGGAAACATAACACACAGGCTATAATTAACCCAACAAGATCTCATCACAGCTCTTTATATTACCACATCTCTGTCAAAACGTTCTTCAAAATCATTACGCTTCTACAATATCTAGTATAATTTGCAAGTAGTTGCCTCAAAAGGACAACATTTGCCCCATAGCGAAGCGGCTCACATCTCTTTTGGCAGTCAGAATGGAAGAAACCAATTATCAATTTAAAGCAACCCCACGCTTGCACATTAGGTCCACTATATAGTATCCAGAAACAATGTATAAACATTTCTCAGCCAAATAAATTACACCAACATAAGTTCCTTAATGTTTGTAGACTATCAAATAGCAAAAAAAATAAATAAAGCAAACAAAGTCTTGACACATCAAGTCACACATCTAACAGGTATAAAAACTGAATTATGAAAGCATTTTTTAAATTGGGTTAATATACAAAATCAATTACAACCATAGCAGTCTGCAAATAATGCGTTTACACTTCTATCAATACATCCACATGCACTCATATTTTAATAAGCTGCACTAAACTATTAAATGAAATTTAAGGCTTGTGTCACATTTTTTTATTAAACTATGACAGTATACATGTGCATCGAAAAGCCATCAAGCTTTAGCAACAGTGAGAGCAATCAAATCCTGACCTGTTCTGTGTGTGTGCTGATCTGATGACTAGATACATGAAACTCAGCTGAGAGGAGGAGGAGGAGGGACGTAAAGAGAGCGAGAGAGAAAAAGAGAGAGGGACCGAAAAAAAGGAGGGTAGAGAAAACTGGGACTGGTTGTAGAGACCATGTATGACAGCTTGATCACCAAGCAGAAGGTTCAGGCAAAATATTTTTCTGCACATGGACAGATTTTACATTTTCCAGTGTACGTCAGCGTGAGTTTTGTATGTCGGTGGGAAAGTAAATCGAGTGTATGTCAGCTGATCCAGGGATGTTTATGTGTGTGTGTGTATGGGCAAGGCTGCTATTTTAGACAAGCACCTGTTAATGACATTAAGAGCGTGGGACTTACAGTTGCAAAGACAGAAAAGAGAGTAAGGACTGTTTATAAGGCGCGAGAAAGAAGCTGATAGAGCAGCTTAGAACGTTTGAGATGGCACTGAATCAAAAGAGGGTTATGTGAGAAAGAATAAGGGTGAAAAAAAGAGCTGGCAGTGAAATATAATATAGTGCATTATCAATGGGTTAAAAATAATTAAGCCAGTAAGATGCTCACTAATTAACCAATTAACAAAACGTGCCAATTATTTATTACATGATGTTCATTCACGGTTACTCCATAAATAAGTAGAAAACATGTTTTGTAAAAACGAACATCTTTATAATCTGAATTTCTAGCTCTCCAAAGCTATAAAAAAAAAATTTCATTGAACTTTGAATCATTGAAAATATTAATAATATACTGTCAATCGATCTATCTGTGTCTATGTCAGTGTATGATATATCAAATAAATAAATAAATAAATAAATAAAGCATACCATTCCTTTACAAGCTAAATGCATTAACATCTTTCAAAGACTTGGCACCATGAACGTCACCATGATAATGTTACCAAGCTGGCTAACATAGGCGAGACGGTGCCAAATTTAAAAAAACAAAACAGATTTAGTATGCATGTTTGTCACAATATGCCTTTACTTTCCAGCAAAAGGGTTTCATTTATTGGTTTGCACTGTAGCCAATTAATTTCCAGCTGACAATGAACTAAAAAAGTATTAGAAAACTTGCATCTAATGCTAAACATTAGAACTGATCATTCTTTTGCAACAGGGCACATACAAATTGTGAAATGAAGTTGAAAAAACCTTACTGTTAAGCTCTGCTTGTCTGGTCGGTTTTAAATTTCATACATTTTATGCATAACATGCATCTGATAGTCTGTAGTTTGTTTGTCAAATTTGTTTTCTTCACGATAAAAAAAAAAAAAAGTATATTTATGGACTGAACGGCTTAATGCAGTTTTATTATATTTTATTCAAATTAACCACCCGATAAACAGCTTTTCTGAGTCTTTGCAGAGGACTTTATTCAATTTAATCTACTGGTTTTGTGAAGCACATTAAACTCCTAGAAATCTCAAATACTCTGCATTTCATCATTTCCAGTCATCTTATAGAAACACATGAATATCAGCACTAAACAGATTTCTGATATTTTTGTTGTTTCTTTTCTTTGACAAAACCAAAAACACACACCAACCTAACCCCAACCCCCAAGTCTAAAAACAGACTGACTAAGGACAGACCCGTTGCTCATAATACTCAGACACCGCATTGAAACTACACCACTTGAAGTGCGCAGCGCCTGTTAGCACTACCTGCTGGCAGAATACAGATGCAGTGTGTAGCAAGTCAATTCAAACGCATGGAGTTTATTTCACCAGAACTTTCTCTGGTCTTCATACATAAACGCATTGTATTAAATCAACTCAGCTTATTACAGTTTTAAAAAACAGCAGTGGACAGTTAGATACAGAATGTATAAAAAGAAAAACAGAAGAAAAAAACAAAACAAAAGAGACAAGTATCTTTTTCACTGTGTATAAATTTGGTTAGATTGGGCCAGGAAAATAGGGTTCACGAAAAACAGTACAACTATTATAAAAGGAGGGAGAGATAGCATGAGAAAGAGAGAGGAGGAAGGGAGAAATAGAGGACAGTATAGATGTAATTGGTAATATTCACCCTCTACAAGATAGATGCCTGTAGCAGCTTTACCTCATACATGTTGTCAAAAGATGACTTGGAAACTCCTCTGGCTTTTAACCTCCACACTTTTACACAGGAAAGCTCATTCACAGCCTAAATAAAAACCACATCCAAATAACAAAGACTTCTCTCCTGAAATCCCCCCTCTCACCTTCTTGTTTGAGTGTAACATTCATTTTTGTAGTTGTCAAACTACATCTCTCTTTCCTCACTTGCTCCTTTACATCCTCCTCTCACTCCTATCTGACCAGTGTGTGAGCTGTACAGAAGATAGAGCAGGGATTTAACATTGAGAAAAAGTGACATGTAAAATCACTACGAGCCAAAATTAAGCTGGAAGTTTAGTGGCATGTCTAACAGAATCCTTGTCTGTAGGTACTGACATGGTATGGTCCATTTTCCCCATCTTAAAGCTTTGCACATACTTCAATGTTGTTGTTGTCATCATCATCATCAAGAAAAACAAACAAACAAAAAAAAAAAAACATGACAAATGATTGGTTCGCTACATTCTGACCAATCACAAGTCATGCTTAGTCTGCCAGATTTTAAAAAGCTCACACTCTCTCAGACCTCATAAATCTACAAAACAAGGGGCTTCCGAGAGATTGAAATCACACCATCTGCGTCTCTCCGAGTCTCTCTCTGGATTCTGTCCTGTCTCTACCAGAAGTCGCGGCGGTGGTATGCATCAGGGTCGCAGTATTTAGTCACCACCACTCTGTTGGCGAATTTCCTTCCTGTTAAGCCTTGCATTGCTTTCTGGGAGTCGAACACTGACATGAACTCCACGAAGATCTAAGACAAAGAAAAAAAAAAAGACCATAAATAACTGCTTTAAAATGTCACGTTAAAGTGTGTCAATGTACAAGCGGTTATCAAACCTTTCCAGTGCCGGGAACTTCCACTCCATCGACGGGACGTGGGATCTCGATGCTTTTGACCTGGCCGTATTTGGAGCACTCGTCTCTGACGTCTTCCACGATCTCCTCATACTCGTCATCATCCACTAGCTCCTCTGGAGCCACCATGTTCATCAGACACAATACTTCTGTGGGAATGCCGCCCATTTGAGTCACCGAGCTGTTCACAAGACCTGGAACTTGAAGGGTCACTGGTGTCTGGTTTATACCCGTCTTCAAAGAAAAGAAAGAGGGGAAGAGGAAGAGAAACAGGATATAAGGTCTACATGTCCTACTTTAAATAAACTATAGTATACACTATCCACACTTTTCCCTTACCAGCGTGGTGTTCTTGGAGCCGACGCTTGCTCTCTGAACCAAGAGTTTCTTGTCACCCAGCTGCATCCCATTTAGTCCCGCGATGGCCTGTGAGAGGTTAACATAGGTTAGCATGGGTATCAGCCAACACAGCCTCTAGCTCATGCCATGGCTAAATATTTGTTTCTCGTAGATTTATGGATAAAGACAATAATAAACAGTATGTGTGATAAATATAAAACAATGTAGGCAGCAGTGCATGAAGAGGACAAATGTGTGTGAGTTGGTGAGTGTTTACAGCCTGCACTGATTTGTGTTGCCATCACCTGGTCACTAATATTGACGTCAACATATTCACAGAAGGCATAGCCCTTAGAGAGGCCTGTTGCGCTGTCTTTCACCAAATTAAAGGCCTTAAGAGGGCCAAACGATGTCAGCAATTCCTTGACCTGCGGAACAGAGGAAAAGCACTATGTAAAACTTTACAAACATAAACATGCACAACATTCAAAATGTCTGAACCAAGGTCACAGTAAAGACTAGAAAAATATTTCAAAAACTGTCTTCTGAATGTTCTATTTATCAAATGGTTCTGCAAGATCATGTAATACCAAAGACTAAAAAAAGAGGTGATGAAAATTCAGCTTTACTGTAGCAAGAATAAACTACATTTTAAAATTTTATTTACATTTTATAATTTTATTTCCCCCCCCCAATATTACTGTTCATACTGTATTTTGGCCAAATATACATTGAATAATTGAAACAAGTGACTTGCTTTTTAAATCAAATTAAATATATACAGTTATATATTAGGGCTGGGCGATAAAACAATAACGATATGAATCGCAATAGGCAATGATCGATATCAATAAAAAATGTGCCCGATAAAACGTTCAATATTTTTTATGTTAATGAAATTGTTGATTTTGAACAAATCTTTAATGTGACTTGGGAAGAACGAGTCATTTCGGGGAGTGATTCGATCAGTCTTGCATGCGCATTGCGAAACGTCCTCACTGGAATTAATTCAACTGTTTCAAGTCTTTGGTTTTGAGTCGTTCGTTCATAACGTGACGGCACCAAATGTCTATCAAATTCAGTCAGAGACTGAAAAAGAATTGATTAGGTTATCTATCGAGTCGTTCGTTCATCACATGATAGCTCCATGCGTGTACGTATCTACTAGGATTACTAGTGTTATGGAAAAAACATTTTATTCATACTTTTTTAAAAATGAACGAGATGACTCGAAAAAAGATTCGTTCATTTTGCTGAACGAGACTCAAGGGAATGAGATGATCCGAACTTCTCATCAACAGAAAACAAAGGGTGCGAAGCGAGTTTGGTTGCATTAATAAAGGCAGTCGCTCTCTGGTAACCTAGCAATGTAGGGAGTGATACGCTAACAGCCAACAGTGAGCGAGGAAAATATGAATAAAAGAGGAAAAGTCAGCTCGCCAGTATGGCCATTTTAAGGATATTGTGAGTATGCCTGTTGTCAGACCAGTGTCGTCTGCAAATTATGCTAGACCGTCGTCTGTTGCACTGCACAAAGAAGCAGACCACCGTGGAGAGAGAGGTACTCTGCATCAGTGCCTTATAAAAAAGAATCTAAACGCTACAAAGATATAACGGAGGCCGTGGAATTATGTTTACTTTTTAATTGTTTAAAGTTTTCCATGGTTGCTGACATTTCTGTCTTAATAACAGAGGGGAGTATGATCAGAGGAAAGTTAAGTTTAAAGTAAAAATGTTTAAATGTCATATATTTTTTCTCCTGGTCCTTATTTTAAATGGGTCCTAAAAACATCAATAATTATCATTGACCGATATGAAACCCTGATATCATGATATTGTATTCAGCCATATCGCCCAGCCCTAGTGTCACGTATACTGTATTAAACAAAAGCTACAATGACCCTTAAATAAATAAAAGGAGATATGGGTTTTGGTTGAACATGGTTTATTGTAACAAACTTTTTTT
>JAUCMT010000068.1:15945890-15963342 GCA_032357475.1 Enteromius thamalakanensis
TTGTAACATTTTTTGTGACATATATTACTGTTTTAAGCAATGTACAACATGTATATATCTGTAAACAACTCAAAAAAGTGTTTTAGGGTTTTGTGACCCTTTAAAAAAAACTATCATGGTACACAAAAGAAATACCTGTGGCTCCTGACGATATACTGAGGTCTAAAGAAACTAAATGATCAATCTGTGCTGAAGAAACAACATTATCTACAGCATTACCTGTAACCTATAGCCTCAGGATTCCTTTAGACAGCTCATTTCAATGAAACGGTTCCATTTCCCTAGTTTGTTAACAATCACAAAATGACGCAACATATACGCATCAAGTGAATGATCTAAGGTTTAAGTAAATGTACAGCGAGTGTTAATTTTTTTTGGGTGAACTACCTATTTAACATGTAATCTTTCCATTTAACAGAGGTTTCATTTTAGTGGAAATGTCTTTAGATTTTATTTTTGTTAGAGATCTGTTCAATAGATTATTTGACGAACCAAACGTGTTTTTTCTATGACATTGCCCCCTTTTTTAAAGAGTGGTAGAGTGCTGCAGAGTGATGTATGTGCAAAGTCCAAAACCTAAAAAAAAAAGAGCATTTTTAGCCCTTGCGTTTCCACAATCACAACATTTTGTTCAAAGATATTTTCATATTTTATTCTATTCTGTAAAAAGCATCAGTAATACCCCTTTTTACTTGTCTTGAAAAAGGTGTTTGCTAATAAGTGGGAATGGGATTGTACAGAGGTTTTTGGAGACATGAAACGCCATCATACCAGAGAAGGACTCTTTCACAGCCTTGTTGTGTTTCTAATCGGGCTCTTGCAAACTAATCCAAGTGAGCAGTCAAAAGCATAATGGTGGTGTAGTTCAAAGGATCTGACGCTGACAGATGAGGCCAATGTTCACTCTGAGATAAAAGTCCTGGCTGTGACCTTAACCTCCTTTTCATTTCCGTGAAAGACTGCAGGTGATCTTTCTGGTCTGTTGTTCTCAGACTTTAACAATGTCTCTCACCTCCTACCTCTCACCTACAGCACAATCATTCACAATATACAAGTGGAAAGAGAGGCACAGTTTAATTTAAGTGGCATTTTCTTCCATTTCTGCTACCTGACTACAGTGATTTAATGTGATTCATTTCCATATACATATTATGTTAAATGTTTTTTTTCTTACAAATCTGCAAAGTTGGACAAAAGCGCTATAACCCAACATCATAAATTCAAGTCATTTTTGCTATTTTGGCAAAAACATGTTAGCTGCTTAGAGATAACATCATCCTAGAGACAAATCTGCAGAATTTGCAACAGCAATGTAAAAAGCATTACATATAACCCAACCAGATCAACCAGTCCAAAACATTACTAACTGTAATCAAGTAATTTCTGTAATTAGATACAGGTACTTCACCCAAATTAAAAGATCACAAACATAAGGCATACAATGTGTCAGAGAAGATAGAAAATGTCTTAACCTGTCATTTGGGCTACATGTAAAATGGTTTAAAATATTAATATTAATATATATATATAAAATAGTAATGGACTGCAATCATTTTAAGTAGCTAGCAAAACAGCTGATGGAACTTGATATTTATCTGATCAGTCTGATTTCATCATGTGACCTGTGTTTGACTTCCCCATGTGTAAATATCTGATCAACACAAGAACTGATTATTTGCAGCATGTAAGCAACCAGGAGTGAGCCATGGTCTCCAGACAGTCTGGTACAAAGCAAGCTTCGGGACATAAATAAATAATATCAAGAACAGCTGACAGCTGCTGCCTGCATTTCAGTGAAACTAGCATGGGTTTCATATGCATGCAAAACCCTATCCTGGTGCAATGAATCTCCAATATGGTGATCACAATGAAAGGAAAGTATGTCATATGTCTCAAAAAGTTTAAGATGTGGCAACTCGTGTCATATTCTGACCTTCATCTTACAAGTCAAAATTATAATGGCTTCTGAGGCGGCAAGGTGATTTACCATTGACCTGTACGTCTCCTTTAAAAGCTTCAAACACTTCATAGAAAACAATACCTGACCAATACCTTGGTCTCTAACATCACAAAAATGTCATTTATGTCAACCTAAAAAAAAAAGAAATTCAAAGTAATAACAGAACTATACTGGGGGAAAAAACTGTCAACGATCTTGTCTGCTATATAATGAATGTTTAAATATAATTTCGAGAGGATCGCTAAACGAGTAATCATACACAGCTGATGGCCCGTTACCTAATTATTCCTTGTTCACTCGCACCCAATCAAGTCATTTCCCCTTCACTATAAATGCTCCCAGCTTTTCATTCCCTGCTTCCCGCTTTCGTGCATCCGTCCTCCATTTAGTTCACGACTATCCGGGGGCAGACGGTGAACGAGCTGAACGCCGAACTCTTGTCCACGCTAGGGCTCCGTACATTAGGGTTCAGAGTTCGCCGCTCTCCCGGCTCGCTCCCCAGACAGCACGCCAAATTTGCTTATTCATTATGAGGAAAGCATGAACTCTTGAAATGGTTTTCCATCATCAGTATTTTATATATCAGTATAAAAACAAGACAGCAAACTTGAAAGATCTTGAACTGGATCTTTATATAGCATCCACAAATTAGCACAAACCAACTGAATGTCATTCAGGTTGATATGCTCAGTTATAGGTAGTTTAAAAGCTTCACGCACAGTTTTCAGCAATTCCCAACATATTAACTTCTATTCCTTCTATGAAACAATTTCTGACTCCACCGACTTTCATGCTTATCAGAGAAGGTCAGAAAAACACAAATCAACAGACTGGGAGAATATCCGTTGCATCAATTTTAAGAGAGACCCTCTCACATTCACAGTTATAACTATACTTACTAATACATTTTAAAATTACACAAATAGATTAATAATATTCTGTTAAACCCTTATTACTGAACGCATTTGCTTGTGAAATAAATGACAAGTTGACTACAAAATGCCCATTTCGAGAATGGCAACTCTACAATCAATGCAAGTCCAAGACAACCACCACACTGAGCAGTGCAACACAAAAATAACAGACTGTACTTGACCTGGTAAATGATTCATTATATAATACAAATATGCCAACAATAAACATGCAGTCAATTTAAAAAAGATAAGCAAGTATGGTTAACAGCTATGTTTCTTCATAAGGACCACAACCTTTTTGAACAAATAATCTTAAGACGTTCATCGAACAGCTCCTGAGTATAACAGATCAACTGTGACAATAACTAGTTTACAACAAATCAACAAGCTCCCCACACCCACATATTTTCAACTGAAAAGGCTTGGCTTCAACCACAGTTTCCTAGAGATTTGGGAGTTATCCGTCACCCTTGTTGCTAATGTGTCATCAAATGTGATGCCAATGAAATGAACTCCCCTTTTCATTTTAATCAACTAGAAAACTAGTATCTAGAACCATCATGAAAGATGTTATGCTGGTGCTCAGAGAGAGCAGAACGTCAAGCCACTACAATGCATACAGTATGACCAAATAATACAGATGCTTATCTTTTAAAACTTAAAAGATTTAAAAAGGAATACAATTTATATACATATGGAATTAAACATACATATATTATAACATAAAATATATTTTAAAAAAAAATCATTTTCTCACAAACAAAAAATTCTTAGGTAGTACTTGCGTAGTACTATAGTTCTACTATCGGTTAAGAGGAAAACCGGCCTTCATTAGATCAGTTCACTCTGTGATAATGGTGTGATTCATTAGGGACCCAGAAAAAAAAAAGATGTAGATTTGAGATGTCTAATGTTGCGGTCTGAGTCCCTGGAAAAACGAACTCTACGCCCTTCTCTGAAGTGCAAGTGAGAAGAGATAGAGGAACAAATTGTCTGAAGCAGCAAAGGCGATATAATCTATACTTCATAATAAAATACTGACTCATTTGAACTGTTGAAGATGTTGAATGATGCAGACTTGTACATTTATAAGAAAGAGATCATTTAGGGGTTATTATTACAAAAATGTAATGGACTCTACCTTAAAATTACAGTACAATATTATAATATACAAAAAGGTTCTAATGAGAAAGCCACATGATGGATCAAAGTTCACCACAAGCACCACAAGCTTGCGCCGAAAGTAAAGAAATAAAACCATCATGGCATAACAAAAAATAATGCCATTAACATTCATTTTAAAACATAAGATATATACATACTGTAAGAGGAAACGAATATTCAAATATAAAAACACACAAAATGTGGGGTGTCAATTAATGTTATTTTTCACTGTAAATGATAAGACTGCTTGTACAGTTTTTGAAAGTGAAAAATAGCCTTTAAAAGCATTTTCTATTAGATGTAGCCTATAGCAGTTTTCAGCAAGAGAAAATGCTGTTAACCGATTAACAGTTTTTTTCTGTGGCATAGAAGTGTTTTTCAGTTAAAATGATGATCTTTTTTACAGTGGCATGTGTTTCCTGACACTGAACACATTAAACAGGAAAACAAAAGAGGAAGCTGTTCAGATCCACATGATTAAAGAAACACAGGATGAAGATATGGAGCACTAATTATTCCAATAATGCCATAAACATTATCATATATGTATATAGAAATTATAGTTTTGGTTAAAAAAACACTACTTCACTACTTAATATATACCACAGCAAATTATCGTGGTGTGTGTATGATGCTCCAATAACACTTCAAAAAGCACATAAGCAGCATAGGAAGTACATATATAGAAAAATCTCGTAGCCTATTAGTTCTAACGTGTCTTTCGCTCGGGGTCATCGTGCAAAACTGAAAACGGTCTATTTTGGCGTGTAAAACAAAACTCCGTGGCATGACGTGAAAAAGAATTGAAAACGCGGTGCCGTCGCTCACCGTCTCGCGCGAGGATTCCCTCGGCCATATACTGGAACAGGTGACGTCATGACACAGAGGTGGGGAATCCCCCTGGAGACAAGCGTGTGAGAAAAGAAGCGATAACCTTCCGACCAGCTCAACTGCTACACTACAATGCTAAAGCATAAAAACCGCCAGAGCGCGATACAAAGCTGTTTTTATGCTGGGTCGGTGGGCGTAAAACACGGAATGCAGCCATAAGAAGAAGTGAAAACGAAATTCGTTTAATAGACTATTCCATTACTGTCTTCTGTATTATACATTTAATTGAGTCACCTTATTTATTTCCTGGGAAACAGAAGCACTTTGGGTGGTTGTGCAATATCGAAAAATAATGAAAACCACGCTAGAAAAGTATTATGACTCTGTAAGGCATTTTCATTCTTTTTATTTTATTTAATTTAAACTTGTCACTTAATAATTTTGTTTTTGCTGTGCCTTACCTTAATTTCAGTATTGTTTATTTGGTACACGAAGTACACTTTGGCACTGCTGTAAATGCTGACAACCGAAGAAGACGACAAATTACATAGCATCTATACACCTACTATGGCATAGTAAAGACTGCATTTATGAGGAATCAACGGAATAAAGGTCAAAATCCCCTCCGCGTTGAGTTACAAAGCATGTTTTCAAGCAAACTGAGAACTTTATGATTCTTTAGACTCTTACTTTGTAATGCTTAAGGACATGGCTGCATACTAAGTGTTGGTGAAACTAAGTTAACCAAGTAACGTTACTGTCGTCTTGTCATGTCACACTAGTGACATTGTTCTAGCGCCGTGTAACGGCTCGGATGAAACAATGTGTACATTTCTTCCGTCACGAGCGCATCCCGTCCTCAGAGTCGAGCAGCACAGACTGTGATCGTCAGATACATGCTGCAAAACATTATCTGACACAGCAACTACAATCATCACGGACAAACCACCATAGAGCCGCGTCTAAGTGCGTTTCATCGCTGCCTTACAAAGCGACGTGGCTGGACAACTTACCCCTCTGTGTGTCGTTCAAGGTTTCTGAGAAATCGTCCCCCGCCGATATAAACACACTCAACGCGTTACTAACGTTAATAACTACCGTTAAAGCGACTGTACGCTTTTCTAAAAAGACCTTTTCCAACTTTTCCGTCACTACAAACACGCAAGCTACAGTGGTCTGTGCGAAAATGGGCTGCACATTTCCAGTTTTTCATTGATTGACAGGACTCCTGCGCTCTCACGGACGAGATCAGGATTTTGTCCAATCGCTGAGCTCGACTGACGCGAAGGAGGCGGGTCATCTAGTGAGAGAGCGAGAGTCCGCCTGTGTTTATTGCCCTGGCTCGGCAGGCTCTTCCGACGGCCCTGTCCTCCCTCGGAGCGCGATGTTCTTTAGCGAGGCGCGGCGGGGGGAGGAATAGCTTCTAGAACAGCGCGCCTGGAAGTCATCTGAATTACTGGCAGTGCTTACGTCATCTCAACTTTTAATTCAGTGGATGTGAAAAGAGCGCTGTCGTGACGTTTGCGGTGATCATTTCTCCCCCTTTTACAACACCGTGTATGTTTAAATGTGTGCTACTGGCCACATATCTCACACCGAATCTAAACGAATATTTCTACAATATAAAGCAAAGTGCGTTTTATTGAAGGAAAACAGAGACTCATTTTTAAAAAGTACATAAATGCAGATTACAAACTAATAAAACTAACAAAATAATAGCAAAGCACGACAAATGATTACATTTTAAATAAAATATAGATACACTTATTTATGTAATCATTTAAGAATTAAAATGTATTGGTGCAAATGGCTCAACAAACACATATATCATATAAAAATATCAAAGTTTAATAGTGTTCAGTTTATATAAACCTGCATTTGAATAAGCTGTTTTACATTTATGGGTTCAGGAATTACAAATGGGTTTTTAGTATAGCAATGGTTTCAAAATCAGTGTTTCAGGTGTGACTGCCTGTAATATATAGAACAAAACGAAAGTTTATTCAAGTAATGTTAACCACAGTCCTTTTTTTCTCAGAAATCGAAAAATATTTTTAAAAACCCTCTGAAATTCCCAAAGGAAACCTCTTGGTCGCTTACGCATTGAGGTCATGACTGAGCAGCTCTGATGTGTTGGTATCCAATTCAGGTTAATCTGCTTGTCTCGCTCACGCGCTTTGATTGAACTTATTTGATTGAAACTAATCTTTAACACAATGCTTCATTGTATTTGTAGTATTATTAGAAAGGATTTCTTTTAACAGACACTTCCAACCAAATTACCTTGAAGTATCTGTTTGGATAACACATGTGTGTCTAAGGAAACGTCGAAGGATGTTTTCTACAGTCCAGATGATCCGGTCCAAGTTCTTTAGGCTCTCGCTCTCTTTCCCCCCACCCCCGTCACATATGTTCACTAAGTGCTGTCTTTAATAGCAAACAGAAACTCATGCAAAACACATTCATATCTGATGCTGTGTCAAGAAATGGCTCTGGAAATTACACAGCGCATGTGTTGTATTAATACTGAAATTAAGGTCACATGCACGCGTGCACGTTTTACTGTGTCTGTTCGTTCTTTAGTGAAAATCTCACTTTGGTTAGGAATATAAAAGCATATGCATTGAATAATGGCATCCTTTCACTAAACAATGACAGATTTTCTATTGTTGGATGACTTATATTATTAACATAATACTTTTTACACTTGCACAGATCTGTTAAGAGACCTGCTCTGGAAATAGGCCTGTCGCAAGTTATGAACAAACACAATCCTGTGCTTTGTTATGCTACATTAACCGTTGCAGAAGACGACAACAATGATGGCAGCCAAATAAAGAACAAGGAAATAATGAGCACGTATTTACTGTCATTTCCCGCTAAATAAAACCCCCAAACATTCAGAGAATTTGATCTGGTTTTTCTACAATGACATTTTAAATATAGGCTACTTGTTTATGTCACGTATCACCAGTCATCTGTTTATTTAGGCTTTTATCCATACAGCTGAAGAATGAGTAGTCACTCACAATATATGAGTGATGCATTTGCACCTACAAACTGTTTGACTTCAACTGGTATGGTTAAGTGAAGTGATCTGGAAAAGTCACACAATGTAAGTACCTCACACCTATATTTAGGCTAGTAATTAATCACACGAAACAGAATTCACCCAGACACTAAAAGCCATGCCTATTTTTGTTTCCACATTTGTCCTGGTAAGAAGTTCTCATATTATAAGGTATAGACAAAATGCAGATAAACATCAGCCTAGTGGGCTCTACTTGTTTTTCCTGCAGCTTTCTGCAAACACACGACCATCTGTTCTCCTGAGACACTGATGGAAAACACAGATGTGCAGCGATGCTTGTTTGTGTGGTGCAGAGGCTGGTCCATACTGCATCCAAACAGTTTTCTTACAATGTTAATCCAAAGAAACTGTTAACTGTTATCTGTTTGAGCAATCCCGAAATATCTGATCCATCGTTAGGATTATAGTGAATCTTATCAGAGGTATGAATGAACAAAAGATTGTAAAATAAGGCTCAGATACTCTTTACTTAATAGTGCTATGTGCTATAGCGCATATTTCTGTTCTGCTGTCTTCCTCTCCCCTTTTGGAAAAGCACTCTGCTTAATCAGATTCCATTGATTATTTAATGTATTCCCTCTACTACCAACACGACACCACCAAGGACAGAGAACAGACAGAGGGAAGATGAGGGCAGAAGCAGAGAGAGCGAGAGAGAGAGGTCTAAAAACAGAAACATGTATAAAGCACTATATACCTTAATGTCCAAGCATGGAATCTGTTTTTAGAAAACAAGCTTTCACTTTTAGAGTAGTACTTCATTACATTAATACGAATGTATTTGGGTGATTTTAAAGCATAGTTAAATTATGGATTCCCTTCTAAATGTATTAATCTCTGGTCTGTAGATATGAAATTATGCATTATGTAACTGACCTGTTGTAATATACATTTAATGAGGTTTTGTAATATCTGTACTAAAGGCACTTGTTGTTCTGATTGATTGATTCATTCATTGCATCCAAATGCCTGTTTTAATGTGAAGTCAAATCATAAGTTTTAGCATTTTTTTTTTCTTTTCTCTGCTGTTTTTTTCCCTAAAGGGGCGTTTATGATGACATCAAACAAATGTGTTCGGCGGCAGTGTCCAGCTGTATTCAGGGTGTACTCCCACTTGTAGTCACCTGTCTGATTGCTGCACATTTGCATGAAGTCATTATTGCTTATGTTTTATTAACAATGAAGAAAAGAAAATGCAATAAAGGTTGTAATAAATGCTCTTTTTGGACTGGTGAGGAAGTTTGGAAAGTTATACTTTGATTTTAACCCTAAAAAGCATAATGTATATGCAAATTTTCAATTTTTTTAACAACCTTATATATTTTATTAAATTATATTGGCACACTCATCACACTGAAGTGTGTTAGGTTTAAGGAAAAAAGTATTAATTAAATTTACAATTTTTTGAAGGTAAGTGGTTTATTACATTAAGCTGAAAACCTTTAATATTTCTTAATTTGAATATAGCTAAAATAAAGTGTTTGCAACCATTTACCATATGTGTTAAGAAGCAGACGGGAGACAGATGGTAAGTGCACAATAACAGTTTATTTACAGCAGCCGGTGATAAACAGACGAGAACATGAATAACGGTAAGTGCAATGATAGATGATACTTTCACTGAGGAGAATGCAGTTTGTAATGCCAATGTCTTTATCAGGTTCATGGGAGCATTGGTGAACTCTGGAGACAATAGAGATGGTGGGACGGCCACACACCAAATACAAATTGAAATCCAGGAGCGTTGGCGATACACAGGAGGAATCCGGGAGCCTGGAAGAGAGACGGATACTGAGGAGCACAAAGAGGTAAGGATACGGGTAAGTAATAGAGGTAAGTATCAGTAGGAATAAGCGTTGTGATTGGGCGATGATAGAACCTGGTGTGTCTGTGACAATATGATGCATTGAGCTATTGATGAACACAACAAAACTATAGACCTTTGATCATAAAAGACATGTTATTTGGAAATATAGAGTGACAGGTATAATATTTACATGCATTTTGGTAGAAAGATCTCACTGATTAAATTTACCAGCTATAAATACCAAACCAGATTTGCAGTTTGGGCACCTGAAAAAAAAGTATTTTTCTTCCTTGATGCATCTTTTCCCTCCAGATTCTTCTATACTATATGAGCCATAAAAGCTTAATGTATCAAATATGATACTCAACATAGAACACATATTATTATTAGCATCATATATATACACAGTTACCCTCTCTTCTTGCTTGCTTTTGCTAATCCTGCCTTACATGCAAACATTTGTTAACCTAACTGACTCTAATATGTTGACTGCCATACACTTATTAAACATTGTTAAAGACCTTGCACTGAATTTAAAATAAAATGTCCACATAGGGTTACAGCTTGCTTGCTGGTACAGCTTGGTATTGCTGTGTGTGTCGTGACTGCTCTCTGTACTGAACTAGAAGTCAGTGACCCATGTTTGCTTCACCACCAGTGTTGGAGGAAGTTACTTTTAAAAGTAATGCATTACAATATTGCGTTACTCCCTTAAAAAGTAACTAATTATGTTACCTAGTTACTTTTATGGAAAGTAATGCATTACGTTACTTTTGTGTTACCTTCACGTTACTTTTTAAATATGGGCAGAGCTTGAGTGTTTGTTTATAATATAAGGGGTTCTATTTAAAGCAAATGTAAAAGCACA
The DNA here is from genome assembly GCA_032357475.1 of Enteromius thamalakanensis. Lineage (NCBI taxonomy): Eukaryota > Metazoa > Chordata > Actinopteri > Cypriniformes > Cyprinidae > Enteromius > Enteromius thamalakanensis. The sequence continues at coordinate 15,956,526 of JAUCMT010000068.1, forward strand.
CCAAAAAGTGTCATGAATAAACCTCAGGCTGAAGAAAAAGAGAAAGGAAATTCATAAAGTAGAATACAGGAGAAGCGTGGTTGAAGTGGTTCATCAAAGGTCAGCAGCAAAGACATTGGTTAATAAAATGGGATTAGATACATTTTTGCGAGTTTATTTTAATTCATTTTGATGATTACTAAATCTGTTTTTTATGAGTGAGATCAAATAATGCATGTTCACATTTAGCCTAGAACTACACTGTATTCTCACATTGCCTCTCTATTTCTGATTTCTTCCAACATGGGGTCAGCAGACTTGTCAGTCAATATATGAGAAAACAAAGTAACTGACATTACTTTTTTGAAAAAATAACTCTTTCTAAAATTAAAAAGTAATGCGTTACTTTACTAGTTACTTGAAAAAAGTAATATTATTATCTAACTTGAGTTACTTGTAATGCGTTTCCCCCAACACTGTTAACCACTATAAAACATTTCACTGCTGCTCAGCAGAGCACAGGCACAAAAAGATCTACAGTGTGTGACTCCTGCTTTCTCTGATAGCTGAAGATAAGTAAGTATCGTATCTATAAGTAATTTAGATTTATTCACAAAATAATCAAGCCAGATCTCACAGCACAAAGGTGGACACTTTTATTTGTTTTTTAAAAGCAACCTACATCTAAATCCATTTATACAGACACAAATCTCACAAGGACAACAGCAGAGCCATACCCAGCTTCATTCAGACCTTCACATCTACAAAAATATTGCCCATGCCTGCAGTAATTGCGTATGTTCATAATAGCAGATCATAAATACAAAATGTGTTTTCAGTGAGTGTGTTATTTGTAAAAATCTAGTCTAGTCTAAAAAGTTTTGTCAGAGCTATATGCAATGATTTGGGCCAACTGTTTAACATGAAGATTTTAAGTACAACAAAAGCGGCGACTATTGTGTCAGACTATGGTAAGGTAAGGTAAGGTGTATATGAAAGATGAGTCATAATTTGAGCATGTTAAAGTATATATTTACAAATAAGGTAAACAAAAAGTCAAATGAATTTACCTCAGAATCAATAAAATTGAGTTCTGAAACGTAACCTTTTGAGGGACTGATCTTTTAAGAGCTTCTTGTCTGCATATATAAACAAAGATCAGTTACGCCATCTGTAGACGTCAGCTGAAGCAATTATTTTACAAAAAGTCTGAGTGAGAGAGTGAAAGGAATAGTTCACCACAAAAATAGACCTTTACTCATCCTCGATTAGTTACAAATCTGTATGAATTTCTGTGTTCTGCTGAACACAGAGGAAGCTATTCAGGGTCAGCAGTGAGTTCCTAGTGTATTTTATCAGCGGTAAGTCAGTGGTGACCAAAACAGCCTGGTTACAAACTTTTGTCAAAATATCTGCATTTGTGTTTACTCAACTACTTGAGGGTGAGTAAATTATGCAATTTTCATTTTTGTGTGAACATTTCCTCGAAGCATTTAAACCTTCGGAAATTGGATTACATTCAAACCAGTGATTAGACCACAAAACAACTCGCCAAAATCATGACATTATTAAAACCTTCAGTTCCAAAAGAAAAAAATAGACAGTCAGCAGTAGTTATTTGTAATTCTTTTTTCACAATTCACTTTCCCTCACAACAGTATTTGTGTCAGGCAGACAACATACTCTCTAGCACCTTAAAGTTTCCTTCAACAGTTTCCAACAGTTTATTCACGACATTAAAACAAAGCCCAGATCTTCTACAAGATGTATAAGGCCTGCTAATATTATATACTGTTGAGCCATCAGCAACAGCAGCCATCACATCATATGATAGTGTGTTCATTAAATATAAGCACTTTAATAAATATATATTGGCAATATCTGGCTGCAGCTGGGTAGCCTTGATTATAAATTAATGAATTAATATTAAATGTCATGAAAGTGTTCTTGCAGTGAAAACAATCTTATGGAGTGAAAACCTCCTCACATCCACATTTTTTTTTAAAAATACGATAACATTCTTTTTTTTTAAGATTTTAAATGTAGGTTAAGTCTTGGTAATCACATTAAAAATACTTAGATTTTTTTCGAATATTTTGAATAAGTTCTTGGCACAAAACTGACCATTAGTTGATTTAAAAATTGACAACTGAACAAAACAAACAAAAAGGATTGAGAAGATAATAAGAAAAAAATCAAACAAACAAACTAAATGTTCAGCCAAAGGTCAAGCCGACTTCTTTAATCCATCCTCGAGCTTATCTCAGTTCCCTACATCCTTTTAGCCTTATTTATTTCCAGACTATCTCCACATTATTTTTCTGTGTTGAGCTTCTCCCAGGGTTTAGCTATGTTGGACTCACTGGCCGGCCTTCTCCCTTGGCCTCACCGTCTCCTGGAACACCAGCCGTGATTGATCAGCTGCCTCTAGTAAGGCCTCCATCTCTGGGCTGTCAAGATTGACCAGTTCACCTTCCTCCACCCTTGACACTAGACCTCCTCCCTGCACTGCAAGAGCCTCCTGCACCTCCTCGCTCTGCTCCTCCTCCTCTTCCTCTGGTTCTGGTGTGGGTTCGATCTCACCCTCACGGACCTTCTTGACGTGGAAGGTGAAGGGCGGTACACGGTAGGTGGTTGATTTGGCGCGTGCGTAGACGGTGTGGTCAGGGTTCAGTGACTTCTTCATCTTCTCTCTGGAGCTGCGGATCTTCTCACGGCGTTCGGTGTTAGGCGTCATCTTTGTTCCTAGCTTACCCATCTTCTTGCCCAAGTTCTTCTTGGTCTTCTCCAGGTTCTCTCGGGTTCTCTGGCGTGTCTTCTCCAGGTTCTCTTTAGTTCTCAGTCGGGTTTTCTCCAGGTTCTCCTTGGTTTTCTGTCTGGTCTTCTCCATCTGCTCCTTGCTGAAGGCCATCTTCAGCTTGTCCACCTTCTGGAGGCCGCTGCGTTTGATGCGGTCAGCACGAGATTCCTCTATGATCTCCTCGACCTCAACTTCTTCCTCCGAGCCATGTTCTTCCTCTCCTCCTTCACTTAGCACCTGCTCTCCTTCTTCTCCTGCAGCCACCGGCTTCTTAGAGACCTTCTCAGGTTTCACTTTGTCCTGAGAGAAAAGGTAAAACAAATAAAAGAACTAAGATTACAATAGACCAGACAGATCATAATATTTTTCCAGACTGAACATCAGCAGCTGGTGTCAAATTAGAATTGTTATTAAAAGACCCATTTAGTTTTACAGTGAATCAGAGAGACTTTCACTTTCAGTATTATTGTCAGACAAATAGTTCTGAGTATAATAAGCAAGTATTTGCAAATACATGTTTCACAAGAGCATACTCAGCAGTCTTTGTTCCTTTCTGTTATCCTCAAGGGGTTCATGACCCTTTAAACTTACAGTGGGTATGGAAAGTATTCAGACCCGATTAAAATTTTCACTCTTTGTTATATTGCAGCCATTGGCTAAAATTATTTAAGTAAATTTTTTTTCCTCATTAATGTACACACAGCACCCCATATTGACAGAAAAACGCAGAATTGTTGACATTTTTGCAGATTTATTAAAAAAAAACATGAAATATCACATGGTCCTAAGTATTCAGACCCTTTTCTGAGACACTCATATATTTAACTCAGGTGCTGTCCATTTCTTCTGATCATCCTTGAGATGGTTCTACACCTTCATTTGAGTCCAGCTGTGTTTGATTTTACATATTGAAAGCCACACACCTGTTTATATAAGACCTTACAGCTCACAATGCAAATGAGAATCATGAGGTCAAAGGAACTGCCTGAAGAGCTCAGAGACAGAACTGTGACAAGGCACAGAGCACGGAGGAGTGGCTTCACAACAACTCTGTGACTGTAAAAATAAAAATAGCTGTCTACCAACGTTTACCATCCAACCTGACAGAACTGGAGAGGATCTGCAAATCTATCTTAAGATGTAATTTATATCCTGTTTCTGATCATCCTGCTGAGGTATATTTTGCAATAAAGTGGCTGACTGTACACTCTGCTGAGTTCTCATAATGAATTAGAATTAATGTTATCTAATAAGAGTTGGGTATTGGGTATTTTGGGGGTTTTATTTGGGTATTTTGTAGCTTCATAACCTGTTGGACTTCATTCTGTCTCATGATTTATAATCGCTCTATACTGTTACTCCTAAACCTGTTCTTAATATGTGTATATATGTTTGAGTCATTCGGCCCTCGTTTGTAGATCAGGCGGATAGACTGATATTTTGAATTCAAGACATGCTATAGCTCGTCTACGCCCTGGGACAGATAATCACAATGATTACACGGATGGAGGAGCTTTGTAGTAAGATAATGAACTGATTACTATGCAACCAGAATGAGAAAATGTCAATGTGATTCATTTTTAATATGGGCCACTGCTAAAATCATATTGAGTCCACAGACGTGTACAGCACTCCCTCTAGAGGGCAATGTGAAGTCCACGGTCACATGTAAATTATGAAAAACACTTTTTAAACCATTAAAAAATTGCAAAGTTAAAATTGAAGTTTAATTATAAAAAAAAATTAAGATGGATAGATTAATGACAAATTTAAACACACACACACACACACACCTATATATATATTTATTTATTTTGTGCATTCAAGTAGGACCGTATGATCAGTCCGATTTGACTATCCTTGTGGACATTTGTTCCCCACAATGTAGCAAACAAGTACATACACACCCACCCACACACATACACACCTACATACATTTATGCAAAGGCATCCACATTGAGAAAAGGTAAGCTACCTTAGTCACATCAAATAAAAGGGAATGCCAGCAGATATTTAAACATGTACAGTAGATAGCACCAGAAAGTTACTCTGACTTAAAGACTGGTTTATTTGTTCTCTTGATCAAAATGGCTGTATCCAAAAGTACAACGCACCCTCTGCTGGTCAAAGAAAGAACTGACACTTGCACACACAATTTACAAATTACAACGAATCATTTTTGGTCTTTTTTTTTTCTATGGCCCCATGCCAGTGGAAGTCCTTGTAAACGTATGTGTTTCCTTATCTGGTGGTGAAAACTAAGATGTGTATGTGTTTATTTTAGGCCAGCCTTTCCTCTCTTTGCCTTCCATTTTCATTCCCTGAACAGTGCTAATTCATTCACTCCTTAACCTACTACTGCATCACTCTCCCTTTATGCATCCTAACTAGTAAACACTGATGCTGTCACTATAGTAACCACATCCACTGACTGACTCACAGGCTGCTCAGAGGACTGAAGACCTGCAGATATTGTGCCTTGCATGTGTGTGTGTGAGAATCTGTCAACTAAAAAGTGTAGCCACAGTGAAAGTTTAAACATCCTACAAAAACTTTCACAAATAAATGGTTACATTGAAAGCATGTTAAGACACCAGCCAACTGGCAAACATTTTATTACCCATTTTATTGTACCCAGTGATGCAATTTGGTTTGCTTGAATTGTTAAATTTACAATAATTACAATTGTTTATTTATTAGAATCAATTTAAATATAAACTTTGCTGTGTGCATTGATTGGGTTTGGGCAATTTTAGACTCATTATGGAATGATCTGTTCCAGGAAAAGCCACAATATACAGTATAAAGTTTATTATATCTTTTTGGTAAAAAAAAAAAGAAAAGTGATTTCAAAGGTTTTAACAATGATTTACTGAGTTAAAAGTTATCTTTTGCTTTATGAGAGAAGTCATGGCAAACATCCCAGATGAACGGCATTGTGTTAGTCTTCTTTGGTGACTACTCCTCCGTTTGAGTTTAGTGGCTACTGTTTGTCTTACAGTCATTTGCAATGTCCAAACAAACCATTTCCCTTTTCGATCCAAAGCGTTCTGTCCTTATATGAACTTGGATTCAATTAACAGCCTAAAAATTCAGCACAAGTTAAAATATAGAAGACTGGAGATGTCTGAGGTGTTACACAACTGATCTGTGCAAAAAAACAAAAAAACAACAACACTGAAACAGCCAAAGTCAACAGAGAGAACTCAGTGTAAACACACAAAGAACTACTGAGAATCACATAACTGGAATGGTCTTTTTTTTTATAACAATGCCAGGGCCACAACAAATTCCAGTAATGTGCTGGTGAATAATACCGATTCAGGGAATACCATATAAATTGCACCATATTTTGGGGATGAATCACAGATTTTATGGCACAATTAGCAGCTGTTCCAAATTATTTCCATACGTCTCCATGTCCTCTGTATTAAAGTATTCAAGAAGTATAACCCGGAAACATAAAGGTCATTTGTAATGTAAGTTTAAAGATGATCTCGAACATTAATAATTAAAAGGCTAATAAATAATGATCATTTTGATCATTTAAAAGCACTTCATGCAATTTATATATTTAACTTTCTTATTCAAATTATTTTCTTTTAATTAGGCTACAAAAAAAATTATATAATTACCAAATCTGTATATTTTATCGAGCAGCAATTATATTTACCAGATATTTTTTAATAGTAAGTAAGGGATAATGTTCAGGCAGCCAGTAGTTGAAATAAGCCCCGACAGTGTGATCTTGTATAACGCTGAAGGGGCTTATTTCGCGATAACTACAGGCTGCCTGAACATTATCCCACTTATTACAGGGCTACTTCCCAAATAAGGAAAAAACCCTGGACATAAATATGAATTTGAAACATTTTATTGGCATATTTGTTTTAAATGAACATTTTCATCCTTCCGCGAAACGATATAGTAACACGTGACTATATCGTTTAAACGTTAGTAAGACAATTTATAACATCTACATATGAATATATAACAACGGATGTATTTAAAATTTTCCATTGTTAATTGTGGTTGTCC
>JAUCMT010000068.1:15963442-15983235 GCA_032357475.1 Enteromius thamalakanensis
AAACTTCACACATAATGGTCTTAAAATGTCTTAAAAAGGTCTTAAATGTAACTAACTGAAACCTGCAAGAACCCTGACTTTAAGATTTCATAGGTTTGATCTGTATTGACATAAAATATCAATTATATTTGTGCAGGTATTTAAAAAAGTATTGCATTTGATTTTTTTTAACTCTTAATGTAAACTGGGGCTGTATTTAGTCCATTTAACATTGGCATGTTAGACATATATTACCACCACACACGTGTTGTCTCTAAGGACGATTTGTTCTTGTCATCACATACAATGACTCACACTTTGTAAACATGGGTTTAGCTTCTATTATGCTAGGACACACAGACACATGCACACAGGGGAATGAGTGTTAGGACAGAATGCCCAGATGCTTTCACATTGAGTCATGAGACCCCTCAGATCAAAGTTTGAATTTTCCTGTGGTCTACAGCAGCTGAAACCTGATCCCCTTCTCACAGCACCACAAGTGGACTCTGTCCATCACTTCTGCTGATGAGAAAAATGAGAAAACGATGGATGAGATAGCCAGTGACAATCCATTCCCATGTTTTTTCCTCTTAGAAGAAAATAGTACATTATTATTTATTTTCATGAATTCAATTAACAAAAAAGTTTGAATGTGTATTTATTTTGTGTTTTTGTTGCATACTAATATACAGTGCCTTCATTTGTTAGCCACTGAGTAAGAATGATTGTTTTGACTAAACACATGAACCAAATTTACAGAGTGGTTTGTAGGTTATTTACAGCAGATGCCTCTGTGAGGTCCGGGATGTCGCACCTTACTGCAGGACAGCAAGGGCAGAGAGGGTGTAATACCTGTAATCCCTGTGGTGAGAGGTTGTAGTGTAAGGGTCAGAGGTCACTGCAATGTTAACTCTGTAGTAGTCACATCGTAAGAGGATTATCTGCTCACACAAATTCACCTTATGTTCTTCTGTGTCTCCCTCTCAGGCTTTATAGAGTTAAAACGGGTTATGCATTCTTTATATAATGTAGGACTTACAGTCAGCAACCTACAGATGAATTCTTAAAGCCAATTTGTAAATCCATGTAAGGCATTGTATGGTAACAAAAAAGCTGGCTTCCAGCTGAACTTAAACTAGAAGTGTAATTGTGTTAAGTCCATGTAGGCAGTGTGTTGAAATGTAAAGGATTGTGCTTGCGTGCTAGTTCAAAGCCTGTCCTTACACATGACATTCTTCCTCATGCCTTATTTAACTAGCAGCTATTAATATCAGCTGTCTTACACATTGCCTTCAGACGCACTTGCATACTGTCGACCCAATACTCAAGTTCAGTGCTCAGTATGCAGCATTTGTTTAAAATGTAAGCAAACAAGTGACACTATTTCCTCAGATAAACATAAATGCACTGTAGAGCTGCAATGTAGAGGCATGCATACGGCTGTGCCGCTGTATACTGGGAAGCAAGCTGGTTCATTTCTTTTCATGCATGACTGTTTGTGTTAAATTCCACTCTATTTCATGCAGGAGAGAAGTGGATCCACTGTTCCCTCCATCCTAAACAGAATGCAGACCAAACAGACGCCGCCCACCTACAACAAAACCAATAAGTTCACCTCTGGGTTTCAGAGCATCGTTGATGCCTATGGCATCAGCAACTACCGAGAAATCAACCCAGGTAACCCTTACCTTATAATAGTTTTGTCCCAAATGGTATTACTACGTTTATCTATACCATTTATCTTTCTGGTACTTTAACGGTACTCTTATCAGTACTTTTTGTTGTGTTTTTAAAATAAAATAAAAAATTATAATAATAAAAAAGCTAATTGAGAACAGAATTAACAACACTTAAATAGGAATGTACAATAAATAACGTGAATGTATTTCATCACTACAAATTAATTTTTAGGTAAGCTCTATATCTTTACTTACTTTATATTTTGTTTTCTATTGTCTCTGCTTTATTTCTTAAGCATAGCTTATTATTATCCATCTATTTGTAATGCAGGACTGTGAAGGCATTTTTAGTGTTTAGGCTACAGCAAAAAAATACTCTAAATATTTGACAATTTTTAATGTAACCAAAATGTGTGTTTATTATGAACTTATTATTATTATTTTTATAAAATTATTAACATTATTATAATATACTAATTTAGAGATACCTTATGTGAAGTTTTTATTTCCTTATTTAGGAAGACTGCTAGCATAAGTAAATATAAATGTTTTCTAAAATGAGATTTTTAATTTTAATTTTAATAAGATTTTAAAGACGTGCATGAAAGCTGTTTTTCTGTCAAATGCTGTTTAATAAGTAAAAACGAACTGCCTCGATTCAGTGTCTGCGGTCAGATGAGACGTTGACAGGTTTATTGTCAGTGTAGCTGGTTATGAAATAAAAAGTCTCTCACCTCAGAAAAGCGAACTAACCTTTTCTCCAAGATGTTATGGCGTGTTCGTTACGTGCATAGATTTGGTTTTTATTTTTTATTTTCTTGATGACCATTGGACACTGTGGGTCCCAAGGCCAAACCAGTTGAAAAGCACTGCTTTAGATCGTTCAGTTCTCTCTGCCATCGTCACTCTATTAAGCGCAAGCTTTGGTGTTGTGTGTGCGTGAGCTCTGTGTACCGTGGAACCTATGTGTGGAACAGACGGACATTTTGTGAGTGAGATTGCCAATAATGAGGTCAGGCAAATGTCCTTAATATGATCGCAAATTAGAAGATAACTAGCTAGATAACGATTATTTAGTAGAAATGATTTTTTTCCTGCAGTACTGTTAGCAGAACCGTTAACGTCAGAGCTTATCAATACTTCAGTCTATTATAATTTAGCACAGGTACTGATGAAGTACTGAGTTTCGGTACCCACCCCTAGCTACAGATCAATAGATCCTGTTGTGCTAACTTTTCATTTATTCATTTTTTATTTTATTGATTTACTTTTTTTTTTGTGGGTGTCTCAACTTCTTGTTTCTACTCATGTTTGTGCTCATATGTTTAGCACCATACACCATCATCACCTTCCCCTTCCTGTTTGCGGTCATGTTTGGCGATCTGGGTCATGGTGTACTCATGACTTGCGCTGCACTTTATTTGGTACTCCGAGAGAGCCGATTAATTGCCCAGAAAAACGACAATGAGGTATTCAATCCCCCATCCGTTTATCCCACCATCTCATAATTATTGTTTGGTCATTCTGTTCAAATCAAATATAGATTTATTTATGCATAGATCCTGAAAACAGAAAATATTGATCCTTTTTTTTTTTAAACTAGTGTTATTTAGCCTGAAAATGTAAGTTCTGAAGTGGAGAATAAAACTGATTCCTTTTGTTATGAGCCATTTTTAATAAAGGCAAACTAAATGTGACCATTTTTATTGTGCATTTGTTACTGATTTAAGTGGTAAGATTGATGATTTTTTTGTTAATAAAACAACATACTGTAAAAATTTACAGCATAAATTTTAGCTTTTACTCAGAAAATGAATAAAATTGTAAGTAAGTGTATTTTTACTCGATAGTATTTGGTAAATAAATACAATTGAACAAACATGCTATTTAGTATTGAGTTCTTACTTTAATTAATTATTTTTAATTATTCTGCATGTATTTAGTAATGGTGTTCTCTCTTTCTCTAGATGTTTAGCATGGTTTTTGCAGGCCGTTACATTATTCTCCTGATGGGAATATTTTCAGTGTATACTGGGATTATCTACAACGACTGTTTCTCCAAATCTCTCAATGTCTTTGGCTCGGGCTGGAGTGTTAGACCCATGTTTGGAGAGAGAGGAGGGAACTGGACGTAAGTTGTTCATTCCAAACTATTGATTTTTACATACTAAGTTAATTTTTGTTGTTGATCATTCAAATCTTTGTGTAACCATCAAGTCGTTATTATTTTTAACACTGATTTTCCATTAATTCATTCAGGCCTACAACACTGAAGGATAACCACGTGTTACAGCTGGACCCTGCTGTGCCAAAAGTGTTTAGTGGACCCTATCCAATTGGGATTGACCCAGTAAGCACCTAGTAAAAATATCTAAACAGTTCTGTGGCAAAGATAGTCTAACTTTAGCCTATTAAGAGCTGTTTCTTTCTTCTCTTACAGATCTGGAACATTGCCACCAATAAGCTGACCTTTCTGAACTCCTTTAAGATGAAGATGTCGATAATTCTAGGAGTCATCCACATGACGTTTGGAGTTACTCTCAGTCTTTTCAATCACCTGTACGCACTTGTCTGTTGTTACTCTGAATTGATCTGTATAAGCATTTAATGCTAATTTATGTATGTTTTTCTACATGTGAAGGTACTTCAAAAAGCCTCTGAACATCTACCTGGGTTTTATTCCTGAGATCATCTTCATGGTCAGTCTGTTTGGCTACCTGGTTCTGCTCATCTTTTACAAGTGGTTGGCATACGATGCCAAGAGCTCAAAAGGTGCCCCCAGTCTTCTAATAACCTTCATCAACATGTGCCTCTTCAGTTACAACGATCCCACCAACAAGCCATTTTACACAGGCCAGGTACACATACCGATATTGTGTGAATTGATCAGTATATGTGGCAAATGAGACGACTTGACATTTAAAACTAATGTTCCTATTTTTTTCTCTGCAGGTTGCAATTCAGTGTCTGCTAGTTATTATAGCTCTCGCCTGTGTACCGTGTATGCTCATAATAAAGACGCTAGTAATGCGCAGGCAATACCTCTGGAGAAGGCATCTGGTACGGACACATTAGAGATTTCTACATGTCCAGTTTTGAAGCTTAGACTGTGTTTTTTGTTTTTGGATGTCTCTTAAGTAAACAAAAATATTAAAAAAGATTATGTAATTACAAGAACTGTTTTTCCCCCCTGATTTAATGCCAGTCTTTGGTGTTGCATTGATTCTTTTTAAAATCATAATATGCTGTCTTTTATTTGTTAGATAATGTGTGAACCCTGATAACCTAAATTAAAATATTATGGCTCCGATAAATCGTATACATTACTTCTACCCACAACCATGACCTAGTGTGACTTTTGCTGCAGGGAACGCAAAATTTTGGAGGAATCCATGTTGGTAACGGTCCCACAGAGGATGAAGCTGAGATCATCCAACATGACCAGCTCTCCCAAAACTTAGAAGAAGAATCACCTGAGGTGAGGGAATTCCCTTGAATCTGCCTGTCTGGTTTTCTCTTAACTAGCCTAATAATTTTATTAATAAAATACTTTACCCATCATTTGCAAAGATGCTTTAAATTGTGAACTCTAACAGTAGTCTTTCTTTAGCTGGAGAATCACATGTGTTCTGCCAACTCCATTTATCTAGATGTTTATTTGGCTCGGGTCCTGAGAATATCTTAACGCTTTATCATAATTCAAGTGAATTTCCTTATAGTAGTCTATGTGAAACTTTTTTTCCACCCACACGGACAAGTCACACCCAGGAACCAAAAATGGTCGCAGCTGGCAGTGGGGTCCCTTGCCTGCAGTGGGCATTCCTCTCTGTGACTCACTGGATCTGGGATCTGCATACCAGTGCTGGTCTAAACTGGGGCAGCCCCTTTTAAAAGCCCTATCTCTTCCCCCAACCACTGTATCCCCAGGCAACCAGCCCCAAACACTAAACAAACACCCACCTGGCTAATTGTGTTTTTCTACACTGGAAATAAAATGGAGGCAGATAACCTGCATTGTTTTGAGGTTTGAGATGTAGTCTTTTCAGTGCGAAAGTAGTCTTTCTCCTTTTGTTCCAAACAGACCTGCCAGTATTTGCCAGCTATTTAAGCTTGTTTACTGTTTACTGCAGTCAAATCCCTGGGATTGTTAATTTCTCTTATTTTGGTGTTTCCAGTGACCCACATACAGTGGATACAGAAATTATTCAGACCCCCTTAATACACACAGCACCCAATACTGAGAGAAAAACACAGAATTGTTGACATTTTTGCAAATTTATTAAAAAAAGAAAAACCTTAGTGAGAGAGGTAAAGAAGAACCCAAAGATCACTGTGGCTGAGCTCCAGAGATGCAGTCTGGAGATGGGAGAAAGTTGTAGAAAGTCAACCATCACTGCAGCCCTCCACCAGTCGGGCTTTATGACAGAGTGACCCAACGGAAGCCTCTTCTCAGTGCAGGACACACGAAAGCTGGTGAGAAATAAGATTCTCTGGTCTGATGAGACCAAGATAGAACTTTTTGGCCTTAATTCTAAGCGGTATGTGTGGAGAAAACCAGGCACTGCTCATCACCTGTCCAATACAGTCCCAACAGTGAAGCATGGTGGTGGCAGCATCATGCTGTGGGAGTGTTTTTCAGCTGCAGGGACAAGACGACTGGTTGCTATAGAGAGAAAGATGAATGCGGCCAAGTACAGGGATATCCTGGACCAAAACCTTCTCCAAAGGGCTCAGGACTTCAGACTAGGCCGAAGGTTTACCTTCCAACAAGACAGTGACCCTAAACACTCAGCTAAAATAACAAAGGACTGGCTTCACAACAACTCTGTGACTGTTCTTGAATGGCTCATCCAGAGCCCTGACTTAAACCCAATTGAGCATCTCTGGAGAGACCTAAAAATGTCTGTCCACCGTTTACCATCCAACCTGACAGAACTGGAGAGGATCTGAAAGGAGGAATGGCAGAGGATCCCCAAATCCAGGTGTAAAAAACTTTTTGCATCTTTCCCAAAAAGACTCATGGCTGTATTCGATCAAAAGTGTGCTTCTACTAAATACTGCGCAAAGGGTCTGAATACTTAGGACCATGTGATATTTCAGGTTTTTCTTTCTTAATAAATCTGCAAAAATGTCAACAACTCTGTCTTTTTCTGTCAATATGGGGTGCTGTGTGTACATAAATGAGGAAAAAATATTAACTTAAATGATTTTAGTAAATGGCTGCAATATAACAAAGAGTGAAAATTTTAAGGTGGTCTGATTGTATTACTAATTGGAATTGTATTATTAATTATTATTGTTTTTAATTAGAGAAAAACAACATATTTATAATCAGAAATTCTCAAATCACTAACAAAGTAAATTTTTACGTCCCAACTGCGTTTATCATGGAACTGGCAAAAACAATAGTGCAAATACTGTAACCATAAACACTACATTAATAAAGCTGCCAGAGTGTCTGGTGCCATGTAATACCCTCAAAGTCCTGCTCAGAAGCTCTAGGCTAAAAAGAATGTCAGTCCACACTGTATATATAGAAGATACCCCCTCTAAAAGAGGCGAACAATTACTCAGATTAACAGCTATCTGTGGACCAAGGCACCATGACAACCGTTACCAAGACAGCAGCAAAAACATTTGCAGTAGTTCACATGACATATACAGCCAAACAAAATCAGCCGGTGATGAGTAGATAACAGCTGTGTGTGTGTGTGTGTTTAAGGCATGATGTTGAAAGGCATCTTAAGGTTGAGGCACTGAGCAGCTGTTGACTTGTGTTGGGTTCAGAGCAGCAGCTGTACAGCACAACTACTACCTGAAACAACCCTGAATAACTTTAACTATGACTTTAGTATGGGTTTTATGACAGGTAAATATGATCTCTCTCTTGCATAAGAGACAAGATCTGCTTCGTTCCAGTCAGAACCACAAGTGCACATGCACTAGTTTTTCAAGGGTTAGATGCCATTAACAAGTGACTCAAACAGACGCAACAACACACACTATCAGTTCTGTCTCCGATTGGCTGAATGCTTTATTAAACTACTGTGAAACAGGAGCCATCTGCGGTTTTTATGTATCTGACAGCTTCATAATGTCAAAGAGGTAAAGGCTTTCCACCCATTAACCTCCTTACACACAGGCCTTCTGTGTATGCAAGTGTACCAATATCAAGCAGCACAACTGTTTCCAATATTAATAATAATCAGAAATGTTTCTTAACACACATCAGCACATTGATTTCTGAAGGATCATGTGACACTGAATACTGAAGTAATGCTGGAAATTCACTATATTTTAATTCTTTCCCCAACTACTCTGAGAGAACCTTTAAATAACTATACAGTGGTTTAATGGGTTCATTGCATGGCAGTTGTGCTATATAGCAGCATACAGTAATTTTGTAAGAAATTTAAACAGTAATTACAGTTTAGTGGCTCTTTAATGTGTGGTGACAGATCACTGTACTCCGTTCAAGCAGCATGTGAAGCAATCATCTCTTCACCTGTATTAGTTATAGCATGAAATAAACAAACAAACCACAGAAGTTATGCTGCTTCTACAGAAAGACATTTTTGAAGTCTCTGGTGTTAATCTACTCTCCTGTCTGGTTTGTTTGTTGGACATAAATGGCAGATTCTGCATTACGATTGGTCAGACGGCCTGTCAATCAAACTCCATGTGAAGGGTCAGTAGGAATAGAATGACTCCTTATCGTGGTTTATTCTAATGAATATTCTGTTCATTGCTGTGTCTGGTTCTGTTCTTCTGTATCAAGTGTTTCTCTGTGCTCATCGGCAGCCCAGCCCCATGCAAGTGATATGAAAGAATGCAGTAATTCCTGGACCAGCATGCATGAGCCATTTCCTGTAGGCTATCCCACATTTGACATATGTAACAAAATAAAAAATAAGAAGTTAAAGTGACCATCTCTCGTGATGCTTTGTAAACACATGCTCACACAACCGGTGGCAACTCATGCCTCATTTATTCTCAGCCCATTCATCAAAATAGCACATTCTGGCCCGGACTAACACGCAGTCTACACACACACACACACACTCACACTGCTGTCTGGATAAATCTGACACCCTGAATTCAGTGCAAAAATAGAGCAGAGGCCACCCGTAACGACGGCGATCACGCAAAACCCCCATAAGTCACAGCCACACCTCATCATCATCATCCGCCCAGCAGCAAACTCCTCCAGCCACCCCACTTACAATCTTGTTTTTTCTTACAGACTCCAAGAGACAGTCCTTGTCTGTGGGCACGAGGAACCGAATACCATCTAGATGATGTGCGTCCCTAAAATAGTAGATTATTGACATGCATGTTCACCACAGGTGCACAGCTGCAGAAGCAAATGATGTAATGGAAATATCAATATTTCAACAACAAATATACCAGTACCGAAACAACCGATAGGTCAGAGGTCAGTGGCTATTTCATCCAATAAACTTAAGTATTTGTGTTTATAAATCCAGCTGCTCTGACACTAACTACTAACGAGAGTTTCTGAGAATAATGACGTTAATGTCAGTTCTGAATAAATCAGTTTAAACTTCCACCTATTTATAGAAGAGCAAATATTAATGTGTACTCTCTCTCTATTTCTCACACACTTGTCACCTACAGGAGTCCAATTTTACAGGGGTAATTTATGTAGGTCTCAGAGGTCTGTGATTAGATATCTGATAAATACCAGTAGTGTAACCTGCTGCCTCAGTGGACATTCCACCAGAGAAGACTGAAACTGAGACTTCATGAGCAATTAAATGCACACACACACACACAAACATATATGCACATGGACACACATACACTCAGTGATATATGAAGATATTGTTACAGTTGAATAACGGTTATTCCTGTGTGACGCAAAGTTGCATTTTCAGCATATATAGTGTCACATCTCTGTCTTCGTACTCAAGATATTTTGTAGAAACACTGATACATTTTTTTTTAGGATTCTTTAAACAGAAGGTTTAAAAGAACAGCGTTTATTTGAAATATGAAATATGAATGTCTATATACTGTCATGTTTGATGAATTCAATTAACTAGTACTGAACAGAAGCACTGTTATTTCCTATAAATAAAACTAATCTGAAAATAAACTCTTGAATGGTTGTGCATACAATGTCCAACTCACTCAAAAGCCTGCAATTATTGTTCATTGATATACTAATGAAATAATTTGTAATTGTTAATACTGAAAAAAGCAACACAGAAGCATTTTCACTTGTGGTTTCAGATCTAATCACGCGCATCTACCACATAAAAAGGAACTGCATATATCTACAACACCCATGTTTTTTTCACACAACAAATATACTTTATTCCCAGGAGAGATACACATGCGATCACTCTGGTGCATCTTCTCTGATTCTCCCAAACAGACTGTAATAAACATCTGCTAAGAGAACATAATTTCACAAATATACCAACATTTGACCTGACTCACTCCTGTCATCTTCCATCATTCACTTCCATCTGCATTAAAAGCATTAGAGGCCTATTACATCAGTGCTGTTTCCCCCCTGCAGCCCCTCAGAGCAGCGCAGGGAGGAAATGACTCGTTAGTGGGGCTAAATGCAGTAACGCTGGTGCAGGGTAAACAACAGCAAAGTGCTGGAACACACTGAACCTCAGCCTGTCCACGTCACAAGCAGTAATGCCAGATCACAGGCAGAAAGGAATAATAACATAATTACTACCACAAAATGACATCTGTGGGTTTATAAGAGCCATTAAACAATTATATAATGGAAAACATATTATTGTACCATCCACTGCACCATTAATCACTCAGCTGTAATCTATTGGTAGTAATCTATTGTATTTAATAGGGATGCACAAGATTATTGGACTAATATCGGCCTGATAGGAAAAATTATGCCGATAACTTATGAGTTAATAAATTTAAAAAAATATATATATTTTTAATTTCTGCACAAAAGAGACTTGGTGTTGTTTCCAAATAAAATGAAAAAAAGGAAATATTTTGGTCAAAATATCGGCATATCGGATATCGATAAAAATCCAATATCATGAATCCCTAGTATTTTATGCTGTAAAATGTAAATTATTTATTGTATTTATTACTAAAATGTATTTTAGTATGCATTTAATAATATGTATTTTAAAATAACATAATTAATATTAAAGTATATTTATTAAGTTAGATGTATTTTTGTTAACCGTCAGCATCAGTCACACTGCTATAAAGATATTACAACAAATAGTTGATAACGAAAATTATATTTAATTTATTTTACAATATTTTTTTTGTATACATGAATAAATATATAAATTGTCAATCACACTGCTATAATGATAAAATCAAAACCAGTCATAAGAGCATTTTTTACCCCTGAAATAAAAAAAAACAGCTATCCATTGATGTATGGTTTGTTAGGATAGGACAATATATTTACAGAAGGAAAGTTAACAAAAATATCTTTTAATATAATAATTACTTAATATTCTAATAATTTTTGCTGCTTATGACAGGATTTGTGCTCCAGGGTCACATATTACCATATATAGCACAAAGGCAGATTTGGTGTGTATGTAAATGTGTGTAGGGAACTGTGAGAAATAACAAAGATCAATGGAAAAGTCAGGCGGTGCTTCTAAAACTAAAGGATTCTCTTTCCCTCTGGACTGATGGTAGTGTCATTATGGTAGCCTTGCAGACATTACCGCATTCTGCTCTATAATTAGACCGTAAGAGAGAGTTTAAAGGGGGATGGGGGTCTCAGAGCGAGTCTTCATCCATCCACCCAGCACGCTCTAAACACATTTAATCTGACTCCAACACGGTCCAGCTCGCTTGCACAAGACTCTCTTTACAACTGAGCTCCACGCAGCAGCGAAATCCTACACCCTACACGCTCATCTAGCACTTTAGCAAAACACGAGAGAAAGAATACACTTTCTACATATCAAGTGCGTGCTGCTATTTTTAGTGTTTTGCAATTTTTGCAACAGCGTGAGTAAACCGTACATTCTCAAAGGTTCACTTGGGAGCTACCATATAATGTACAAAAAGCTAAAAGGTGCATCTTTATCCTTAAATGATACCTTGGCACCAAAAGTGTGCTTATTAGTATACTTTGCACAAATACTGAACCAGTGAGTATTGTGCCTTTCTTTTCTTTCTCCTTTTTTTAGTTATGCAAAAGATATAGACATAAATCCTAATGTCTTCATCCTACACCTCAAATGCCAGCCAACTGCCCGTCACATCCAGCCGTCTCACACACCTCAGCGTGAGAGAGAGACACATTAAGGGAAACGTATAGGCCTTCTCTTTGTGCAGGCAGTGTGCAATTACCTTATTTCTCAGAAAGCACATGTACGTTGCTAAGACATCTGTGAAAGAGTGCATCATCTGCAAAGCACTGCGATATTTTTTAAGCATCTCATTTGCAAACAAACAGTTAAATGTTATAAACACCTTTCCAATAAACTATCACTCAAACATTTGGGGTCAGTAAGTTTGAAGAAGAAATCATTACTTTTAAAGTAATAATGCATTTAACTGATCAAGCGTGACAGTAATTCTAGGTTTTAAAACAAAACAAAAATTGTAAGAAATCAGCATATTCAATGATTTGCTGTAATTTAGTCTTGGTGAGCATAAGATCTGCCTAAAAAAAACAAAAAGTCATACTGACCCCATATTTTGAATTATGTTGTCCTTCTGATGATAAATGTAAAATAAAATAAGTACATAATAACCTGATAACAAAAAATACTGTGTCTACTAAATGTTACTCTAACATTCAAAAACAAGAAAATCTTCCCGAAGGAAGTGTAGCCTATACTCATTCTAAATACTACTGGAAAGACAGACAGATTGATCAAATCTTAGCCCTATGGACAGCTTAAAACTTGTAAATGTATGATTTTTGACATGCATGCAGTATTTTTTAGTTCACTTGTTGTATGTGCTGATCCAGCATTGTTCAGAGGTTGCTGTGAGGTTAGACAGGAACCTTTGAAGCTTCACTTAGAAGCAGATTGACATTTTATGATACTGAGTGGGGAATTCAAGGCCAAGCCCTGCAGAGGAATCCATGTGTACTGCAGAAGAGACCTGGGAAAGAAGACTCGCTCATGCAGCAAAACAACATGTGTATCAGTAATATTAGTATAGCACATTATAGCAGAGTATAGTGCATGAATTAAATAAGTAGATCAGCAAGTGGATTATAGTGACTGACGTGATTGCATTATAAAAAGCTCTGAGGTAACAACGTAAGGTTAGGATGAAGATCATACGGAACATGTCTATCCATCACACTGATGAAACAGAAGATGGTGTAGGACTTTTCATGTTATTATTTTTTATCCACCCCAATACACTTGCTCTAGCAATAGCCTGAACACACAAAAAGCAACAATGGATTGACAAACTGGATATAGACATTTATAGGTGGTTTGAAAGCAAATCACTTTGTTGATGCAGTTAATTAATGAATTATATGATCAAAGTGTGCATCTTTACTCTGACAGCCAGTGTGGAAATGTCAGCAAAAGTAACCACTGTAGGTTCAAACCCTGCGAGATTTGAGCCATGCAGTTGAGAAAGGGTTGCTTTTTAATGAAGTATGACTATGAAATAGACTAATTAGTGTCCATTAGTCAGGAGATGGAAAGCCAGGCTTGCATATCAAAGACTTCGCAGTCTGTCAAGCACCCAGTACTCACCTGGAAGATAAGCACTTTGAAGTTCTTCCTCTTGAGGAGCTCGTGTTCATTGTTCTCCAGTTTTTTGATCTGTCCCGCTTGCTTCTCCAGGTCTGTGCGCACACTTTTCACATTGACGTTAACCTTCCGCACCTTGTCCAGGAGCTTGTTGACCGTCCCGGCTGTCCCCACATGACTCTTGGCCAGCTTGGCCAGGTCTGTCTGGATGCTGCTCATGTTCTTCTCCATGGTCTCCTGCTTGGCCTCCAGACCCGTCTGAGCCTGCTGGATCTGGTCCACCACACCTATGATCTTGTCCAGGAGAGCCAGGACCTTCATGCCTGTAGCCTGGGCCTCAGACCTCTGGGCCTCACCGCTGCCGCCTCCATCGAGTCCCGGCCCCAACACCAGGTCCACCTCTTCCTCAGAGTCATCGTCGTCATCATAGTCATCGCCTCGCTTTGATTTGAACACCTTGGAGGCGGTGGCAGGTTTGGTGGCAGAAGGCACCAAGGCAACCTCCTCTTCATCATCAGAGACTTCGGCGAAGACGGCACGCTCCAGTTTGAAGTCTGTGTCGGCCATGGCTCGTTTTCAAGTAGACCCCGATGAAACACACACAAGCTTACTTGCAGACAGAAGCATGCACACTCGTGGCCCGGTGTGCAAGAACGCAGTCCTAGAGTAAAAATAAAGCACTAAAAAAAGACTTGAAAGACAGACGACTCTAGTAGAGCGCAACGACTCTAACCTGAAAGCAACCGCTTGGCTACTTCTAAGCAATCTTCAAGTCACCTGCACTATCTACTACCACTAAGGACTACTCTCTAGGTTTGCTGTAATGCCTCAAACTTCCTTCCTCTTTCCCTCAAGTCTACTCTGGGAGCTCGGCCAGTCAGTGGAAGCAGACTAACTCTCCAAGGTGTGTGGGAGTGTGTAAAGAAGAGTGTGTGACCACAGCTCCCTGTGAAGTCCATCCGTCAGGTCTTCCCTTTCCCTCCTAAGTCCAGCCCTCTGCTGTGATCACTTACTGTAAGCTCACACCCACACTAACCCTTTAAAGGGAGTCTCCACCCTCCCTAGAGCCTGGCAAGGGACACCAGAATACATATCCACCAACTCATTTATGAAAGGGTATGAGACAAACGGCTCAAAACGATTTATGACTCGTTTAATCAGCATAAACCTGATCCTAAAAATTACTATCAAAGACACGCCCCATTACTGGGAACATCATAGGCATTACAATAAAGCCTAATAACATGTTCATTACATGGGTTGTTATTTAGGTCAACAGGTTTAAGACGTTTCTGTCTGAATAGCTCTGATGGTGTTTGCGAGTGTGTTGAAGTGGAAGCAGAGCTGTTGTGATCATGACTGGAGCGAGGAGCATTTTAGTTAGCTCTAGAAAGCTTACACGAATCAAGGATTTTTTTTTAGAGATGAGAAAGGGGAAACGGTAAAGCTTGGTACTTTTTGTTAGTGTGGGAAAAAATACGAACTGGTCAAATTTGGTCTTAAACGTAAATAAGCAGTATCACAAAAGCACAAGTGCTGTCGTTGTGAATATCAGCACGGATAATGTGAAACAACCAATAAAAATGACAAAAAAATGCAATGTGATTTAATCATTTAACGTTTAATAAAATGTATATTTATGCAATATATTATTAATAATGCTTCATAATAATTTATAATGATTACATTAACTGTATTATACATGTACAGAGATGATTTAACAACAGGGTTTTTCCCCCACATGTATTTAAAAAGAGACAAAAAAAACAAAAGAATTTCACCCTTTACTCTTTACAGATTCAGTCTTTATCCTTTATTGACAAACAAAACAGACATAATCATTTAGCTTTACTTAATGCTTTTACTTGGTCTAGTTAATTTCTCCAAGACTCCCTCTGGTATCTATCTAACCAACACATTTTTTTAGGAGCTAATGCACGTTCATGTTGTAAACTCATTCATAAACAGCAGCCAGAAACCCAGAACTGGGCACTGTAGCAGATTCAAGAGATTAACAGTTTAGATGTGTATTTGCATTTAAATCGCAATAGCAAAACACACTTACACAAAAAAACAGACAGCAACACAATTCAAAGCTAACTAAAATATAATCACTCTCTACCTGCTTTTTCGGAGGAATGCACAAATCTGCAAAATTCTGGGGGATTATCTGCATATATTATTTAGATATGCTTGATGAGGATATCCTCTAGGTAGAAGCTTGTAAAATACTTTCGAAAATACTAATACGAAGCCTTTTTTTGATGCATTTGAAATGAGGTCCCTTTACATGAGAGCTATTATACAGATGTGTCAACATAAAGGATAAAAGATACTAAAAAAAAAAAAAACGAATAATTTAAGAGACAAAATCTCCACATATGCTATAATGGGAGGGAAAGTGTAATGATATTTTGCCTTGATTGAAGAATCTATGAGGCTCTTATGAGAAAACAAACCATGCTGCTTGTACTCATGTGTGCTGTATGGCAACACCACTTGAGTTTGTATTATTACATAATTGCTGCAAGAATTTAGTTATGCGATCATTGCAAATATGTTATGCAGTTCTAGCTCAGATTTATTTTCAGCTTCAACTAATTACATCCACCTGTTTGTAAATTATTCCATTTATGTCCTGACGTAGAACACCTGAGAAATTTAGAGCCTCACAAAGTCACAGTGTTCACAAGAATCATGAAATCTCACAAGCAATCTGATGGGCTACTGTAGTTTGGAGGTGTGGCAAATAGGACGTGGGTGTGGTTTAGTCTTCAGACTTGCCCTCCAGGATGCTGTCAAACGTAAAAGGCATGAATTTGAAGCCCTGTCCAGTGTAGAATTTATTCTGGAACTCCACCCTACAGACAGTAAATAGGTAAGCAAGGTTATTGGATTGCAATTCTGAGTTTAAAATGAAAAAAATAAAAAAAGGTTCTTGATTTGATAAAAATCTTCACAGGAAGTGAATTTGGTGGTACAGTGCAGTTCCCACACATGCAACTAACGTTTGTTGTAATAACATTAAGCACTCAGAACAGTCAATACAACTGTATTTTGCTAGCAGTGTATGCAGCCATTAATAGGGAGTAGCGTCTGCTCTTGGAACTTTTAAAGTGTCCCTATTATGCTTTTTCAAACATCATCGTCCATGCAGTGTGTCATGTAGCTGTATGTGAACATAAACTATCTGCAAAGTTGTGATGTTGACAGTGCACGATAAATAAAGTTATTGTCTATCAAAAAATGTGTCGGCTTACATTCGCCTAAACGAGTCATCAGCAATTTGAATCTTTCTCTGTTACGGATCCATGTCACTACGTAAAATATTTGCATAATGTCCGCCCACATTCTACTTTGCGAACAGCTCGCCCTGTCCACAAACAGGCCATGATTACATCATGTGAAGAAGACGCTGAATCCTGTGAAAGTTAATTTGTTTTAAATGCCCTTCTGAAAGATGAAAATAATGTTAATCACTCATTATTTGTAGATTCAACAACACCTTAAGCAGTACAGTCTCTTGTTGTGATTTTACTGATGACGGCTTTTCCAGTCTTGGAGTACAACGCGATATTCACCAAACGCTTTGTCTTAAAAGATGTAGTCTAATACTGTGATTGATCATTAGTTTTGACTAGTGTTGTCACGGTACCAAAATTTCAGTATTCGGTACCAATACCAGTGAAAATCCACGGTTCTCTTCCAATTTCGGTACCAAAGCAAAACACTAACAATTTTATATAAGAGGACTTTTATTTAATCAGACAGCGCCAACTATTTTTCATAGCCTAGAACTGCTTTTCTGATGGACCGATTTTAAACATACAATGATTAACCATATATTTATTCTCGAACACACATATTTTGGCTACACAGCTCATTTAAAAAAAATAGTACACTATTATGTCCTGTTTTAAATGCTATATGAGCATTAAATAGTTAATAAAGAAACTATATTCTGACATTGTGCATTAACTTTATGTTATATTAACTTATGTATTTTCTAAAAATAAGCAGGAATTTTAAGTTGATTTCAAGGAATTAAGCACCAGAGCATGCAAAGCTGTTACTGCTGCAGAATATTCGGACATATCAAAACATATTGGATTAAACGGAAAGATATGTGTTGTAGAGAGCTGCAGCAAATGGCGTTTAATTGAAAGAAAACATGTACTATAAAAATTTTTTTCCATCGATTAATTTCTTACTTTCACAATCAATATATTTTACAAGGTTAACTTATACCCTCCGTGTGGTCAGTCCGCAAAAGCTTGTTTTATTAGCGGCCACTTTAAATACAAGACAAGCATTCAATCTACGTCAGAGAGTCCAAAAATCTCTGTACAGCGTCGTTGGCAGGGCGGCCAGGGCTAATTCTGACGCTCTCGCTGGCGGCGGTGTGAACGCACAGAAACGATTAACTAAGCAAATTGCAATGTTTGAGGTGTTTTATAAGGTTCGATGTATTTCCTCCTTTTGACATAAAGCTTCGATGACACCGCTTGCAGATGGGTTTTTGGTGATCAATGATGTTGCGCTTGTCATCAGCCTGAAAAACAAAATACTTCCACGTGTGGCTCTTTCCACGAGGGCTTAATGCAGTGTTATGCATTATTCAATGACGGAGTCTTCCAACTGCTTCACACGAGTCGTTTACAAATCATTTAGAAATGGGGTCAAATAAAATCTATTTTTGGAGAAAACTAAAGTGTTTTTTGACCTTGCATACATGTAAACCTGCTTTAAGAGACTCATAAAACAATAAAAGCCATCTTTAAAATGGCATAATAGGGGCGCTTGAACACTGTTTTAATAAATAAAGACAAGTCTTGTGTGTGTGCCCTTACCAATGCAATCTGAGAGCATGAAGGAAGGCAGACAGCCCTTCCATGATCAACAGAATAAACACTGTGAGTGTAGCAAAGGCGGCAAAGATGATGGACAGCGCAAAGAATCCACCAAAATTCCTAGAAGCCAGGCCCATGTGCATCACCATTGTCCACAAGACCTCAGAGAGCTCTGGAAGAAAACAGAAGCACTTTAGGAAACATCATGAAAACAATTATTAAATTGCAAATTGCATAATGAGAGGTTAAACATGTACTGACATTTGTACAGGGCTGCAGTTCATGAATTTTCATTACTTTTTCCAAATATTCTTAATTAGAAGATATTCTTTATTTGTTTATTTAATAGAGATTATAATAAGTTTAATTACTACTGTACAAAGTAGAACTGAGTATAACCAAATTTCCATGAATTTTCAATACAATAAATATGAGTATGTGTGTGCATTACTTACGCGCATGGGCCAGACTCAGGGCCCAAAGCCGTAGATAAGAGGCAGTATTTGAGATGCAGCCTAAGCAGTATTCTATAGTGTGAATGGCTTGATGCACTGCAACATCTGCAAAATTAAACTAAAGAGAGAGAGAAAGAGAGTAATAAGTTCAGACTAATGAAACATAAAAATCTAATCCCACTCCCAGCTCAATCACAGCATGATTATCGGCCCTGAATCTCACGTGCATGAGAACAAAATCACCGCGTTGGGCTTTTCAGATCATCAGCATCATTTGATGTAATAACACTGCTCAAAAAATAAAGGGAACACTTTAACAGCACAATGTAACTCCAAGTCAATCACACTTTTGTGAAACAAACTGTCCACTTAGAAAGCAACACTGATGGACAATTAATCTCACATGCTGTTGTGCGAATGGAATAGACAACAGTTGGAAATTATAGGCAATTAGCAAGACAACCACAATAAAGGAGGTTCTGCAGGTGTCAGACCACTCCTCAGTTCCTATGCTTTCTGGCTGATGTTTTGGTCACTTTTGAATGTTGGTGGTGTTTTCACTCTGGTGGTAGCATGAGACGGAGTCTACAACCCACACAGGTGGCTCAGGTAGTGCAGCTCATCCAGGATAGCACATCAATGTGAGCTGTGAAGAGAAGGTTTGGTGTGTCTGTCAGCGTAGTGTCCAGAGTATGGAGGTGCTACCAGGAGACAGAGAAGTACATCAGGAGACGGCCTTTGCCTTTGTGCAAGGAGGAACGGGAGGAGCACTGCCAGAGCCCTGCAAAATGACCTCCAGCAGGCCACAAATGTGCATGTGTCTGCTCAGACGGTCAGAAACAGACTCCATGAGGGTGGTATGATGGCCAGACGTCCATAGGTGGGGGTTGTGCTTACAGCCCAACACCGTGCAGGATGTTTGGCATTAGCCAGAGAACACCAAGATTGGCAAATTCGCCACAATTCAAAAGCAGGTTCACACTGAGCACATGTGACAGATGCTCTGATCTATATAGAATGACTGGATCGCTCGTTGAGTTCTAAACTGCCCTCAGGCAGTGAAGCCACCGGAAGTGTACGATCCGCCATCTTACTATTCCCTACCGACAG